>JAGPOW010003648.1:82485865-82532701 GCA_030014935.1 Caiman crocodilus
TGATAATAATACAATATACAACAGTAAGAATCAATGCAAACCTAATAATAATACAATATAAAACAGTGGATATCCAAAACCAAAAACTTGCTACCAAAACAAAAATGTTAAAGCTTATCCTCAGTCTGAGCTCTTTTATGCTTGTCTACAGGGAGGGAGAGAAAGAAAAGCCAGAAATAATTGGGGAAGGCAAGGGGATGCATATCTATCGCGCGCGCGCGCGTGTGTGTGTGTTAAAAAAAGAAAAACTGGGGGTTTTGCTACAAGAAGAGAAAAGGATGAGCTATGGCTCTGCCATGGCCTGCTACCTTGCATTGTGGACCTGGAGTGACACAGAGAAGTTAGTAAATTGAATTTATTACAGAAATAGAGCAGCACAAACCCTCTTTCTATATTCAGGGGCGCTCCTAAATTCACTGACTTTCGGTGGCTCTGCTTTACTACTTTGTATCAGAGCACTCCTTTTGGGGGGCTGTTCCTAAAAGACTTGATCTAGGACACAGAAAGCAAAATATGACGGTACCTAAACAATAGCACTTTACTATTTTTTATCTTCCTGCCCCCCTTCCCCCTGCTTTTTAAAATTAATTAGAAGAAATCCGTGAAGCCCATTCATGTGGAATATTAGAAAACAATAAAGGTATGGGGAATTAATTAAGATGCAAGATCAAAGCTTTATTGTATGTATATAATTAATAGGATATGAAGTGTTAGAGCAGTTATTTTTCTAAAGATATTATTAGAGAAATATGGGGTCTTTGCTTTATTCCCTTTTACCAGGCAGAAATAGCTGGGTTTGGCAGAGAAGGTTCCAGGTAGGAAAAAATACCAGGGTACCACTCCACAGGTTTTAGTAAATCTCTGAATCTGTCCCATTGCCTTACTCTGAGGAGGAGGAGAGAAGGTGCAATAGTCAGCAGAGAAAAAAAAAATCACATTATCCACTGCCTTGCACCTCTCTCCTCTTTCTCCTTGCTTATTCTAGCACTCCTCTGAGACCTGGTTAGCAAAAGTCCATGTGAAAGGAGCCATATTTTTCCGTTGTCTCTGGGTCTTTGCTCTGCATACAGAAGACAGTGGAATTCAGACTTCTTTTTTCCATTTTATTAATTTAAACAAGTTTCCATTTGTTTATCTATGAATCTGGTACGTATTCTGAAGACGTTGTACAAATATTTTTCTGTGAATTAAAGCAAATTAAAAGAAGCTAGCTTGCTAAACTTTGTTACTGAACATCAGTAACTTTGTGCCTTTAAGCACTGGGAATAGCAAAGATAATTAGCGAGACAAAAGCATCATTTCAATTGTGTGCAGTGAGGCTGCAGTTATGGATGAGAAAACACATCCATTATAAACCCTGGCTTTCAAGCACTTAGAATTTTAAAAAAAATTATTAAGGACTGAAAATGCCTCAGTCTCTCTTTCCTCCAAAAGGTGATTTTTTTTTCTCTAATGGAAGTTTTGGTAAAATATTCTGCCATTTTTTAGTGATCCACTAATGTAAATATACTATTTGTTCCCCTCAGTTATGAAATGTCTCGAGTCTTTGTCCTCAAATACCTTCAAACATCCTTCAGTAATAACCTATTCCTTTGACAGACAGAGGAAACCTTGATTAAAAATAGAAATATTAAGCATCACACTGGACATGTGATATTTAAATACATTTTTTCTAAGAACATACAAGGCAGAAATATATTATGTATGTCCACCCACAAGAATAAGTCAGTTGTATGTATAGCATTGCTTACTCCAAAAGGGTGAGTAGCTGAGGGTCTTCAGAATCTTGAATTTGGCTGCAAAAGTCAGGAGATTTTCATTCTCTTTTTTCCCTCTGTTTTCTCTTATTTCTATTTTGCTAGCTATTCACCAAGTAAGTGTGATTGTGCACTCTTACTGCTATGGAGTAAGGTGAATTTGACCCCATTGTAGGAGCTCTCTTGAGCTGCTAGATGGTGTGGAGTTTTCATCCCCTTGCCAAAGCAAAAAGTCTGATTAATTAATGTTATGCCCACAAGCCTATCCCAAAGTCAAGCAGATATTCTTGTATCTTCCCAAAGCTTCCACTTTCTGCTAGCTACACAGCTGTTCTTTCTACAGCTTTGGTGGGGGGTCTGTAGCTACCTTACAGCCTGGGGGTGCGGTACAGCTGCACCATTTTCCCCTTTGATTCTTTCCAGGCCTTCTTTACCTCTCTCTTACTCTTCCCATGTTTGGAGCTGCAGGATAGGGGAATTCAGAAACTGATGGACATGTAAGGTAAGATTCAGGAAGAGTATGGTAAGGGATAATAAGTAAGAGTTAGACCCTAAATCTCTTTTGAATATCTTATTACTCCCTCTCCCATGCCTTCTGTTGGAATAGCATAGAGAGCTTCCTCTTTCCCTTCCCTACCAAAAAACTCTATTGCAGCTGAGATTTTAAAAGTACACATGTCTGAAGTTACAAAGTTAGGATTCATATAATTCTAGGTTGCTCATATATTGTATTAACAAAGGCAGAATTATCTACTGTGCAGACCATTACCCAGAAGTCTAGAAATTAGGATTCTCTTTGCATCTCAGTCATTTAGGCTAGGGAAAGAAGTTATACATAAAGCAGTTTAAGTGACCAGAAAGTGGTTTAAACCTGTAACAGAACAGAAGCTCAGTGCACATAAACCAGTTTCAAAATGGCTGGAGCCAGTTTAAGATAAACCTGGTTGGATGGTTGAAGTTATCAGACTTAACTGATTTGGGTCAAACCAGTTTCTGAAACTTCTGTCCCAGACCCCTTCCTGGTTCAGGTTAAATCACAGTACCCCCGCATCTTTTGCAGCCCCAGGCTGGGCTATGCTGTCTGTCCCAGAGAACAGGCCCCACCCCTCTGCTTCCTATCTGGAAGAGTGAGGACTGGCTGACAAGGGAGGGGGAGGGCAATCCTAGCTGGGGATGTAGCCCAGTTTTCAGGGGGGGGAAATACCACCCCCCAGGCAAACCCTAGCTGGGGTCTAGGGCCAGGGAGGGGAGTTAAACAATTCTTCCCCCTATCAATGTTACTACTGGCTGCAATTGTGGACTACAAATCCCAGAGGCACGTGACACCAGGAAGAGGAAGTGATGAACAACCTTGCGGAGTCCTGCTGCTGGGATTTCAGGATGCAAATCCCAAAGACCTCAGGGGTAGTAGTAAAAGGAAGTGCCTATGTTTGGGACATGCTAGGGAGCCATGCTGTAGTGCCCCCAGATTCTGGCCTGAACCACTGCAGATAGGTGGCTGCATTACCTGAATCAAAGGTAAATTATCTGTTCGTTTCTGTTTCAATTTAATCTATGCATTTTAGACTAACCTGCAAAGACCGAATAGATTCAGCCTTGGACTTTTTGACTGTCTGTGCTTAGTTCTACTGTATGATGCTGAGCAAGTTTTTTGACTTTCTGTAGGTGACTTGGCTCACACAGAAAAATAGAATTATTTGCAATTGCTTTGGATTCTATAGATGAAAGATGATGTGTAAGGGGAAATTGATCAAACAATGGAATGTTGAATGAGTAAATAGTCTCAGTCAGTTCCTACATTGTGTGTGACATCTTCCTATTTCTAATTCTCTTTGTTCCTGGTCTATTCATGTCTAAACAGTGACATGGAGGACAGGCATGGAGCAGACTTGCATCCTCCTAGCCATGCTGCTTACTAGTCCTCTTGCAGCAGATCTTAGCAGTACATGTTAGAGAGGCTATTAACCCTGAGCATGTGACTGATCATTAGCACTAGTTAATCTTAACCCAGACTAACATTCCTTAGAATTAGCAACTACTAACTTCAATGCATGATCTCACTCTTCAAAAGTTTCTTACTGGCAGTGATCCTGGTAGCAATACCAGGATTCCTCAAGGCTCTGATTCTGCAAAGTATTTAAGGGTCACTGGAAATTAACTATGCTTAACTATCTCTAAAAATGTAAGTATGTCAATAGTCCATTTGAAATAAATAATGAAGCTACTGTTATGCTTAAAATAAGGCACAGGTTGAAAGTTGCATTGCTGAATTGTGGCTTCAGTGAAGCCTTAATGTTTCTGGTGGAAGACAGGAGTTATTTATGGAATTGTGATTAAAGCTTAATGGGAGACAATGATTTATAAATAAGAGTTAATGGACTTCTTTTACTCAGAATTAGAAATCTCACAGTGTTTATTACTAACACCCTTTCCAAGATGCATCCCTCCTCATTGCAATGAAATTACAGCCTTTCATTATGTTTCTTAATAACATTTCTCCAACTTCCCCTCAAAAGAGATACCTCCTCCACCAAATTCATCATCAATTTGTTAATGATGCTGATTTCAGAGAGGGTAACTTCATTCATTTCTACTGCCCCTTATCCCTATGTACATATACAATGTGTTGCTTCTCATATGCATCTCAGCAGGAAGATGCAGCCCCAACCAGTAAAGGTAAATTAGAGGGATTCTCACATGACAGCATTTGTGTTTATTACAGACTTTCTTTTCCTATTAAACTTTTGTTTAAAGCTTAGACAGATTTTAACAAGGAAAAACCAGTTGAGAAAAATGCTGCTCAAACCAGTTGCTGTCACTGGTTGTAGTGACACTCCAGGTTCCTGCACAGCTGCGGCTGATCAAAAATACAAGGTGTAGAGCAAAGAACTGATGTTAGTTGTTTCAAACCTAGTTGAAGTATTACATGGACCAGCATCACACCATTAGTGAAGGGATCTGTTCCTCTAGGAATGATTTCTAAACCTATTTGTGAACAGGAATCTACACTTTTATGACTTGAAAATTTAGCTGAATCAACTAGGCCAATCCCCCACTAATTCCACAGGGGCTGATCAAAAGTTAGAAATGTGGGAAAAACAATGATTTCTCTGGATCTAATTGTGTTAAGTGTTAATTCTGTAAACATAGTTCATGCAGAAAACAGAGTTCTGCATGTTCTGTGTAGGTTTTTTGTTTAAGGATTTGAGAATAAGTAGGCCATGTGGTTAAAACTACAGCAAGAAGGGGCTGAGAAAAATGAATCACTGGGTAAGAGAGAATACTTTAAAAAGTCATTAAAATTCCTTGATAGCTGCACTTCACCATTGCCACAGGATAGTGACAGTTCCATGTCAATCTTTTGTAGCTATTTTTGGCAGGTTGCTTTCAATAATCCATCTGGTAGCTCAGGGGTTAGCTAGACTAGTGTTTCACAGGTGTGAGAACTCTGACCATGACCCAGGAAGTAGTGAATAGTGAGGTCTTTGGTAAGGCTTTGTAAGCTGGGAAAATAGTTTTTTTTTAAAGTAGCATTTATTATTAATGTGCCAACATTGTGCTGCATGCTTTCCTGTTTAAAATTTATACATACCGTCTGTTGTAGTGAACGAATTGCTTATTCTGATTCCACTCTCATGCCCCTTCTTTCCTTCTCCACTCAGAGTTGCTGGAGACACTAGGATTATGATAAAACCATATTTTAGGTTATTAGATTAAATTTTTCTTTTCCCAAGTTATTTGTGTAATCCTGTAGAGAGGATTAAGTCTTCTGTCTGGTCTAAATATTTTTTTGTATAACTGTACTATGCATGTTTAACTTCTAGTATAACTGCTTTTTGTTCTGCTTTTGAGCACAGTGTTTGTATGCCTGTTCTCATAAACAAATTCCATGTCAAATTTAAGTGGGGAAATAAGATCAGAAAGGTCAGTGGGAAATATATACAACTCCTATGTCAAGAAGAATATGTACAATGACCATCATTCCATCTGCTTTCAGTTTTTGCCTTTACTTTGACCACTCAGTCTTTAAACTCCATCATAAAAGGTGGTTGTCTCATTTTTCTTTCCCCTAGTCTTTCACCATAGTGAGTGTATATTATATGTCCTATAACTTGGAAAGTGAGAAAACATCACCATCACAGCCATGTCATACCTCCAGTAGGAGATTGTTTGAGGTTGTTTGTTGCTACTTTGACAAGGATGAGTGAGCACATCTCTTCTCAAATGTGTAGCTTCCGAACCTATGTTTCCAAAATGTCAACACTACATTAATAATCACAGCAGTGCTGTCCCTACAATGCAGACTTTCTTGTAAAATGAAACCCAAACTCAATAACAGGAAAATACCCAGTCAGCTACTGTTCAGATCTTTCAACAATACTGGCACTGAGTAGTACATACATTTGTATGCTGGGAAAGGAAGATTAGGAAAGTAGATATGCACAGGACATAAATATATTATCTACCTAGACCTCTCTCCTTCTATTTCTTATGTCTTTTCCCTGTCATTCCTCCATAATGATAACTAGAGACCTATTATAGCAAGCACATTCCACAATCATTTTGGCCAATTTCTCGGTTCTCAGTATAATTGTCCTTTAGTTTGTGTTGTTTAAGTTTTAAATTGGTTCAATATTTTAATCAGTTGAATCAGTTTAGCATTCAAATAGATTTAAGTTTTTAATCAATTTATTGTACACACAGATTAAATCTAAAATTAATTCAGCATCTTGACTGGATGGAATTTTAAATTCAATTTAGTACTTGATCAAATTTTACTTTTACATTGAATTAGATTTTTATGTATCCATGTTGAGGTAGATTTTAATGATTAATAAAGCCATATAACCCTATAAATCAACCATGATTGCCCAAGGTGACTGGAACTACGTTACGTTAGAAATGACACCAGACTATTTTAGTTTATTTTAAAAAGTCCCCAGTTCTTTAGCATGCCTTCCTAATCATATTTCCTACACACACTTGTACTTTGCTAACCATTGCTTAAACCAGGTCAACAGTGGATCGTAAATTCTCCTCCCACTGGATTCTCCATGCTGCTGAGAGCAGCAGGACCTTAACTCCCATTGAGGTGAGAGAAAATTGGGGAAGCACTCTGCATTGTCAGGATATATCATTTAGGTCTTATAGAAAAAAGTTTTGCAAAAGGACACTCAATGAAAGAAGCAAGGGGTGATATCATAGGGCCCCCCCTAGATGTGCAGGTAAAGGTATGATCAGATCTGATGTGCAGTCCCCACAATTATGCTTCCTGCATGTCACACATGGCACCATCAAGTAGCATGCTCCTTCAGCTGGAAGCTCCATCAGCTGATGGGGCTCCCAGCCCCAGGGTGCACCACGCCTTGCCGTATCTGGGATCCCTATCCCCTGATCCACCCAGGCTTCCAGCTGTGGGGGTGCCCCAGGGGTCTCTGCAGTAGGAAGACAGCTGACATGAGCTTCCAGGCACAGCAGTGCATGCTGCATCCCATGTTAGCTGTGAGCTTCTGGGCTTTAGGGAGTACATGGCCCCCAGCCTGGAGCCTTGATCAATTGACGGTGCTCCCAGGCACAGGAGCCCCTGGCCACAAGTTCAGTTAATGGCATGATAGGAAGGAACTACAAAGTTATCACACATCTTGTGGAATACCTTTGTGTCTTATTCCTCATTTTATCATGCCATTAATAGACTGAACGTGTGCCTGGGTGACAACTTAAGATGTGATTAACTGGTTAAGCACATCTTAAGTTTAACATGTAGATGGGGTCATAGAATCGGAGAGAGGTAGGGCTGAAAGGGCCTTCCATAGATTATCTAGTTCTATCACTTGCCTGAGGATCCCTATACAAATCATCCTATACAAATCCATATTCTAACTTCTTAGCAAAACTACACAGCTAACCACGACATACCACAAGACAACACTTTAACTTTCCACAGATGAAGCAGGGGAACTATGGTGATTAATGTCCTGATGCTTTAAAGGTTGTTAATATATGCTCAAGAAATCCCAGGAAGAGGGCTATGCCCCACACTGCCGAGAAAGGCAAAAATAAACCCCATAGTCCATATCAATCTGACTCAAATATAGTGATCAGTCTGACCCTAAGCAGAGGGACAAGACCTTCTATTCATGAACCTCTAGCAGTCCCAGCAGGAACACTGGCCCAGATCACTGTCATTGGACAAACTATATAACTGGAAGGATGTAGATGAGCTTTCAGGTACCAGAATACATTTTCTCAGGTCTCTGGGGAAAAAAAAAAAGAAGTTACAGCAGTTATGGAGTTTTGCACAAGCCTTTTTGATATTTCTATTTTACTACCTATATTTAGCTCTGCTGTTTCTGTTTTTTCTTCAGAGACTTGAGGAAGGGTACAGTGGTATCAAAAAAATGTGTTTATGTCCTTCCCAACTATACAATGTGTTCAATAAAATATATCACTCACAAAAAACCTTCCCTCATGTTTTTTCTGGAGCCATCATGGCATCAACATCATTATATAATATAAAAATATGCATAAATAAGGAAAACAAAAAATAACCACTGAATATCTGACAATGGATGGAACCACAACTGGACTGCTAGATAAACTGTTTTAGAAAGAAAACTAAGAGCAAGATTCTTAGGAAAAGACAGGACCCCCAAAATCTCTCTCCTTCAGAGAGAAAAGCTATATAGTTGCTAAGATCCAACAGTAAAAAGATAATCAAACTAGTAAATGGAGGAGCTCAATGAAGCAAATATAGTAGCATTTGGTATCAGAGAGCTGTGTAAAGAACTCAGGGAAGACCCACCCCAATATTCACTCTTGAACTGGAAAACATTATTAAATCCTTTCCACTTTTAAGAGAAACTAATGGCATTAATCCCCAACTCTCATACTGCAAGGAGCATTTTATATGCTTCCAAAGATCACAAAGACAGTAACCCTATCAGACTCGTCATATCCAACTGTTGTACCTCAAGAGCTATCAGAATTAATAGAAACTATCCTGAAACCACTTGTCTCTCAAAAAGCAAGTTTTCTACAAGATATAATGAACTTCTTCAAGATATAAAACATCAACCACCGCCCCAGGAAGGGCATACTTGCAATCATAGATGCCACCAGGCTTTACTAGTATACCCTACATAATGAGGACACAGCTGCCAGCCTGAAATATCTACAAGAACATGCACCTATATCCAGGATCTGTGAGGGATATTGATTGTTGTGGCAGTATAGATGACAGGTTTTGCATTTATTGTTAAGACAGGGCTAGGTCCTTGCTGCCTGTTAATCATTGGAGAGTTTGCTTCTGATGAGTTGGGTGAGGTTAGTGAGCTATCTGAAAGCTAGAAGCAGAGCAAGGGCCTGGGAATATTTCTCTCAAAGTTTGGTCCTTTTCAAGAGTAAGCTGTAATTATTTGATGATACTGATTTGATTTGGCGGAGATTCAGCCTGATTCAGTGGCTGAATCTCTGAATCTGAATTGAATCGGAGACCCTTTAATCTCTCTGAACAGAACTGGATCCCTCCAAATTGATTCGGCGAGATTAAAAAAGATTTGGTGATTCGGGCATAGACGCATCTTTAAATGTTTTTTTTCTACTTACCTCAAGGTACCAGGTGGCTCATCAATGCTGAGATGCTGTGATGGATGGAGTGTCCCACAGGAGTGTGGAGGGCTCCCCAGCACACTTGTCAGTGGATCCAGAAGTAGACCAGAACCACTTCCTTCCCAACTATACAGTGGTCTGTGTAGTACACTTTCAGGTCCGCTGGGGTGTGTGCCGGCCACCCCCCAACACCCCTATGGCTCAGCGACTGGTGCATCCTGGGTCTGGGGGGACACCTGGGGTCCCCCCATGGCTGATTGCAGACTTGGGGAGAGTGTGTGTGTGGGGGGGGGGTGGCAGGCCTGCGTGCTCCCCAGTGGATCCAGAAGTGGACCAGAAATATTTCCAGTCCACTTCTGGGTTCACCAAGCACATAGGGCCCCCATCCCTGTGCTCCTGTGGGACACTCCATGCACCCCAGCATCGCAGCATTCATGAATCATGACTGGTACCTTGAGGTATGTAGAAAAAACATTTAAAGCTGTTTCTATGGCTGAATTGCTGATTCTTTGAATCAGAATTAAATCTTCAGGTTCAGACTTGACTGAATCAAATCAGGGATAGTGTTCCAAATCTATTAATTTGAGTCACTGTCCCCAGTTTTGGCCCAATTCAAATCTGAATCGAATACGGCCCATTTCACACACCTCTAGGGTTCATGTGTGGTCAAGCAGGCAACAAACAAGGGTATGTGGCCAATGTGGATTTTCTTTCTGCTGGGTGCATCTATATGAGATGCTTAACTCTACAGTACTGTAGTTTACTGCAACAAGCATATGCATCTACATGTGCACATGATTACTACACAGTAAACCATGGTAATTGTAAGTAAATTTACTTTTGATTAGGAATGACACAATAGTGCTTGTGTAGACAACTGACCAGGGGCAAATCTGCTCCCAGTCAGCCATCCACTAAAAGGCAAGAGATTGTTCCCCTCCCCCAGAAGCTGCCTGCTGCTGGAGTGGGCTCTGCCACTGGAGCCCAGGTGGGGACTATGTCCATGAGCATGTAGCTGGGTAAGGAACAGGCTGGGGAGCTTGTTTGCTTCTCATCTGTGCTTATGGAACTGAGTGGGGAACAAGTTCCCCAGCCTGTTCCCCACCCAGCTCTGTGCTATGGAGCTAAGCAGGGAACAGGGTCCCCAGCCTCTTCCCCACAATTATGAAGCAGGGAATGGGAACTGTTCTAGTCAGAGGCAGGGCCAAGCTGTATGTCCCAATGGGTGCTCAAGGAACAGGGCTTGGAAAGAGCTGCAGGGATGGGGTAGATCCCAGCCCCCTGCCAAGGCTGATGGTGGAGCAGCTAGCAGTGAGTTAGCTACTAGCTGTCCCATCAAGGCACAGGAAACCAAGGGGCTGAGATCTGCCCTCCCCTGCAACTCTTTCAAAAGCTCCCCAGCCTTGATGAGGGAGCCAGGCCAGGGGCTTCCTGCTGCTGGGGTAGGCGGACATTGTCTCTGTCATGGCAGCAGGCAGCTCTAGGGGTAGGGTGTAATATCTCAGCTCTGGCCAGGAGACAGCTCTCTCTTCGCCTAATGCTCCCTGTCAGCCCCTGGGCTAGCACCCAGGTCCTATTGGCAGCAAATCTTCTCCCACTTCCCTGCATGTGTAGACACCTGTCTGGGAGTGTCTACTCGCGAGTAGTTTACTCTCAAGTAAACTGATCCTGGATCAAATACACGTGTAGATGCACATGGATGGACCAGCATTTTGTTTTGAATTTCATTTCAAGTTAAATGGCTGTTCTGTTTTGCTTTGTCAAAACAGGAGGGCTGTTTCAATGCTGTTCCTACATTTCAGCCATTGGCTATAATGGGGAAGCTAGAAATAGCCTTTCTGATCTGACAGGCAGATCGGGGCCCAACCCCGGGAGGGCTACTGGTGCTGTGCCACTCCTCCCAGGGCTGAGGGCCCCTGATCTGCCTGCCAGATATGGGGAGAAGCTGGTGCTCCTACCTGGGGCTGGGGAAGGGAACTGAGCCTTATTGCTCAGTCCACCTCCCCAGCACTAAATTGGGCTGGGGAAAGGATGTCATCCCAGCCAGGCTGAGTTTCCCTCCCCAGTGTAACAATCATGCTGAGGAAGTGAACTCAGTGCAGCTGGGATGGCTTCCCAACCTCAGTGCAATGATCATTGGGCTGAGTTCATTTCCCTAGCACATGGTTATGCTAGGGCTGGGACCTCAGCCCACATGGCCCAACCCCAGTCCAATTTGTAGGGCTAGAGAGGGAAACTGAGCAATCCGGCTGTTTCCTTCTCCAGCCCAATTGCTGTGCTTCTTTTTAAATTTCTCAAACCACCACTTACTTACGGTAAATGAAATTGCACTTCCATCACTACTCCCATCACCACATGATGCTTGTGCAAAATACTTCCATAAGCTCAAAGGCTTTTCTCAAATCACAGGGCCATGCATGGATGCTCGTTTCTGTGCCATATCTTCAATCCAAATGCTTAATGCTTTTTCAATTTTCTCCATTATGGGATCACGACTCACACAGGACACTTTTGCACTAGATGGAGTACTTGCAGCAACACTATCCCTTATGCTTTTTTTTTTTTTCTTTTTTCTTAATGTATCACACAGTGTACTCATTAATGCCATACATTCTACTTACTGAGGCTGCACTAAGTCCACACATATGCTTATCCAATAATTCCACTTTCTTGCTTAAAGTCATCACTTTTTTTTCCCCCTTTTAGCCCACTTGCTGCACTATCATTTGCTTTTCTTTTAGGTGCCATGATAAAAGGTATGGATCAATGCTGAAATACTGCAACATACTGAATGTAAAAAGCGCAGCAACAAAGTGTGATCATGCTGCTCAAAGAGAGTGTGGCACACCACAAATATTTGAATCCATGAATCATGATTCTGTGAATAGCAAGGGTTTCCTGTAAATGCAAAACCCGTCAAGTTATCTGTACTGCCACAACAATCAATATCCCACATAGAATGTACCCTGGCTATTCTTGTATGTGATACGTCATCCAGGGAGCATCTACACTTGCAGTTAACGTGACTGAGTATACTGTGACTCGATTTGTGCCTGAGCAAATTCATCCTGACATAAGCATCTACACATAATTTTAAGGGCAGTAATTTATTGCTCTGGTGGTTATCACTTGTTTCTGATGGAACTATCCAGAAGTGCAGCAAATTAATTTACAGTACCCTAGTTGTTATGCACATGTATACGGTAATGATTTACTGTGCAGCAAATTAGTTGGTGGAGCAGTAAAACATCTTGTATACATATGTCCCCAGTACATCACATGCCTACATGGAAAGTATGTGGTGGGAAACTAGGCAAAAACTCTGCATGAAAACAAATGATCATAGGAAAAAAAGATAACGGACAGAGACATTGGAACAGAGGTATGTATAGATTATTTGCATAAAAACTCTCCCTTTCTGACCTCTCAGTGTTCATGGGAAATTTATGAAAAACCTTAAAAAATGGTCCCATATGCAAAAATTCTTAAACTTGCTGGACACTAAGAATCGGGAACTTAACACAGAGGTTGTCTTCATAACCTACCTGAATACTACTACCCTTTCTGCACTCCACTGGTGGTAATAATCCCCTTAAATGGTTTTGCTCTTAGTCTTATCAGGTTACCCTTCTTACTTACTGTTATTGCATTGTTCTGGTCTGTTAGTTATATGTTAATGTCTCTGTTAGAGGTAGTTAGCTGTGTTAGTCTGAAGTTAGTCAGAAGGCAGGGCGGATATAAACCTCTACACTAAGTAATAAGCACAAGCTTTCATGAACCTAAGTTCACTTCACCAGATGATGAAAATTAACATGCAGAAATGTCTGTCATCCTGTTTTTCTTTACATATGGAGTTTTTCACCAGCTTTTTTTCTATATGCTGTACAACTCTGCTTTTCTCCTCAGTAACCTGAGGAAGGGCACAGTGAGTGTATCTACATGAGATGCTTCATTGCTAACACTACTGTGCAGTAGTGTCAGAAGTGACCCATGAAGTGCCTTAGCATACATGGAGATGTGCCCTATGACACCCAAAGCTTATCTATGTCCCTCTCACCTATATAGTTGCTTCAGTAAAATGTATTGCACACATAAAATATTGACTTTTGCATAAATACTATATTTTCGCATGACAAAAGAATGTTATCCTGAGATGATAGATTAATTTATTAGTTCAAAAATATGATTTTTTTCCCCCTCCATAAGCTAGGGTTGGATAATAGGAATGTTTTTAAAGGTCAGCATAAAGAATTGAACTATGAAGTTATCATGGGTAGGGAAAAATAATACAATCAATAAAAAAGAATCAAACAACTGAATAACCCTGGAAAGTCTAAACAATTGCAAGGAGCTTTAAAGAAAATGTGTGCCATTGATTTCTACTATACCTCAAGGGTAAGCAGAATGAAAGAAGAATGTGCAACATTTAAACAGTCTCCAGCTACCTAACTTTAGTTGTATATAAGGATAAAGATTATAAAAAGTAGCAATGAATTGCAAAGGTCATCTTTAAAAAGTGAAGAAGGTAACATTTAATATTAATCAAAATGAAAAAGTTTTATGAGGCTTTGGATCATGCTTACAGCAGCACCACAGTATGACATAGTTTCCAGGTTCCTGCTACAGGTTGCACTTAAATATAAGGTAGAATTGCACAGTGTATTGCAGCTGTCAGGCTATTCTGCAACTTTACTCTGCCAGGAAAAATATTTAATCTATATGTTAGAAAGGCATTCTCAAGAGTTTTTAGCACATCCTGCTAAAAATTAAAAATTCCCATGATGCAAATATGGAATTGTAAAACCCTCCAGCAGTTTATAGTGTTAGAGCTTGCATAAGAGATATGATAAAATAGCAAATTAGATATGTTATGTGAAAAATAAGATGTAGTACTGGATAGACAAATGTTTCTTTTACACCCCTGTATCAAAGAATGAGATTTTCCATTTTTTTTCAAAGTTTTTAGCATGTGTTATTATAACATTGACTATTCCTATTACCATTTAACATTCAACCCCTCCTGGAATCCTACTAAACTCTCAAAGTTTCACTTTTATGTACCAAAGTAACTCTTCTGTAGGCACTAATTGCAGATGTTGGCACTTATTCACATTTTGAATTCTATTTCCACAACTCCCTTAGCTCAGCACAGCAGAAAGGTGTGGAGGGCTCCTCTACCACCCCTTGGCTTCTAGCCTGAGCCACTGCAGACATGTGCCTGAATTTCCTCAGTCTAAAGGGCATGTCTGTACAGTTACAAACCAGTTCAGCCTAGGAAGGTTAGACTAACCTGCAAAGATTGAATCATTTTAGGCTCAGGCTTTTTGAAGAAGAAATAGCATAAGCAAGTGCAGTTCAATGAGAGGAATGTTGTCATAGATGGGAGAAAGTCTGGCTCTGTGATACCTCACTCAGAGACTTAGTTTTATTTTCAGGAGTCAGATTCAGAGAAGTTAAGTGTTGTATTATTTAAGTTCTTTAGTTGATTTATCTCTTTTTATTGTCTGCTGCTTTGTCACCTCACTATAGCCCCTATACTGATCATTTTAAATAAAGTTTCCCAATATAGAAATTGAAGCAGTCTGCTGTTAACTATTTCACATAATGAAAAATGACCACTAGTTTCTACTCTCTTACCTATTTCCTATCCCACTTTTGATCCATATTCATTCATACTATGAATATTTAGTTAATTTAGAATTTTGTGTGAATGATACTGTCAATGACTTTTGAAAAGTCTAAATCTGCTTAACAACTTTTCTTATATGCTAGTTGATTATAATATCTGAGGAGTCCTGATAGTTTGGTGAAACACAATTTTCCTTTGCACAAGCTGTGTTGGTCAGACTCCATCAAGATTTGGGCGGTAGCTCTATTAGTGATCATTTTGACCAATTTGTCAGGAAAAATAGAAGGCATTGACATAGCATTTATAAAATTACCTGCAAGTGCCTTTAAAAAAAAACCCACATCTTTATAATATATCTTTTGCAAAATATCCAGCCCTGTCACTGCATATTTTTCTTAGCAGTTTGGGTTCTTCCTTCTTGTTTAAAACTGAGCCTGGTGACTTACTGTTTTATTGTTATTGTTGTTCCATCACTATTAACACCTCTGTTTCTAATAGTGCTTCCATTTTCACCTCAGAAGAGAGCATATAGGAGCACGCTGGGGGGCAACCAAGGCCTGCAAGGGCCCTTTAAGGATAGAAACTTTGTGGCCTAAAGGGATAAGAATGCAGACAAAAGGAGGAGAAAGGTTATTGGTGACTTCTGAAAACCTTGCTATAGATGCACTAAAAATAGGCAGGGCATAGCAGGATGCTGGGAGAACACTGGGCTTGTGCTGAGTGATAGGACAAACTGCCTGGAATGGGAGGGACTTGCTAGTATGAGGGACTTGCCCTCAGGGCAGGAGGTTAACTTTAGTCCTGGCTGGGAAAGGATGAAGACATCTTAGGCAGGCTGCTGCAGAGCCTGGAGTGGTCATGAGGGGCTCTCTGGCACATAGGTGGAGAAGTTTCCTTTTTCTTCTGATTACCAAGAGTGTGGTTGATTGAATTCAGCTTATTCCTTTGTTTTGCAAGTACCCAGACAAGCTATCTTTTGTTTTTGCTGTAGTAGAGATAGTAAATGCCAGAGGACAACATTATGGCTGTAGGAGTAGCAAGGAGGGTATGCAGCAGTGCCTGAGATCCACTCAAGAGTTTGATCCCTGCAAGAGAAGGAAGTGCTAAAAAGAGAGAGAAGAGAAGAGAGAGACTGGAACAGGCTGCAACTGAGGGGAACAGAGTCTGAGCCCCTGAGAAAGAAAGACGTTGGGGCCCAAGAAGCTGGCAAGAACAAGTGGGTCCAGGATAGAGGCCTATAGCCAGAGTATCTTGTAGGCTGAGGCCAAGAGGGCTGAAGCCTGTGCAGGAGAGGACAACCAAGCGACATCTGCAAGTTATAGATGTGGCTATGGGGCTACGTTTGGAGCCCTTAAAGCTTGATTAGGGCTACTAGGGTCACAAATTGTGACTGCCAAGTTCAAGTCATGCCAGATGGATATGAGTAGTTCTGACTGGGCACGTGACCCACCATCAGAAAATAGACAGGATTCTATTAGTGGACAGATAGTCCATTAGGCACCAAGGAGATTACTCCAGGACTCAAGGCAGCCTTCCAACAAACATAAAAAGAAAATCAAGGCATAGCAGGTGAGGTAGAAAGGGTGATTATATGGAGGACCTGGAGTAGAGGCAAGACTAAGGTGGTCCACAGGGGGGAAGGGAGGGAGTCACAGCCACCCTCAGGGTCCATCCTCCTATGGGGTAGTTGTTTTCCCAACATTCTTAGTCACAATGATTGGTGCAAAGTAATTATTTTGTTTGTTAGCAATGTTCTTTTCCTTAATTGGCCCCTTCAGCCCCAGGGATCCAGCAGACACAAGAATCTTTCACAGTCTTCCTGTCTCTTATATAATTCAGCAATCCTCTACAAATTTAGCTTTTAACTATTTTAAACTCCTCCTAGGTCTCTGACTTTCCCTCTTACTGATGAAATTGATGACTTAGCAGGGAAAATATTAACGAATATTTTTGAAATGTATAAACTTCTTCATCCATGTCCTTTACTGTACCATTTCCCTAAACATTGAAGTCATTGCAGTTACTCTCAAATGTTCAGAGAAGCTGAATTTCCAACTTATATGAATGAATAATCACATTAAAAGGAAAATTTCAATATGCAATCATATTTTTTTGGACTGGAAGTACTGACACATGCAACTTGTCAGGATTAAGAAATGATGCATACCATTATTTTATAATTGTTAATGTATGCAACTCAAGTACATAACAAAGTTTGGGATGAAAAGTACATTTGAAAACATTTCCAGACATCAGTCTGCTATGACCAGAAAGAGTCCTGCACTATATATTAATACTGTGTATTCACCCAATTCTAGATTGGTTTGTGTAACTACATATACTTTTTTTGTTTTCAATAAAGAAGTCAGACAAAATTATCATGAATTAAATAAGATTTCTACCATAGAATTTAAAACATTTGGTAAAGATTGCTGGTAAAAATCAGATTTTTTTTGATTTGTTTGTTAAGGTTAAGTAACAAGAATATTCTACAAAAAGTGGAATCAGAGTGCCTCCTAGATATCCAAAGTTAAATGCATTGTTTAAATTCAGTAACTTATTGTTAAACTCTGATGTTTGGCTGAATCTAATATATAACTTTTAAAACTGGTTAATACCTATACCAATTATAAATTCTAGGAAAGGACAAATGTCACACCAGAATGTAAATAGTATAAATGATGTATTAAATGGCGATATCTGTAAGGTACTCAGAAATATAAAGGGATATATAAATGCTATTACTGGGCTGAGTTCCAGTTTAGTGCATAAGTGGTTGCTGGAATTATGTAGAGTGGCTGGGAAGCTTTCTCACATCCTGAAATCTCATATTAGAAGTTTGCTACAAAGCCTTCTGAGTATTTCCTTTCATCAGTCAATGTTATATAGTTAAAGAGCTAGTTTAAATGCTTAAGAAAGCCATGACTCTTGGTTGAAGGTTGATATTGCATGTAATCTTTTGGCTTTCTCTGTGTTTCATCAATTTGAATATTTATTCTCCAAACCATACACTGCACTTTTCTCATTCCTCCCTGTCTTGATAACATTAAGGTAACTGGATGTACCAGATAAGAGTCTCTGAGATGATTGTTCTATAGCAGAGCAGTAACATCTACAACTACAGAGAAGGGAACAAGTTGAGGATCAGGCTAAAAACAGTGTTAGAACACTTTATTCAGACACTCCTCCCTAGAGTACTGCTATCTCCAGAGTATTTTTCTGAATTGGGGTAAGTGTTGGCTTCCTCCACTAACTCACATTCTTTAGAAGAACATGCCAAGTAACTTAAGTCCTATTGATTCTTCTTAATTTCATATAACACTTAAAAGTATACTTCACAGCACATCATAGTTGGATGAATGCCTGTGGATAAAGGTAGTGGTCAGAAATAACTCTCAGCCAAAGAGTCCAAAAAGGTTCTGTTTTGACCATTGACTGTGTTTTAACTTAGCAGCAGTGTGTAGTATGCCTGCATGAAGCAGCTAGTATTCACTTTGGATTTGGATTCAGCTGATTTGGGGGGCAGTGATTTGATTTGGTGAGTCAAATCACTCTCTTGAATTGATTCAAATTCATCTGATTTGAAGATTTATCCACCACTGAATTGGCTGAATCTCTTAATTGAACAGGCCCCATCCCCTGCCTGCTCTCTTAGCCCCATCAATGGCTGCCCTGCCCAGACCTAACGTTCTGGTACTTAAAAATAAATAAATAAATAAAAAAAGCCTTTCACTTACCAGCTCCTGCCACA
This sequence comes from Caiman crocodilus, assembly GCA_030014935.1. NCBI lineage: Eukaryota > Metazoa > Chordata > Crocodylia > Alligatoridae > Caiman > Caiman crocodilus. The sequence continues at coordinate 82,504,611 of JAGPOW010003648.1, forward strand.
CTTGTGGGGGGGGGACCCTGCTACCCTCCACTGGCCCACGCTGCATGGGAGGATCTTCCACAAGCCCCTATCGTGTACCCACTCTCCCAGACCCATCACTGGCTGCCCCACCTGTCCCCAGCATCCTTGCATTTAAAAAAAAAATTAAAAAGCTCTGCACTCATTAGCTTTTGCCAAATGGAGGGGTGGGGGTGATCCCTACTGCCCTGCACTGGAAGGGGTGGGGGATCTGCTATGAGCCCCCAGAGGCCCCAATGGCTGGTGTGGCAGCCCATGAGGGAGAGGCTTCTTTTTTTTTTTTTTTTTTAAGTGCTGGGATACTAGGTTCAGGCGAGACAGCACAGGATGGGGCCTGGTGTGATTTCCGCCCCCCCCTCACACACACACACAGTCCTTGCATAGCTACAATTTCTGCCCAGCTGGGGTGGGGGGGATGGGATGGAGGTGTGGCTTTTAGGGAGGCAGCTCCTGCTGCTCCTTGCACCCTGGGAGTTTGGGGTTGGCAGTGGGGGATATGTGTAGGGTGGGGTGGGCTGCAGTTATGGTGTGGAGCTGGAGCCAGTGCTGTGCAGGGCTGTTCTTATTTGGGCTGGGCTCAGAGCAGGCTCCAGCTACAGCCACACCAAATTTCACCACAGCTCCTGCTCCCAGCCCTGGCCCACTGCCCAGTGCAGCCCTGGCTGAATGTCCCTCCTCCACCCAAGCACCAGGAAAAGCTGGGGCTCAGCCAGGCAGCAAATGACAACACAGGGTTGAGAGGCAAAATTTGGGATGGCTGCAGCCTCTTCCCAGTGCTGCCGGACTCTGCTCTGAGCCCAGCCCACAGTGAGAACAGCCCAGTCTTGGCACTAATGGTATGCTAGGTTATGTCTACACGTGTGTTAATTCACTTTAACTGATCATGCCTAAATTTGATACCTGCATTTGTGGGCATCAAATTTAGGTACAATTAACCTAATTTTGCAATTTTTAATGGAAATACATTAAATTAGGCTAATGTGCCTTAATGTGTCTTGTGTAGATATGCCCAGTTTGTGTATGTGAGAATTAGGGAGAATGTAGAGTAGAATTCTGATTTTCAGGGCTATGTTTTTTTAAGGAAACAGACAGGATAGGCTTGCACTTTGAAGAAAAAACAAGAAATGAGTAGCATAAGCTTTTGTAAGCAGAAGGTTTACTTTATCTAGTTATATGAAGAGACTGCAGGACACAGAACTTCTAAATAGAAAGCAGTAATTAAAATATAAAGTGTAAGGAAAGGGGGGCAAAAAAGAAGTGGACACTACTAAGAGTGGCAAGGTGGGTAGGAGAAAGGGGGGGAAAAAAAAAGCAGTTAACACACTAAGGTCCATTGAAAGGCCTGAGGCCTTGGTGACAATGGAAGGTAGATAGCCTGTTGTTTGAGACATGTCATTTGATAGTGGGGGTGGGGAAGGTAGGGAGACCAGCTTTCTAAGTCAGACAAGTTATTTTCCTATGGCTACCTTGAGATACCTGTCTTTTCCAAGAGAGGTTGGAGGTCATCAATGCTGTGTCTAAGGTATTCAAGTGGGGGGTTGTAAGTGACAACCAAAGGGATTCTGTTATTTTTGTCTCAGCATCAGTATTATATCAGGTCAGAGTAGGGTCTTGATAGAATCCTTGGAAAGAGAAAATAGATCATTATTGGGGAAAAATGAAAAATTGATCATTTAAGTAGAATCTGTAGTAGTCATTCTCACTCCAGAGCTAAACATGATGATGATGATTATTTAATCTGACCGCTCCATTCTAAGTATCTGATGTAGAAATCACTGCTGTTTAACTTCTGTTGGACAGAGTTGTTGCTCTCCCATGACTCCAATTTGGAGAGTGCTAATGCATTGCAATTAAAGATTTGTGTAGCCTGGTGCTGATGCTATTAGACTTACATAAGGAAGCTTACCACAAAATGTAAATGCCTAGATTTAAATAATGAGTTTTAAAAACAAACAAATAAACATACAAGCAGTTCCTAGCTTAACATAACATTGTGGGTAGCTGCTTGCAACCTAAGGCAATTGAAACTCTGACACTTTCAAAGCTACCTTGGGAAATAAATGCTGGTATTAGGAAGTGAGTGAGAGATTTGTTAGCTATAGCTTCCAGTGTTTTAGAACTAAATCTGTCTGAAGCAAGAATGTTGGAGAAAATCCTTCTAACCCATCTATTGATGACTATTGGTGATTTTGACCTAAAGGAAGGATCATGCAGCCTTCAAAACAGCAGTCATGTGTCTCTCTGTGGATGGTTTTTATAATACTTCACTGGAGAGCTAGCTATTATATTGCAGCACCAATGATTTTAGTCAAAGATGCCTGATACTGTGAAATAAATCACAGCTAAACAGTAGTATAGTTTAGAGTTTTGTTAGACAGGATTGGCAGGATGAAATGGCTAAAAAAAATATGACCTATGTGAACCTTCTGTGTAAAAAGCTTTTTAGAGTGGAAATAAGCTTTTTGCATCACTTGTGATAAGGACTTGTTCTCAGGAATAACTGGTCAATATTCAAGTATAAAATAGTAGCTTACAATAAGAACCCTGGTTAGCTATTTTTTAAATATTTGAACTGTTAAAATATGAGTGATAGTGAAATAAATCCTTCAACAGGACTAGGACAAACATGGAAATTTTGAGCTACACCTGCAAAAAAGGTGGGGGAAGACAAAGGTGTTTGTTACTGTAGGATCTGGATTGCTGCCTGCTGTCATCTAGATCACTCTAGATGTTGCTTAATTTATGGTGGCCTTCCAGGGCTATCCCTGGCATTCAAAGCTTATTAAATAAATGAATGTAGCAATATACTTTAATGAAAATTCACCCTATATGAGGTAACAGAGAAGAAACTCTGTTTTCAAGCATCTGCCTTTGAAAGTTTAAAATAGATGATCTAGACAAATGTCTAATATTATTTCAAAAACATGCCTTTTTACACAAATGAAAGTCATCTTGAACAGTACAAAAATATTTCAATCTGTCAGCAAGAGATAAACCAGCTTGAATATTGAATTAAAAAAAAAAAAAGAAAAACCTTCCCTGCTGAATGTCAGCCTAACTAGAGTATATGATATGGAAATGTTTAATTCCCCCCCCCCCCCAAAAAAAAAAAAAAAGTGTGCCTGGGAGAATTTTTCACCTTCTAAGGGCCTTGCTACACATTACACTGAGAGCTGCTCAAATGTTGATAGGTGTTAGTGCTAGCTTGATATCTGAGAAGTCACACATTCAGGCTAGTGGGGGCCTGGAGGACTGAAAGAATCACTCCACCCTGCCAATCAGACTTTTTCTCTGCCCCCCACTCCCAGGGCTCCTCTAGGTCCTCCAGCCCTGGGGCTCCCCCATGCTCTTCAAGCCCTGCTACAGCCCCTCAGCACCCTACCACCATCACTGTCAAGCTGCTGCTCTCTAAGTTGAGTCTGGCCCAGAAAGCAGCAGTGGCTGCATAGGCAAGTTAACCCTTATATGCCTGCTCCCCAAAGATAGACAGCACGGGCAGCCACAAGTAAGTGACAGAGAGGGCAACTGAATGGGGAGCTGGGGTGCTGGGGAGACCAGTGTGGGGGAGGGGAGAATTGTGTTTACAGTAGTGTATAGACTAGGGTGAGTACACATTAATGTAGCATGGCCTGGTTACATGCATGAGAGAAACCTAGGCTGTAGTGGTATCATTTTAAATCACTTAAAGTGTGCTTAAATTCTAGGTTCAGGTGTGGATACTCCAGGGGTTAAGAGCTCTAGGAGCCACTTAAAATGAACATGTAACAAGGCTCTACATCAGTTTAATTTTTCCAGATATTTTATTACTAGCCAATTGCTGGTTAAGAATCTTGGTGGGGAGGAGCAGATGGGGATGGAGCCCCAGGCCCACCCCATCCAGGCCCACTTCCCCCTTCCCTCCTGCTGCTTGGGGTTGGGGTCTGGGCCTGCTCCCCCACTCCCCACCACAGCAGTGGGGGGAGGGGAGGAGTGGGTCTGGGTCTGATGAGAGGAAGGACTGGGTCCAAGGGTGGGGGGAAGCTAGGCTGCTGCAGTGAGGGGGTGGGGGCAGCAGCAGGCCCAAGCCAATGTGATGGTGGTGTGGGGACAGGAGGAGTGGGCTCAGGGCCAATGCAGCGGCTCAAGATGAGGGAGGAACGGGCCCATGCCTGGGGGGAGGAGGTTCATTCCTCCATTACCCTTTCAGCTGCTATCCCTCACCCCCAGTGAGATTTCCACAGTGGGCCAGGTTTTCCCCTAGCTTGGGGTTGTTCCTATTCCCGCATCGGGACTGGGCCCACTCCTCCCCTGGCCTCACTGTCACTGCTGACACCATGGCCTGCCCTCATCTCAGGCCCACTTGGGGATGGGAGGAGCAGGCTCGGGGCTGATGTGGGGGAGGGAGGTGGGGGAAGAGTGGACGTGGGCCTGAGGGAGAAGGAGGCTTGCTCCTTCCCTCCCCCAGCCACTGCCATGGCCATGGCCACAGCCACATTGGGCCAGAGCAACTGTTCCCCTGCCCCTGCAAAGGGTTAGCTTTTCCCCCACTCAGGCCTGCTACCTCCCTTAGTACTTGCCCCCCCCCCGATCTGTCCCGTGTGTTCTCACTGTCATGGTGGCAGGCTGCCTTCTGTCAGAACATTTCTTTGCACTTTGATTGGCTGTTTGTCAGCCAATCAGACCATGCAAAAAGCATTACAGACAGACAGACTTAGGCTTTTATAATATTAGAATAAAGGAAATAAGATAGGGTGGGGCAGGGAGTAAAATACAAATACATTCTTTTGAATGTAAAAATATATATTTTCAGTGTTTGCTCTGTATCCATATTCAAAACAGTACATTCTTATTTGGAAATTTGTATCATATTTTTAAAAATGGCTTTAAAACATCCTGATTTGCAACTGGCTACTTTGGTTTCAGAACGGTATAGCTAATTAATAATGCAGAATGATTTGGAAACTTTATCTACGGAATGTCATTAGATAAGCAAATAGTATTTGAATCAAAATACTAAGTATACCTATGTATAAATCAAAGTTTTTTCAGTTGCTAGGAAATATTTTAAAGCCTATTTTATATAAATATCTTACACCCCGAGGAATCAGAAGAGCCTTTTTGTTGAAAGCGGAAGCTCTAAAAATGCTAAGATTTACATATTTAGAGGGTCCAGCCAACAAAGTTCTATGCACCTATGACATCTTGCCCTATTTCGAACTGTGTAAATAGGATTTAAATGAATCGTTTAAATGTTTAATCGCTGTGCCTCAGATTCCTTGTCTTAACAAATGCAGATAATATTAATGACTTGCTGAATTACTTTGAGATCAAAGAAAAGGTGAATATTTGGTCCAAGTCAGATGTAGGAGATCATAATCAAGATACCTCTCTCGGTCTTGAGACTTGATTAAGTTGCTTGCAATTGGAGACTACTTAGCACCCTAAAATGTTACTGTAATAACTGCCTGTTGAACTGATTGCAGAGGTCACAGCCATTAAACGGCCTTAAATTATTGCAGTAAAAAGCAGGTACTGTAGTTTCAATGAAATTCAGGTATTGCAATTTCCAGTAATTAGTCTGATCTCTATCTAGCATATCTTTGGAGACAGCAGTTACAGAGAAAAGTGAGGAGTTCTTCTTAAGTTGCTACTTCTTGCTTGAGAGGTTTGCATCCATTTAATTAACTGGATTAGACAGGCACACCAGTAGATTTTAAGTGGGGTTCTCCAACTCCTCCTTCAAAAGGAATTTCTAGTAGGTCAGTGGCCTGTGTACCATCACTGATCTCTATTAAGTCCATAAGAGTATATTGAAATAGTGCAAGAAGCAATCATTTTCCTAGCAGGCTGAACACTAAACACATTTCCTTGAGGAATAAAAAATTCTTTTGATTAATGTAACACATGGATTGAGGCTAGAAGGAGGAGTTGCATCATATGGGAAGATTATTTCAAATATTTTTTATCTTGGTTATAAATTGCCTTGGGGCAAGCAAATACATAGAATCACTTAGAATTACATACTAACTTCCTGCACATAAGAAAAAGAATGTATACACTGGCAAGCTGTCTTGGGAAAGACTTCTGTTCAAATAGCAGATAGGCTGACAATTTGTGGTGGGTGTGTGTGTGTGTGTATGTGTGTGTGTGTGTATGTGTATATATATATATATAAAAATATGTGTAGGTATATTATAACATGACCATATTTTCTTCTAATAAGGGCATAATGAACAACTTAGGCAAATAGCCCAAATTTCCTACTATCCATCTCCCTCCACCAAACTTAAGCAACTCCAGGAAAGAGCTGTGGTGTCTCCCCCTAGTAGCAGCTGTGTCTACAATTATCCCATGCCGGAACTGGACTGGAAAAGTAAAACCCATCTAGTATGACTTTAGACAGTTTTAGTGAACACACGGCACCCCCATCCCCACACCTATGCAGCACTGAATCTTAAGATTTTGATTCAGCCAGATCAAATCAGGACTATGATCCAAATCAACAGATCGAATCACTGTCCCTGATCTGGGCAAAATCTGAATGCAAATTCAATATGGCCTGTTTCACAAACTCCTAGTGAACACTGAAGTAAGCAACATTATTGCCATATTAACTTAATGGGTCAATTCGACTAAAGAAAGGTTTTTTCATCTGGTAAGTCATAGAACACCAAACTCTTACCTTATGACAGTGCTCAGATGAGCATAAAGAGAAAAGTCTTCTCAAGAAGCAGCTTAAGTTATACTGGTCGGAAAGGTAAAGGCATTGGTGATGCAAGTGAAAGTCACTGAAATTTGGAAGGCAATGAAATTTGGAAGGCACCAACCATCAAATAATAGCCTACCCTCACAGAGTTGCTGGAGTAAAAAACCTGAACATGCTTAGCTAGACCCTTTCATTGGGAAAGTAATAGGACAAAAAAAATATTTTTCCTTGACCCCTTTCTACATGTTAATGAAAGGACTTATAGTGAGTGTACAGGCTAGTAAGAATAACACTGAAGAATCAGTTGATCAGTAAGTGGGATATTTAGAAGTACTTACTTAGACTTGGCCTAACTCATTGGGTATCTAATCTGAGAAGGATGAATCTGAATTTTTCACAGCACTTAGTTTATTATAGCACTTGAAATGGTCAGGTCAGAACTTCCATAGAGTTCAGTTGTAAGAGTGAATGATCAACACTTCTGCAAGTCATACCCCTTTTGATTCAGGTTGGATTTGAAGAAAATTAAGGGACATTGGGCCATCTACACAAGATGATTTACTGTACAGTAGCGTAGATTAATGCACAGTAAACATGCACACCTACACATGCACATGCTTGCTGAGTAGTAAGCTCCACTACTTGCAAGTAAATTTGCTACCTGAAATTCACTCGTGAGTAGTGTGCAGTAATGCATGTGTAGGCACCAACCAGGAGCAAATTTGCTCTTGGTCAATCTTGCTACTAGGGGGCCATAGAAGCAAGGGGTAGGAGCCCTTTCTCCTATGGGGAGGTAGTATTACCTGCGGTTAATAGTATTATGCTGCGGTTTCCACCCCCCAGCCTCCACTAGTAGCATGAGGCACAGCTGGCCATGTCACTGCTGGCTTTAAGTAGTTCCAGCTCCTCCCTGGGGAAGGCCCCTGCCTGAGCATCCACATGCTCCGCCACCCAATGAGTCCAATAGGAGCCACATGCTATTGCCGGCAGCCCCCCCACCCCCCGCCCTGGTCCCAGCCCTGGCCATGGCCCCTGCTACCCCTCCTCCCTGGCCTGGACATACTTGTTTGGGCCCTGGGTTCCCCTCACACAGCACACAGGGAGGTGGGAGGCAGTAGAAAACTTTATTGAACAGCCTGTGCCACCACAGCCAGGTGGGCATGGACCTCTCACATGCCAAGGGATGTGTTGATGCCAGTGGTTATGTCCTTCTCATATGTGGATGGCAGGGATGCGTAGCACAGCCATAGGTAGCCCTCCATGTGGCAGCAGAGGCTGTGGGGTAGCATGGGCTTCCCCCTGAACTGTTGAAGCTCAGGGTTCTGTGCCTGGTATGCCCAGACCACCATGGTGATCAGCAACCGTAGTGTGTACTGGGTCAGGCATCCCTCATTCTGCATAAGCATCTCATTGCATCAGTGCCTGAGATATGCACAAGGGCACACTGAGGGTGCAGAGCAGCCATGGGCAGGGAAAGAGGGCAGGCTGGTCTCAGTTCACCTCTCAGAGAAGATACCTGAAGGGAGGGTAGGGGCTTGGGCCGTTCCATGTCCCAATTTTCTGAAGCCCTGTGCCCCCTGAGCCCAGGCACTATGGGCTTGGTGACAGCATAGAAGACAAGTTGGTCTTCAGGGAGGGGGAAGGGGGTCTAGAACTGATATCAAGTGCTGCCATGAGCCTGGCCTAGCCTGGCTTAGCCTGGGAAGTGGGTGGGGGATGCAAGTTGCCTGTAGCTATCACCCAGGGGCTAGCAACCCTGGGAAGTGAGCAGAGATGGGGATTCAGCTGGCGGTCACTTGGGCTCAGCCCTGTCTGGCCAACTTACCATGGTCCCTGGGCACCCATGAATATATGAACCCTGGTCTGAAGCCAGGCAGTGCACAGGGCCCTGGTACAGAGCATCATATCTCAGAAATGATTAAAACTGTCATAAACAGAATTTCATGGTTCTTCAGGCCCTGCAGCTGCACATGGGGGAAGGACCACAGTTGGAAGCTGGGATGTGGCCACCCATGGCCAGGGCCCTGCAGATGTGGCAGCTCCACAGGAAGAGGACCTAGGACCATACCCTCCTCCTGGATTGGCTTGTGATGTCCATGGTGGACCTGCTTGGAGATGTGTAAACATTGTGGACATAGGACATCACCCACAAGGATGTGTGGGACCAAGTGGACCGGGAATTTAGAGTGCATCTTCCCCTGGCAGCTGACCTCTGCCCAGCAGCAGACCCCCCTGTGGGCCTGGATGGAGATGAGCACCACCTCCACCTGCCTGGAGCCCCTGCCTTAGCCTCTTTCCCACATCCCCCACCACCTAGTCTACCCACATGGGCCCAGGCCTGCCAACTTGCCCTGGCCCCATGCAGGTGTGTAGCCAGAGATGTCTGCAGTGGAGCCAGGACTGCACATTGGCCCTGCTGGCCCTGGCCACCATGTTCTGAAGCATGAGCCATCCACACTGGGAGATGAGCTGCTGCAGTCACATCTGGGTGAGCCCCCCACTTGCTGCACTCACTACCACATGCACACCCATGGGGCAACAGCCAGATCCTAGAGTGCTGGCTCTGTCCCTGGTCTCTCCTCCCTAGGCATGGCCACCCACCCCTGAAGGGCATGCACACAACCAAAGCACTTCATGTGTTGTAAATTGTTTGCATGTAGAAGAGAGTGTCTTATTGTTGGAGGTTGGGGTGGGTGGTGGATTGGCTCTGTTGGGGAGGGTGGGGGAACAGGGGTCTGTTGTGAGAGTAATAACATGTTTTCCTGAGAACCATCTGCAGCAAGCGTGGTGCTGGGAGTGGGTGGTAAGGCAGGTAGGGTCTGTGGGCTGCTGTCCAGACAGGCTACAGCAAGGAGTGCAATAGGAGGTGGTTGGCCAGTGCCTCACACCTGGTGCCCTCATGCTGCTGGCAGGTGTGTGGCTGTCCTGGGACCTTGGTGGTAGGGGACCACTGGGGCCAGCAGGATCAGCAAACTTGCCAACAAGAGCCTGGGGTACTGGAGACTGCTGCCAGGTACAGGGTCTGGAGCAGCATTGGCAGAGGCTGCAGTGAGAGCCACTGCATGCTGGCCCTGGCTTCTGCACGCTGCTCCCAGCCAGAAAAGTGACTGGCCAGGAAGCAGGGAGTGGAGCTGCTTTTAAAGGTGGGGATGCCATCTATTGGAAGGTGTAGCCAGAGCCTCAAGCTTCCCCTGGTGGCAGCAGGGGCCCATTGCAGAGCTGGAGGAAGTGGGAGCGGTTTGTTGTTAGGAGCATCAAGTCTGCTTCCATGTCCCTGCATGTATAGATGCCTGCCCAGGAGCATTTACTTGTGAGTAGTTTACTTGCAAGTAAATGGGTCCCAGATCAAATGCATATGTAGACACATCCATTGACTACCTTTTGCTATTTATTTCTGCTTCAGTGACTTGGTTGGTATCAATATAAGAAAGGCAGGGAATATTTGAAATCTAATTTTCAGATTGGCATGAACGGTTAACTAGGATATAATCCTTCCTCTTTCTTACTCAGCATATACATTCTAGCTCAACCAAGAAATGAGAAAAAGGTTATGAAGATAAAAGTTCTTCATTCCCTATATAACCCTAAGTCATTCCTGCTATGAATCCCTAACACTAGGGCTGTGCAAAATTTTGCCGGCTGTTTTGATTGGATAATGTTTTGATTCATTTCAGGTGCAAAACAGTGAAATCAAATTGAAACAAAGGGCTTTGAAACAACAGCTTTGAAACAAAACAAGGATAGTCAAAACATTTTGAAAGTTTGAAACATTTTGAGTTTTGAAGTCAGCAGCGAGGTGGTGGGAGACCTGAGAGAACCAGGGCTGTGCTCCCATCACCAGCCGGGAGAGCAGCCCTGGCTCTCACTGTCCCCTGCCACTGAGCTGCAGGAAGCCAATCGCAGGCAGAAGGGATAAAGCTGGGGATGGGAAGTCAGCTCAGCTCAGCTGAGTTCCCATCTCCCACACTAGATTGGGCTGGGAATGGGATGTTAGCCCAGCTGGTCTGACTTCCCATCCCCTGTGCTAGACTGGGCTCTGGATAAGAAATCATTCCAGCTGGGCTGACTTCCTTTCCAGAGTGTGATGGTCAGGCTGGGGAAATGAACTTAGCCCAGCTGGGATGACTTCCTTTCCCCAGTCCCAATCGTCAGACTGAGGTTGGGAACTCAGCCCAACTGGACTGAGTTCCTTTTCCCAGTGTGATGGTCATGTGAAATGTTGAAAGCGTTGAATCAGCCTCACTGTTTCACTGAAGTGAAACAGAACAGCTGTTCTGAAATTCAAAACAAAACACTGTTCCGTCCAAAGCTTGAAACTCAAATTGAAATGGTACAGTGCCATTTTGCACAGCCCTACCTGACACCAGGGTGACTTTTCTACCACATTTCAAATAGACAGGTGCTAGAGCTTCTTAACAGAAATGGTGTATGATTTTTGTTAATGGGTGCATCTACAAGTGCTATTAGCATGGAAAAATAAATTCTGGCACGTAAATTCTAGTACAATATTGTTCCCAGGCACAGTGTTTACATGTGCACCCGAAACTGCAACATATTGAGCTGAGTCAGAGCAGCCCCAGCTGATACGGGGCCCTGGGGGTCAGCCTGCCAGGCCAGGGCTGCTCTGACCTGTCTGTTGGACAAAAGGGATGGCTGGGTCATGAGACTGTTCCAGTGTGGGAATAACTAGTAGGCAGCCCCTGCACTGAAGCCCCCTCATGCTCTAGCCCATCACCACCTACATGAGCATTGCTGCACACTAAGAACATTGCTGCAAGATGGTACTCATTTATGATACACTTGATTTCCTGTAACCTAACATGTCTGCACATGTAGATGCTGCACTGCTAATTAGGCAGCTCCACAGTAAACACCTTGTGTAGATGTACCCAATTTATACACATACATCTCATCCTTTTATTCTAATGCTGAGCTATGGAAAAACTGTTGTAGCTGATCCCCCCCTTCCTTGAGCCCCTACTTCCCCCTAAAAAAGAAAAAGAATCAGCCTGAGGAAAACACTTAATATAAAAAATGTCAGTCTGAACAACTAAAGTTTGGCAAAGCTAAGGGCAACTAAAAAGAATTTAAATGTTGGGTGCCCATCGTTACCACTGTCATAATTGTGCTTATTAAATTAGCAACTCACGTTCAGGTACATTTTGGCTCACATAGTAAGTTTTGGATGCACTGAAGAATTCTGTGTAGAGCCTATTATTTTTTTCCCCTGAAAATATAACACATTTTACTGAAAGTATACATACATACACATTTTTTCCTGCTGCATGTATATATATGTAGGCATTATGCTCTATAACATCTGAAGATATTAATACATTTTTAAGAAATTTAAATTAAAGCATATTTTTATATACCATATAGGTTAGGCCAACTGTAATTGACAACAAATAGGTAACTGAAATCCTCTTCAGAATTATTTCTTTTTATGAAATACTTTAATAAACATTTATTACTTATCATAAAAGAAATAATTACTTCATGGCAGAACCTGTGATTTTAGTATTTCAGCAGCATCTGCTAAAAACCTTTGAACGAATCAAAGTGCAAAGGATGTCATTACAAAGTGTTAAACATAGAAAGAAAATCTCCATGAAATTCAAAAGATGAGGTTATCTTTGCAACTTCAATTGACCTCATAAAATATTAATTACAAGGTGACCAACATTTCTAAACTATAATAGGGGATAATCAGTAAAAGTGATTACTGAATGTGCAATCAGGAAACATTATTCTTCCTCAGGACTAGACACAACTGAAGAATAGAAATGTGGAAAAAATATTCTGAGTTTGGCAACCAAAACTAAGAGTTGCACAGATGAATGAGAGACAAACAGGAGGTGTTTGAATATTATAGGGAAGTGGGGAATTCCAGGAAGCCTGAGAGATGACGGATTCTCTTTTAATGGGTTAGATCTTCATCTGTACCTTACTTCTGTGCCTATTTTGCCTACATCAGTAATGATGCACTAATTTCAGTGGTGCTATGCTGACTCCCAAATGAGGACCTGACCTATTAATTAAATCAAGTTATTCGTTTTCTGCAAGTGCAAAACTTTATACTGTATTGCACTTCTAAAATTAGTGATATGGCAATGTGATTACATTCTTTAAGGCATAATGAACAAGAATCTTTTTTTAGACTGCAATATACCATTTGCTGCACTCTTGCAAAAACATAAAATATTCAATAATTTTAAAATATCCAACTTTAATATTTAAATAAGACCACGTATTAAGCCAGATCTCTAGCCATGTATAGCTAGGCTGAGTTCCAGCACTGGAAACACTGATCCTATGAATTAAACACAGTAAAGAAACAGGCACCGTCTTTCTAGCAAAAGATATTCCTAGTTGGCTAGTATTGTAAAGCATTGAATGCCTTAGAAATAGTATTTGAAATCTTTCTAAAAATTGGTTATAAGATATGAAACTTAGGTAGAGTCAGACGTATTCTGGGAATGATGCAAATTTCACTGAATTTGAACAAATTACTCTTATTGGCTTTAGTGAACTATTGATCAGCACCTTACCAAACATAAATAAACATTGTATCAATGACGGCTTCCTAAAAATCCCCTAACAAGTAATGGTGGTGCTGTGTTGTACATGAGAAACTGATTAAAACTAAAATGTACTTCCCTGTGTTCTGACCCTTCCTCATCCACCATACACCCTTCCTTCCTTGGTGCAACAGCTTCTTCTGGTTTCAGATTTGGTATCTCCCCAAAGGTGCTTTTTTTTTTTTTCTTATTGTTCTGAGGAACACGAAGCAAAGGGAACTTATGTGAAATCCACCTCTGTGCAGAGTGCTAGCATATGGTCAATTTGGGGAACTAGACCAAATAATGCAGCAGTCCTCAAAAGACAAGTCCCACCTCAGGTCACCAAAACTTACATGCCTCAGCTAATGTCCTTGTCCTTGTGTAAACTTAGACAACTAGGGAGTTCTGACACACACTAGCAACTGTCACAGCATGTCTAGTCACATAATACATCATCCTAATGCACATTGTTTTATGATTTGAAAGTTTAAGTATATTCCACTATATGTTTCAACTACTGTTGCTTAGCCAATTGTTTCTTCTGAGAGTTTCATTTCTATATTTTTTTTTTTAAATGAATCAGTTGGAGGCTACATATAGATTTATTGTACATAATACTAATTATGATAAAGGTTTTAAAACAATGTGTAAAGATTAGATAAATATATTTAAATATATAATTAGTAGAGGTAGAAGTTGTTTCCTTACTACTTTGTTCTAGTACCATGTCTTTCAATTTAGAACTGAGAGGAAAACTTTTCCTCTCTTGTAAATATATATATATATATTCCTACTTTGCCTCTAGAAATGGAGACATATCAAAATTATGTTAGGTTTGGGGAGAAATCACAGAAAACAGAACAACTAATGGTGCAGCTGTTTGAGGACTCACTTGGGATGTGGAAAACTCAGGCAGAGCAGAGCTGAAACTTAGTACTCTAGCCAACAGCCTGTTACCCATTTTAGAAAAGGATGTCCATGATCTCTCTGTTCAGCACCTATTCCACTGGATATAAATAATTATTGAGCCAAGGAGAAAGAGCAAGACATTGACTTTATAGCCCAATGGTTCTGACATTCACTGCAGATGTGCAATACTAGACTGAACACTCTTCTGTGTTCCCAAATTCTGACTGAGAGCCTCAACAACTGCACTATCAAGTCAGTTTCCTGCTGAAAGTGTTCTACCTCATATATCCGTGAATCTATGAATATGTAACTATCCTTTGGTTCAGCCCAAGAGAGACAGGCTACTCTGTAGTAAAGCTGTGAAGGCAATTAATTAGCATGTAGGAGATCCAGGTTCCAGTTGATGGTCTGAATTGAAAAGTATTGGAATTTAATCCTGGAACTCCGTATCTATGTGCACTAAGAACAAGCTATCAGTCATTCTCTTTATTAGAACACTGGCTTTTCTTTAATTAAGAAAATCCCAAAAGCTGGACCTGGTTGCTTAACAGGAGTTTGGTGAAAAATGGTACATTCCCGAGGGACATTTGTTTTGACAAACTGGTAGTCTTTTGATGGAAAAACTGATCATTCCTAGCCAATCAGAATCAAGCTGATTATGTCTCTCTGGCTGTAAGTAACCTTTTGACATCCAGACCTGAGCAAGGAAGTCAGTTGGAATAATTAATTTAATAGAACTGAAATCTAATGAGAGATTTACTCACATTAGGAATTAGTAGGGTTTTGCGAGATTTCACTGGCAGTTTCATTTTGATGCTGTTTTGACTCATTTCAAGCTAGAAACAGCAACATTGAAACAAAACTGAGAGCTTCAAAACAGCCTTGAAATAAAATGAGGATTTTGAAAGGTTTCAAAACTATTTAACTGTTTCAAATTTCAAAACTCAAGCTGGGCTTGCCTGCAGGAAAACTGAAACTAAAGTAAGGAGGGATGGGGGGGGGAGGAAGGAGGGGGGAAAGAGTGCTCTCATTATTGACAGTGTGGCTGGCCAGTGACTGTGATCCTTTTTCTGAGGTCCCTTCCAATCCCAGTGCTCTGGGGGTGGGATGGAAAAACTGCATAAAAGACAGCATTGTTTGACCAGCCCTCTGTTCTGCCTGGGTGTCAGCTGAGTAAAGGTATACCTTAACACAGGCGGTGTCACCCACCCATGTCACGAGTTTTGCCTGTCAGCAGCTAGAGGTGCAGGGCCCAAGAACCCAGACTCCCCCTGCCCCTAGCTCCTTGACAGCTGGCAGGCTTTGTGACTGCAGCAGGGGCTAGCAGGCCTGCAGTTTTGACCCTGCTGTGGCTTAACACATACATGTGACATAAGTTTTGCTTTCAAGATTTGAGGTGCAGTTTCCTCCAACCTCCTACACATATTTCCTTGAAACGTGGCAGACTTCATGCTCCCAGAAGGGACTAATATATCTGCAAGTTTCATTCAAATCAGGCCAGAAATAACAAAGTTATAGGCTGTCTTGGACTGCCCCATTATAGCCTATGGGCGAAATGTTGAAACAGCGAAACTGTTTCGACAAAACAAAATGGAATAGTTGTTTTGAATTTTCTTTTGATGCAAAACCAAACACTCTTCTGTTGAAACATCTAAATACAAGTCAAAACAGAATAGTGCTGTTTCTCACAGCCCTAGAAATTAGGTGGCCTGTTTGGTATGTTGCATTATTGAGATAGAATGGAGGAATGGAACTAGTTTTACTTTAATGAGACTTTATATATAAATGCCTTTTATATTTGTGAAGGAAAAAATTAATCTAGATACCAGTGATGATGTGTTGCTAGGCATCTTTCACCACTTATTGGAATTAAAAAAAATCCTAATGTTTTAGGAACTCACTCATGCAATTTGAGAGAGAAACAGGAATGTTCTATTGATTGAAACCTCACAATATAAGCCGGGGGTCCAGGTTCTAATTCTTTGGTTCTGAGTTGTGCTACGTTCCTGTTGCAAGTTGCTTAAACCTTGGGAATTAAATTTAGCCTGGAAAACCATGTCTACACAAGTTGCTGACTGCACAGTTATTTAGTACTTGCATAACAAAATATTAAATGACTGTACAGTTACTGGTGTTACTGTGTAGTAGCATCCTGGCATGGTTTCCTAGTGATGCTTACTGATCAGTAGTAACGTGCTACACTGCCACCCATCTCATGTAGATACTGCCCCAAAGTGGATAAATGCAAGGTTCAATGTTCACCAAAAGAGTTGAGGGCTAATCGTAGTCCTCACTGGCATTGAACAGTTGCTCTGTTGCCTGTCTAAAGAATGTGAAGACAAATTTACTCTTGCTGCATTCTGCTTATAGTGTTTATCCTGCTTTATGAAACACTTGTATCCTTGGATGAAAAGTGTTATATAAATGTGAAGAGATTAAGGAAACAACAACAATAGCAGCGGAAATAGAAACTACAAAAAGACATCAACAGAAGCTGACAGAAAATAATATCCTATTTGTATACAGATTAAACAGTTTTATGCTAAGATCAACTCTGCAAGAGATGCATGAGATCTATATTTATGTTTCTTCAAATTTTGGCATATCAAATGCAATATTTTATAAGTTAAAGATTGCTTTTCTCTCCTAATTACTAGCCTGCTAAACTAAGCAGAGATTTGCTAGTGAAGCTGGTTACTTTCTCTCAAACATCATTGTGTCTAATAAAGGTTACTGAGGGGAGGGGGAAAGGGGAATGCATGCTTCAAGTGACACTTGTGAAATCCTTCTGCTTTCTAAGGGAGCCATCAGTATAATTGACCTCCTAACCGGAATTTTGTAACGCATTCTGTTTGCTGTCCAGACACAGGAAAGGTGTCCAGGTTTATCATTTCTCAGATATGTTGGTTTTGCAAAGCCAAAGGAGTAAAAGAACAAACATTGCTCATTGACATAGGTAGATGTAGTGTAAATATAAATGGGAACAGATTTGATGCATAATAAAGAGTTGTTTAATTTTATGTCATTTGCCTTCCTTCTTTTGCAATTTTCTACCTCTTTTTTTTTTTTACCCTTTTTTAGCTCTAGTCCCCCCAATGTTAGATCAAGCATCTAATTAAAGTTTCAAACCTATTTCATAATATATGTTTCCTTTCCTACTGAGAACTTATTTCGAGTACCTTTTCTCAAGTAATTTATCTGTGTAAATAATTGCTAATCAGAATTTTCACAAGTTTTGTGGGCTGATGAAACCATAGAAGTTTGTGTGTGTTTCCCCTGTGGTCTCCATCCATGCAGAAGTAGGTACAATTCATATTTATTTATCAGTGTGGCCTGACTACCTTTTTCCTGACACAAAATATTAGTATCAGAGAACCACATGCCCACCCCCAGATTATCTACATTTCACTCTTGTAAGTTTTTGGTGCAGAATTCAGCTGAGTGGATACCTGTATCATTAATGCAACATAAATTGCTCAAAATTAATTTAGTTGCTTGCCTTAGAAAAATTTGAACTTGTTGTTTTGCATTGCACAGCTGCACATTTGTAAAGCTGGTGGAAGTCTCGTTCTGCCCCCCACCCCCTTTAAAACATTTTAACACTGAGATTTATTCTTCAGAAATATCTCTCTCAAGATGAGTCATTCATTGTACACCATACTGTAAGTAGTGGTAACCCAGATCTCTTAAAAATCCAACTAATATTTTTCTATGTTGTTTGGTTTAGTGTGTGTGTGTGTGTGTGTGTGTGTGTGTGTACACACCCCCTAAAATGTTATGTATGTATATGTGTGTGTGTGTGTGTGTAGGCATGTGTATATGTAGATATGTATGTTTATATGTGTGTGTATGCATGCATGTATGTATATAATCCATGTGATAGTCAAAATATTGGGAACAGAAAGAACAGTTACTGTGTAACCTACAATGGAAAAAGAAGGATCGATAATGAGTTACCTGCACTGATATGTAGAATCATTCATCTCAAGGCAATATCTGTCCTAGCACAAATTATGGTTTGTTCCTAGGTGCTTTTGGAAAATTCAGGTATTAAATCTGCCTGAACACATAGAGACCTCGGCCCAAACACTAAATATTTCAAGTTGCATCTTGACCTTTTTTGTACCTTTCACATGCACTTCTCTTCTGTTACAAAATGTTACAGTGAATGGAAATGTTGTCAATTAGTTAAAAAAGAGTGTTTGTATCAACCTTTTCATGTGCAGAATTTAATGACATTTTAAGGTTAAAGTAAAAGTCAAACATTGATTTACAGTGTCTGCCTTTAATGTGGCTAATGAATAGAGATTTTTATAAAAACCTTTTTAATCCTTTTTAAACTGTTAGTTATCAAAAGACTTTTTGGAATAAAAGAAAAAGCTTTTTTTCATTGACAAAGTATTAAGACGGAGAGAAAAATGACGCACAATGTATACTAGTAGGGAAAAAAATCTGAGGGAAAATAATGTTGTTTTTATCAGCTACTTTCATGACTTGGCTTGCATGAATACAAGAAGGATGTTATGAATTGGGATCATGTTTTTCATGACTGTTTTTTAAATATCAGTTTTAAAGAAATGTAACTTGAGTTTTTTTTCCTTTTGCTTATGAGATTTTGATACAGGGGCTACTAATTTTGTTAATTTATTTTAAGCTTGGACAAAGAATGTATAGATGTAAAGATTTAATTGAATGAAAAATAATAAAGGAATTTGTGTATAGGCATACTAACTTACTTGTCAAACAGTGAGCTAATATGTTCATGACAGAAGTAAAATAAGAGATGAGCCTCTGAAATATCATAGCTTAATATTTCACATTATGTCACATAGCTGAGAGGACTAGACTAACCCTTTGAAAAAATAATTCATCTGACAGTAATTCTGCCTTGATATCACAAAATAAACAATTTATTATTTGAAATGTAAGAAATATCACACATTTAGGGCTGAATATAGGACTTTATACACATGCTTATCCTGACATTCTGCAAGTAGTTCCATTAAAGTAATTGGGATTACATCTGGTATATAAAGTGAAACATGCAAGTGCAAGGTTTGGGCATCTAAATGTAAAGTATACATATTATTATTACTCCCTTCATAGTGCTGAAGTTAACAATTTGACTAATTCTATATAGGATGAGGGCCTCAGTCTGTGTCCATTGTTTTTCTTATAAACATCTCAGCACAATTTTTCAACAGAAATAACATGTTTTCACTGCATTATAAAATTACAACTGTTTAGATTCCTTTTCTTATATCAGTTCCTGAATATATTGTAACTTGTGTCTACTGATCTCATTTCCTTTTCTAGAATGGACCATCATTTTATCTTTGGTGGTACTAATTATGAGACAGCATGTCTGCAACATAGCATCATGGGGAATGAGTCATTAAAGCACACCAGCCTTGTTCTGCATGCACTGCTCCTGCAGCTTTGTAATGGGGCCATATTAGTGTGCTGCTCAATATGCATTCCTCAGGTCTACAGAGAACATGAGGTTATTGGCATATACTCAGCACGTCACCAAAGCTGCTATATTGCATCAGAGGGAGCTCCCCAGGGGGATGAGCATTATATAATATGAGTAAGGATTGTATAATTCAGAGCTGAAGACTTTGTGTGGTAATCTAAGTATGGAAAATACTTAAAAATAGACTGTCAATACTTTTTCTCTAAAAAATGTATCTTCTTTTTGAGATTCATGAAGTTGTCAATAATATGAAATAGTAGACAATAGCTTCATTTTGGGGGCTATGGACATAGACTCAAAAAGCCTGAGCCTGAAATGATTCAATCTTTACAGGTTAATCTAACCTGGCTAGGCTAAACCAGTTTTTAATTGTATAGATATCCCCTCCGAACTGGAAAAATGCAGGCAGATGCCTACAGTGGCTCAAGCTAGAAGTGGGGGCGGGGAGGGGACTACAGCATCCCTCCCTTACCTTCCATAGTGCTGAGCTGAGGTGCGGGGCATGGCGAGGCCCCAGAAGGGAGTTGCTAACAGTATTTTTCACCCCACCTCAGTGCTTATCAACTCATTAAGAAAACAGCAGCCTCTCTCCATTAGTTCAAGCTCTTAACAGTTTTTCCAATGAAGAAATGGAGGAAATTGCCAGCTACTTGTTGATTAGTTCCAAAAAGTCCTAAACTGACACAGTCCTGTCTGCCTTTGTCCTGCCTTTGTCCTGTCTTTTGTCACAGCATAGACTTTAGCCAGCATGTTATGCTAGCTAATGGTGAGAGAGATCTGTGTAAGGCAAAGGGGAGGGGAGAATCCCTGCTTCAGCAGAGAGTGGTGAGGGGGATAGGAGGAGCAGGAAGAAGCCAGGCAGACCTTGCTATACATGCAGTCTCTGCCAGATCTGCAGCCAGGGAGAAGAGGGGGTGGAGGGTAGCTCAGCTTTCTGGAATAGAGAGCCCTGCCCAGCCCAGACAGCATACTACAATCCTGGGGGACTCTGATTTAGCTTAAACCAGGAAGGTATCTGGGACAGATACTGCATAAACTGGTTTGACCCAAATCTGTTAAATCTGATACTACATTCAAACCAGTTTCAGCCATTGTCAAATGCTTTATGTACACTGAAGTTCTGTTCTGTTACAAGTTTAAATCAGTTTCTGATTACTTACACTGATTTATGTGCAATGTCTGTCCCTAACCCAAATGTCTGGTTCAGATAACTGCTGCAAAGTTCAGATAATCATCTGAATCTTTCCCTTACACATTCTCAGTGTTTTCCTTTTCCCTCCCAAGTACACTTTTCTGCCTCCCATTCTTCTTTCTTGTTTATTTACTGCCCCTTCCACTCTATTATGGATCTTAGCTAGAATGTGGCTTGACTAATTAGCAGTGAAATGTGCTCCAAATACAAGGCCATCTGTATAATGAATCCTTGCCACTTGGTTGGCATCAAGAGGAAAAAAGTAAGTTGTACTCAACTCTTAATCTATTGCCTGTGTTTAGTCTACATCCTTTGTGTTCTCTAAAGTTATGGGGTTTTTTTTCCATCCACAGTCTTCTAAAGATATTTCCATGTTCCTCCTGTGGTCAAGGATTCTGAGGTTCCTGGTTGTATTGTGAAGTGTTCTCCCATTGGAGATGGAGTGTTTCCATTCTTAGCATGTTCTGGTGAGAGTTCATTTTGAACTCTTGACTGCTTAGTTTCAACAAAATAAGTTTAATGGACTTGTTCATTTCTGGGAAATTTGCAGTAGTAGAAATCTTTCTGAGAGAGGGAGCATGTAGGCATTCCAGTTTGCAGATGCCACCTTGTGACATGGCACTGTTTTTGCCTACCACTTTAAGGGCCTGGAGCTGGCAGCTGCCAGGTGCCTTGATTAGGGCAGCCATTTTGAATCAGGGGCTGCCCATATAAACAGGGCAGTTCTGCTGCTGGAGGTGAAGCAACATCTGGCTGGTAGGGCTGCTGATATCATCTGGAAGTAAGGGATGAGCTGTTGGGGATGGTCAGAAGGTCCTGGTCCTGGGCATGACCTAAAACTGTACCCTGCTGGAAGTGGGTGGCATGGTGGGGCTCTGTGGTGCGGAAGCCCCCAGAAAATGCCAGGCCAGTTACTACCCTGGTGAAAGGTGAGTTGGGGCACCTTAACCCCTAGACTCCACAACCAGGTGGGTTACCCCTTTGTTGGAGGGTTGAGAAGGTGAACCCCATGGTGAAAGAATAAAGGCCGTAGTCTCAGGCCTGTCTGAATTTACCATGACTGGCCTATGCTGGGGCCAGGATTGGAAGGGTCGTAGGGCCGGGGCCTACCATGAGGAATGCCCAAGAACTGAGGGCCTGGAGGTGGGCCAGGGCTTGAGAGCCAAAGGTCCCGGCAGGGGGATCACACCCAAAGGGGGATCAGTTCAGGGAGCTATGGTGCCCAGTATGATGACTGAAGAGGATGTCTAAAGGGAAGAATCCAGGTGGGGTTCAACAGGAGGATTCTGGGGTCCAGTGTGGGGGTCAGTGATAGTGAGGACATCATGATGACATCTGTGAGGCTTGGGCTGCAGTGCAGGGGAGGAATGGAGCCACAGATAGCACCCCCTGGCATCAGGACAGGAAATGGGCAGCCTCCCACTTATTAACATCTAAATGGACTAATTAACAACAAGATGTGGTGAGGGAGAATGAGAACAGGTGGGCGGGCCACTCTGAGAACAGCTCCAAGCAGGCTCCCCTGATCTCTGTGCTAACCCAAGGCCTGAATCACTCTAATCTGGGGAAGGCTAGGAGAGTAGTGGCAGCTGAACTTCTACTATGCATGGGAGAAGTCCAGTTGCAGAGAAATCTCCCCAACTGAGCTCACCCTGGTGCAAGGGAATCTGAAGCTGGACTTTTTCCAAGTAAAGGAAGAGTCCAGCTGTAGGGAAATCATTCCTACATCCTTCCAAAACTGGTGTCACCCTGGTCTGGGAAAGGTCACAGAGGTATTAAGTGTGTAAGTATTCATCCTAGTAAGGGAAACTCTTTCACAGGGGAGATCTTCCATGGTGATGGGGCATGTTTCCTCTGTGAGAAATTGAATGAGCACCTGCATGTTGGCAATTGCTTTTAGGAGAGTATTGATTCTCCTGATAGCAACAGTATGGCTGTACATGGCATCATGACACAGGAGGACACTTGATGCATTGGCTGAAGTATGTCATGTTTTGTGATAGGGGTGTTGGTTGTAGCCATGTTTATCTAAGGACCTAGGCAGATATCAGATTTACCCAAAGAACTGTATCTCAAACTTAAAATAGTTGGAAGAATTCTTCTTTGTGAGCTTTTAGGTACAAATACGCTTCTTCAGGCAGATGGAGTATCTGCAGTTATTTTATGCTTTCCCTGGATAGGATAGAAGCCAGTGTGCAAGAATGCAGGTCAGTGAAAATGCAAATGAGTGGCCTTGTACCTAGTGATTTGTGTCAGGGTTGATTTGTAGTTTTGGACAATAGATTCCTACAGGATGTTTTGGGTAAGCATGCTCTTGCTTCTGGCAGTGGATTGGTTTTTGTGACCTCAGAAAGTCTCTTCCAACTCTACTTTTCTATTCAATGATTTTTCTGCACTTCATAACCTTAATTTTTAGCATTTGCTATTTCTCACTTTTCAATTTTCTCTATTCATATTATTTTAAAAATATATTTCTAACTGCTGCTTTCTCTTTACTACTAAACTGAGGAAGACTTTAGCCAAAGATGCATAGGTTTTCTTTTTCCTTTTCCCTTTCTCTTTCCCCAAACTGTGGTCCTTTGTACATTTTTAATAATTTTTTTCTGGAATAACTCTTATTTTTAATTCGTATCTTTTGATCTAAAATGGCACAAGCCATTTAGCATAGATGGTGACTTAACAAAAACAGTCTCTTGATGAATATATTCATTATTGATTCTGATACCAATATAGAAAACATCTTTGAATCCTAAACTAGTGACATGCAATTACAGCTGTCTGAATTACCTACTGCAAATAATTTATCCAATGAATTTTGACACTGTGCATGGAATACATTTTTAACAAGTAGTATTTTTCATTTGTCAATTAGTTCTGAAAATAGTCTAATAACTTTTAATGAATAATTAATTTATTTAATGCTTTTCTGATAGGTTATTGAATAAATTACTTAGGAATATACTTTTTCATGTGTCAACTAAATCCTCTCTACATGTGCAGGTAAAGGCAGTTGGAGCTACAAGTGCAGTTGGATCTATTGCATGATCCATACAATTGTGCCTCCTGCTATACATGAATGGTAAAAGGTGTGATTCTGGGATCACACATTAGATCCAATCCCACCTTACTGCCAGTGATTGGGCTCCCCTGCATCAGCATGAAGCAATGGGAGCCATGTGCAGCTGAAACTAAATGTCCCATGCCTGGTGGGTCCCAGCTGTGCATGTGGCACAGTTGGTACTGAGTTACGATGGAGTGCCCCATGGCTGGGAGATCACAATCCATTGGGAGATCATAGCAGTTGTGGTCTCCTAGCTGTAAAGTTATTACACATTTTTCAGCAATAACTTTTTTTGCTACTTGGACCTTTTTAAGGCATGATAGTTAATTTGCCTGTGTATCCAGTCTAAATTTATTGCACAATTTCTGAAGAAATTGCTTAATAGTTATAACATGTACAGGGGGCCTTTATGAGTTATGATCGATATTATTGGGAAGTAATGTGATGATGATGGGAGATCACTCACGATTGAGTAAGATAGTCTTCAAAGGATCTTAATAGTGAGTCTGGAGGTGGCTCCATAGCCCAGTTCCAGATCCGCATGTCTTGTCACAGTGAGGACAGGTGTTTTCAGGAGGGATGGGCACTGTGTTGCTGCATTTGATGTTCTGATGGTCTTTTCATCTGTTCCTCTTTTTCTCTTCTGCCTGTTGATGAGCTGTTTCATAGTGTTGAGGTCCCACCCAAAGAGCAAGGGTCTCCCAAGTGTTAAAGTCAAAGTTATACCTCTACATGTTTGCCTTCAGGGTGTTTTTGAAGCACTTTTTTTGCCCTCCGCTACTTCACTGTCCTTTCAGCTGTGAAAAAAATATTCTCTTTGGAAGGCAGGAGTCAGGCATGAGAACATGACCTGTCCAGAAAAGTTGGTTTTGGACGATCATGGCATCAATGCTGTTCGAATTTGCTTCGGCCAAGATGCTGATGTTTGTGTCTCAGCTAATCTGAAGGATCTTGTGAAAGCACCGTTGATGGTACTTTGCCAAGCTCTTGAGATTGTCTTCTGTATCTGGTCCAAGTTTCTGAACCATTTGGCAGAATTGGAATGACAATGACTTGATAAACCAAGAACTTTGTTTCAGCAAGGATGTCATGATTTAAGAAGACTCTTTCTCGGACGTCCAAATGCTGTGCTCACACATTTCAAGCACTGTTGTATTTCCATGTTAATGTCTGCCTTTGATGAAAGATGGCTTCCAAGATAAGTGAAGTGATCCACATTCTCCAGCAATTCCCCATTAATTTGAATGGAGCAGGGGATTGTTTCTCCATGTGGAGCAGATTGGGAATGGACTTGCATTTTCCTGAAGTTAGTTAGGCCAATATTCTCATAGCCTTCCAAGAATACATTAAGAATGGTTTGGAGGTCCGATTCGGATTGAGCAATGACAGCATTGCCATCTGCATACTGGTGTTCCATTATGGAGGTCTTTGTTTTGGACTTGAGTCTGTTGAGGTTGAAGAGTCTTCCGTCCATCCTATACATAATTTCGATTCCAAGTGGGAGCTTTCTGTCAATGAGGTGCATTATAGTGGAGATGAAGATGGAAAACAAAGTTGGAGTGATGATACAACTTTTTTTCATTCCAGTTTTCACCTCAAATGGTTCTGTTTGGCTCCTGTTACTGAGAACCCTTCCTAACATATTGTCATGGAGAAGTCTCAGAACACTGATGAACTCGTTTGGGCAGCCAATTTTTGACAAGATTTTTCCATAGGTCTTCACAGTTTACAGAATCAAAGGCTTTAGAAAGGTTGATGAAGGTCAAATAGTGAGGTCGATTCTGCTCACAACATTTCTCCTGGATTTGATGTGCTGTAAAGATCATGTCTGCAGTTCCTTGAGATGGTCTGAAGCCACTTTGAGATTCTGGAAACATTTCTTCTGCAAGTGAAAGAAGGCATGTAGTGAGGATACAGGTGATGACTTTCCCAGCAGTGGCCAACAATGAGATACCTCAGTTGTTTCCTCAATCAGCTCTGTCCCCCTTCTTCAAGATGGTAACAATCAAGGCATCCCTTAGGTCAGTTTGAATTTCTTTCGAGTTTCAGATTTTTAAGGATGAGGACATAAAGCTGACACATTGTTCTCCTCCTCTTTTGAAAATCTCTCCAGGTATTCCATCAACACTGGCTGCCTTGTTAATCTTCATTTTCCTGAAGGCACTCCTGATCTCTGTCAGGGTAGGTAGCAAACTGAGGTCTTCTCTGATTGCTTTTTGCAAAAAGTTATTGATCTTATCTTCAATGACAGTTGAGTCATGATTCAGAACGTCCTGGATATATTCTTTCCAGTGAGCATTGGTGAATTCACAGTCTTTTAGGAGTGTTGTTCCATCTTTTGATTTTAGAGGAGTAAGGCCTTGAATGCTAGACCCATAGACAGCTCTGGTAGTACTTAAGGAGCCACGAGTGTCACAGATGTCAGAAAAATGTTGGCTTGCTTTTGGTTTCTGAATCCACCACTCATTCTTCAGTTATCATGTTCTCCTCTCACCTCCTGAATTTTCTTGTTGGTGTGCATTTTTCTTGATAGCAGAGTTGATGTCATTCTGCCAGGCACAGAAAGCTTTCTGTTTCCTATTGCTGAGATCTTGAATTTCAATGTAATTTTTGTCAAACCAGTCTTAATATGTTCTGGTCTTGTATCCTATAACATTTTCACAGAATGAGAGAACTGCTATCTTGAGTTTCATCAAGTGCTTCTCAACTCCTTCTGGGTGCTCTGTTGGTTGTGTCTCAATAAGGAGTTGCTGGAGTTCTCTCTGCTTGAGTGGGTCCTGCAAGCGCTTGATGTTTGGCTTGTGCTTGATCTGCTTCCTTTGCATTCTTCATTTAGGAGCAATCCTGATGGATATGCAAGAATGGATGAGGCAGTGGACAGTTCAACAATCATCAGCACTAGTCATGGCTCTTATAATCAGGACATTCTGATGATTGTGAATCCAAACAATCACCTAGTCAATCAAATGCCAGTGTTTCAATCTTGGGTGTTTCCAGGACATCTTGAACTTGTTTCTTTCATGATCTGTGCACTTTGCCAGGAGAAGGACCCTCTCAGCATATGAATTTCCAACTTTTTTTCTAATAACAACATTTCAAAGTTTTGAGTCTCTTCTCACTCTGGCATTAATCTCCAAGAAGGAAGATCTTATCTTCCCTTAGGATATTTGGGAGGATGGTGTCCAGCTGTGAATAGAAGTTTTCCTTCATGATTTCATCAGCATCAAGAGTTGGGGCATACGCACTCATGATTGTCACCTGTTGGCTTTTGATGAGTTTCAGATGGAGAGTCATGATGCATGCATTCACACCAATTGGGAGTTCTGAGAGTCAGTTGACAAGTTTGTTTTTGATGTCAGAACCAACTCCATGTGTCCATGGTTCCTTTTCTGCTCTCCTTCTCCAGAAGAAGGTGTATCCTCCAACTTCTTCACAGATCGCTCTTAGTTAGGAAACTTGTTCCTCAACTTTGTTGTCATGGGTGACCCTACCAGGATAATAAAACTCCCAGCGGCATTGCTCTCAGAATCATTGGAACAAGCAAACCTCTCCATCACTAAAAGGTAGCGATCCCCAGATTTGGGAAGTAATGTAAAACTATCATTAATATAGGATTTAAAGGGAAGGGCAGCAGTTGTTTGTTTGTTTGGTTTTTTTTGGTTTTTTTGTTGTTTTTTTTTTTTACTAGAATTTGTTTGCAAAGTTTCAGTAAGGGTTTTGTTTGCAAAGTTTTCCAATCCCATAAACACATTTAGGAACAAAGGATTGCAAGGGGCCTTCTGGGCTATAGAGTCCAGTCCTCAGATGATTACCACCCCTCCTCCCCAACCCTAGCCTGGTGCTTACAACATTTACAGTTGTGTCAATATCAGAGTTACTAATATACATTCATGTTGTTTGCATAATTCTGTAGCAATCAAGTGGAGCAAAATCACTCCATTTTTTTATCTCTGTTTTATTCAGAGTCAAAGTTAGGGTGATTTATCTCCTTTGCATTGCTACAGGATTGTACAGAAGTGTCAGATACACTATATCAGTTCATGCATGTTCCCAAAGAGCAGCTCTTCTTCCCCATTGAAAGCAGCAAAAGAGTATCATAGTATCATAGTATCATAGTAGTTAGAGTCGGAAGGGACCTGGGCAGATCATCTAGTCCGACCCCCTGCCTTGGCAGGAAAGAGCACCGG
>JAGPOW010003648.1:82532801-82552570 GCA_030014935.1 Caiman crocodilus
CTAACTGGCCTGTAATTTCCCGGGTCCTCTTTTTGTCCCTTTTTGAAGATAGGGACCACATTGGCCCTCTTCCAATCCTCCGGCACCTCACCAGAGCACAGAGTATGTTTGTCCATATCCATAATAGAAATATGCTAAAAAAAACTTTCAGCACAACCTATTTTTTTCATTTTGCTTTTTATGAGTGACACAGTACTCTTAATATCAAATGTATGCAGATATGCCTGTAATTTTATATCAGAATCTATAAATAGATGGAATGGTTCATCTACATGTATTCACTTTGTCCCCTCTTAACAAATACACAAAGGGAACATTTGTTATGTGAGTAAACAACTTTCCTAGGGAATTACAGAGTAAAATACTCGTAAGTTATTCCCTCAGAAAGGGGTGCCCTGAAACAATGGCCTACATTTTTACAAATCAAAGTGCACTGAGTCATGTAAACCCCTTTTAGACCATGCCATAGATGATTAATGTTAAAGCCATCCTCCCTGCAGATATTTACCAAATGTCAGCCAATCACAGGTCTTCCATATTGTGAATGTATTTATGTCCATTGCCCACATCTAGTGAATGCTAAAGACATCTACAAATTAACTTAGATTCATGCCTCAAGATTGTCTTATGTTCACAAAGCGTGGACTCTGTGGGTATACTTATAGGAATAAGAATAGATTGCTGTGGTACTGTTGATAATGTATACAGGGGAAATGTCTTTGCAATTCCAAGCAAAAGGCTCTGGAAAGGTATGTCAAGCAAGAGAAAATATTATCTAATAGTTGAAAGGAATATTGTAAATAGTTTCTTCCACTTCTGTAATATTAGTCCACAGGATCAAACATAGCAACTTCGAACATCCCCACACAGTCTTTTGTTAAGATTTGTAAAAATTGTGCTATCATATGGCTGCTTGCTTTTCAGAGAGGTGTTCAAGGCCCTTTCTAAATAGTTTTGGTGGCATCAATAAATGCTCAGAACCTCTGTAAAAAAGAGTTTTGACAAATTACTAATATTCACTAGCAAGACCTCCAACGCTCACAAAGGAGCTTGAGGTAACAAACCCTTAGTTGTCCTGTGTGCCTTTTAAAATGTGGAGTGCTATATGTTGAGGTGTGTATATATAAAAGAATTACATTTAATAATAGACCGGAAGGATACTATACATCTATATATGTATGTATAAACATTTTGTGAATTGTATCACTGAACACGGTAACTAAATTGTAATTTTGGCGGGGGGGTGAGGGTGTGGGGAGAAGTAAATTCATAGGGAAAAAAGGACATTTCTATCAGATTCAATTTGACTGGAAAGAAAAAAAAAAATCAGACTGACTGCTTACCACTTTTGCCCAAATAGCTCCACTCAGTAACATGAAAGACCCGTATTCAATTCTTTGCTCTGTGTAAGGGGATTTTCACATCTTTCAAAAGCCAGAAGCATGTATTTACAGATAATTTATAGTAAAGGTAGGTGAGGTGCTCTCAGTTTCTCCTACTGACACTTCTCTAATATGCGTAAATAACCATTCACTACAGCACGGACTGGAGCCAGGTGGCTCATGTCCCAAGTGAGCATTTTCAATTTTTGATTATTAAGTTATTTTATACAAAGTAGAACAACTCTAACAAGAAGAAATTAATAAATTTTACCTCAGAATATCTTATGGCTCAGTTCTTTGAGAGCTAGGAGACTCAAGTATGAATTCACTGCAGATTTAAACCAGCATCTCCCATCTTGCAGACGTGTGTCCCCATCAACATACAATTGGGAACAGATGTGTCGAGTGTTTGTTTTTTAATAAGAAAACAAATAAATAAAAAATTCACATTAATATATTATATATATACGTGAATTTTTTTTAATTCAGCTGTCAAACTGTAAAACTGATTATTTTCAAAACCCCATATACAATCACAAGTAAAGACAGAAGTCAATTTTTAAAAACAGATACTAAAATTGTTATGATGGCCTATGGCGTGAATATTTAATAGTGTCTCCAGAATAAAATCCTGAATGTATTTCATTCTAAAATTGAATTGGAAGGACTAGATGGCCCAGCAATAGTTATTAAACTAATTATCAATTCATCTCTGCCACTGACTCAAATATAGTTCAGATAAGTAGAGACTGAAAGGTATTATTGTGACCTGTTAGTATATTTGGAATGACATGTTGGACTGAGTACTTCCAAGCAGGATGGTGATCCCCTTATAATTTGTTTAAACTGTATCCATGTTAGGAGTTACACATAGAGACCAATACACTGAGAGTAAAGAATCCCAGTGGAGCTGGCATGTTAAACATAGTTACAGCAGTCAGAGGATAGAGGATTGCTGTGGTAGTCCTTATGTCCATCAGTGACTCAGTCCAAAGTCTATTAAGTAAAGAGAAAAACTTAAATGGACCAATGATCAAATGTTGAATTAATAACTGATTCCAGTTAATGAGCATGTTAAACCATTATTTTAATATAATAAAGGGCTTAGTCTGTGTATCTCTGTCTGTAACACTTTTGGCCAATTGCGCATGTGCTGCTGAGATGGCAGGCATTGATTGGCTGCACAGGCCCAAATTTGAGCTGCTGTTGGCAAAGTTTGTGGCAGTGGTTTACATGCTTGGTGACCTGAGCAGCAGGGCTTCCCCATGTCTCCCTGTCCAAGGGTGAAGGGGTCACAGTGGCAGCACCCCCCTGCTGCCCATCCCCAATGCCCTTCAAAATAGCTGGCAGGGAGGATGAGGTGTCCAGCAGAGAGGGAGGGGATTGGGGGAGGTAAAGTGGGGAGTCATGGTGGTGGTTGTTGTATGGACCCAACAGCTGGGAGGGAAGGAGAAAGCGAGGAGAGAGGGAAAGGGGTCCCAACAACAGCCTACGTGGAAGGGAGGAAGGGAGGCTGTGTGGGCCCAGGTGGGCAGGGGGAAGCAAATGGGGGGGGCATGGTGGTGGCTGTTGTCAGGGCTTGGTGGCAGGGAAGGAAGGAAGGGAATGGAGGGGGGGTTATGGTATCAGGAGCCCCGTGCTGCCTGACCCCTAACAACAGCCAGCAGGGAGCGAGGGCAGTGAGAAGGGAGGACATCAGGGGGAGGGGAGATGGAGGAAAGCCCTGGTCCAAGGTGGAGGCGGGTGTGGGGAGGGATCCCCTGTGCCAGAGGCTGGAGGAAGCAGCAGTGGTGGAGGATGGCTTTACATGGCCAGCCCCAAAGTGTGAGCAGGGGGCAAGGGGAGGCAATGTAAATACTCCCTGAAATCCATCATTCTTGATGGGCAGTTAGTTAGTTTTTCATAAAAATCTGAAAGTTCACTAAACAAAGCTTACCTTGGGCCCACCACAGTGTAGTTAAAAACACATGTAGATTTTTTTCAGACTTAGCAAGTAGATAACTTTATACTTAATTCTATTTTAGGCATTTTAACATTTAAACAAACATCTGCCTTGAGTTACTATTGCTACAAATGGATGATTGTATATAATTTATTCTTACCTCGATACAAGTTAGGGGTATTGCTCTTTATAGTAAGATGTTTTGCATACATTGCCCAATACATAATATCCCACTGCATACATGACACAATTTCAAATTTCCAAGATTAGATGAGCTATAAATAATTATTTAATGTTCTAGTCTTCTGTTACCAGCTTTATCCATGTCATTTTTTGCCCCACTCCTTTCTTTCTTTTGTTGGAGGGATCAGTTGTGCATTGAAGGCACAGTGCTTTGGTTGAAGTTGTCTTGAGCTCCACTGTCACTGGCCACCAGGGAAGTACTAAGAGGCTTTTTGCCTCAGGAAGGCAGAATGCCTCCTGGCACTCCTAGGCACTTAGAGGCAGTGAGCAGGTTGCTATATTATAATGGTCTGTAACTTATTCCCTTTATGAAGCTAACCCCCTTCACAGCGCAAAACATGGAACAGGAAGAGCCATGGCCTCACCTCCACCCCATCTCTGTGAGGGTATGAAGACAAAATATCTGTATTCACTTGACTGGAGGCACCTGCACATAGCTCTTATTATATTAGTACTTCACACTGGGTACTTGACATTTATTTGTTTGATTTTTTTTTTTTTTCCCCTAAGTTTCCAGTGTTTATGTTTATAGAAATATGTAGGATATTATACTGTGCTGTTAGCAAATTCCTTCAGGTACTGGTGACAAGGAGTAATGAGAGAAGTCCACAGAACTTAATTCATTTGTGTAATAAGATATTCGTTAACGTGAGCTAAGAGCTGGTTTCTCCCCTATTGAAATAGTCACTTCAGAGGTGGAACAGGACAGATGGGTTTCAATGACTGGAGAAGAGACAGAGAGTGCATTATCCAGTGTAGGTTTACATAAAGAAGTTTGTATGTAAGTACTGCAATGGAATTTGAGAGATGCTCTAGTTTTAACTGGAGTAAAGGTTGAAAAATCCATATATCTGATTAAAAATTTTCAAACTCAAAAAAATGTCCAGTGAATAATGCACAGAATATATCCATTGTGACAATTTTGATAAAGATAGACCATCTCTTTTTTTGTTCTACCTGTTTTACCTTCCGTCTGAAAGATGTGCTTCTATATCACAGGGTGACTGAAAACCTGTACCTGAAATGGTAGAGGCATATGCCCACTTAGCCATCAGTGTTTCCTGCCCCACCCAATCCAGGCTAATTCAGGGATTAAAAATTGAATTTCTCATCCAGTTTGGAGGTTTCAAATGATAAACTCTAGTGGCTGTGTCAACACAAGACTGACTGTAGTTGTTACTGTGCAGTCATTTAGTACTTGCGTACACAAGTATTAAATTACTATACCGTAATAAGAGCTACTGCATAGTCACGTGGCTTTTAGGTGATGCTGACTCTGCAGTACTTCTTTACTATGGTGCAGGAGCTTTGCATCACATTTTGTGTCACGTGACTCTAGTGTGCAGTAGTAGTAACAAGCTACTGAGCAGTCGGTGTCTAGTGTAGATGCAGCCACTGTGGAATAAAAGAAAGCCATTACATATTTTTGAAAAAATGGAAGTGTTCATGTGTGTAGTAGAAGCAAGTTCAGGTCCCACTCTACCAGATTTAGAGCAGATTTTTCACACTATGCAGCTATGATCTCCCTCTCTTTCTGGTATGCCTGCCTACGAGACCCAAAATATTTCCTGATAAAAGTTGTATGGAAAACAAAATAAGTTACCATATTTTGCCAAAGTAGTATTTAGTGAATCGTCCCTGCAAAATCTCTTGGGCAGAGTTCCTGCATCATACAAGAGCTTTGGGTTAACAAATAGTCTTAAGAAGACTGTGATCATGTGATCAAATGATGGAAAAAACAGTGCTTGATATCACTCTGGAGGGTAAATCTCTTGGTGGTGTTGATCTTTTTTGCTACTTGAGTTCTATGGTCAACAGGAATGATGTGACTAACAGAATGGAAAAAGCAGCTAAGAATTTGGGGCTGTTACAGAAAGGTGCATGGAATAACAACTATCAACTAAGGTGAAGAAGTGAATCTATGAGACTTGCATGCACTTATCCGTCCTTTAGAGTTCAAAAACATGGACTACAGATGTTCAGTACATCATGAGACTGAACAGCTTCCATATGAGATACCTGTACAAGATCCTGAAAATAAAGTGGGAATACAAAATGTGGGAAGACAGAGGTGTTGGAGCAAGCAGGACTGACACTTACTGCTCTCAAACAGAGGAGGTTGAAATGGCTTGGCTATGACAGGAAAATGGGAGGAGATGGTATCCCCAAGAATATTTTATACAGTGATATTTGAGATGCCTAAAAAGTGGGTTGCCCTCTATGGTTGTACCTCAACATGTGAAAAATTATATGTTGCTGTTCAACATTGATGTAGAAAGCTGGGATGAGTGGACAGGATTCTGTGCAATCTGGAGGGAACATCTGGCACTAGGTACAGCTCAACACGAAGTGGCTTTGATCCAGATGATGGAAGCAAAGCCAAAAAGAAGGAAGCAGCATGCTGTAAACTTGGACTCCACCTCAGACAACACATGGATCTGTGAAACTTGAAAGATGTTGTGTTACCCTTGAATTGGGCTTGTCAGCCACAAGCAGGTTCATTAGGCATCTGATTAGACCTCTAAGGCATACACCATGATCCAGAGGATTAGCAGTTGCTTAATTTAGTTGAAAATACTTCAGTTGGCTTTTAGCATCTGATTCTCTTAGGAATCTAATAGATAACTTATACTCTCTACTTGTTCTATGCTCACAAGTATAATTTTTTTTCCTGCCTGGTACAGGAGATTTTTCACATTCTTGCTAGTAAGAATTGGCAAGGATTGGATTCTTCTGTTCCCCTCTCCCCCCAACCCCCACACGCACTTCTTCTCAGCATAATTCACCTAGGAGCAATGCTAAAATCTTGGAAGGCTTAGAGGTGTAGCTGGGTAGGTGGTGAAGTGTAGAGAGGCTCTCTCATCTACAGTGGGTTCTCTATCAGCAATCATACTGAAGCTCTTCCACTATTTGCCGTACTACAGCAGTTATCTGTAAGACCTGTACAACTATAACAGGATTTGACCCAATTGTGAGATGGAATTTGTACTTATCAGTATTTGCAGTGAAAACAATAACAATTGCTTAACATGGGCTGATGCATGGGCTGTCATGCAAAATCTTTCAATGACCCTGGAAAATCATTAACTTGCCACTACCCACTGCAGCAGAACTTTAGGCTTTGAATATTTTCTTCATCAAATGAATACGAAAACTGCATGAGTTGTACATAAGATGATTGTTAATTATTGCATATCTATTTGGAATCTGGAACATATGAACTCTAGGACTTTCTACCTTTCCAGACACTTAATCTAAAAAGAAAATATGGGTGGGTGGTAGGAGAGGAGGCTCATTATGCAGTTCTGAGAAAAATCTTCCTTAGGGAGCTTTTGGTCATAGCATTGCTATGGTTACAACTTATCTACGTGATTTTCGTTCAATAAACCCCAATTCTGTGTCATATTTGCATAGCAGTGATAATTGCTATATACCTTCAAGTATACTGGATATCAATTTTTGATCAACTAATTGTTGTTGTGGAGCAGAGCTCATTAAACCAAACCAAAACAAAACCTTAGTATCCATGCTGGGTTTTAGTTTTTCATCTTTGTCCAGAACTGGATAAGAAATGCTTTAAAAAAAATGGAACAAAACAAAAACCTCTGTTGACTGTCTTTTAAAATTAAGATACATGGAAGAAGAGAGGCTTGATAGAACACTGACTTCAAAACTTGAGGAAATGCAAGCTGTTGTACACTAATTAAGAAAAAATGTCTATCCCTTAATTTGATAAAACGTATTACATGTTCAAATAACCTCGTTCTCATCTATTGGTAATGATATGGTAATGTTAAAATATTAATAGTACATTGAACTATGGTAATCAGAAATATTTGAACAAATAACAAGTGCCTTATAGACTAACTGAATTAATACCCTGTCATAGCAGCCTGAATGCTTTTTCAAATGATATTGATATTGTGTGCAATAGACTATTGGCTTAGGAAGTTCCACCTTTACCTACAGAGGCAAACAGAAAACATTCCTTATTTTTCTCTACAAAGATGTGCTCCCTAAATAAATGTGTATTCCATGCGATTACTCTTTAAAAAAACACTTGTACAATATTTCTTCCACCAGCCATTTTATTATGATGACTATTTAAAAATCTGGGTTTACTATAGTCACAGTTTTATTCTATTGTAACTTCCTGTAAGAAACTAGGGTTTAGACATTCGGGATAAGTCACCTGTGCACCAAGGACAGGGTGTAGAAGTTAGCATTGAGGCTGAAAGTGCTAGAATAGGGCAGGTTCTGCTTTTATGAATCACTGCTCAGGGGGGGTGTTAAATGTTTTATCGCCCCAAATTAAGTTTAGTTTTTTGGGAGTTTTTTTGTTAATGTACCTGGGAATACATAAGAAAAAAGAAAAAAAAAAAAAAGTATTCATATCAAGCGGAAGTATCTTCTAATGCTAGAATCTATGTAATTCCAAGCTTTAATGTCCACACTATGTATTTTACATGCTTCATTTGATTGATTTTTACAAATAGCAGCTGGGAGGTAAAGTAGTAAAAGTTAATTGTTTAATGTATATAGCCTTTCCAAAGCTGGTAATGAAGGAAGTTAAGAAGTTTAAGTCCAATCATGTGAAAGGATAGTGATTTTTATTAAAGTACCCAGAGGTGTTAAATCACTGCATTAAAGAACCTAAAGCAGTATTAATATTCTATCCTCCCTGTCTAGCAGCTGCCATATTTGTGGAACAATTTGTATGTAAATGTTCAACATAAATTGATATTGAAGTCTTCTGAGGATTTCTACTTTATATTCATGATTTATAGTTTATAATCAATTGTGATTGTAATGTTTATCACACAGACAAGAGGAGCAAATTGAATAACCTGAAAAAGTCTTCATGGGATAACTGACTAACAGGGGGAAAAATGTATAGTTGCCTACTGGAGTATTTCTATTTTCACTAAAGATTATATGTTCATATAAAAATAATTTGTGAATCTTTTTGAAATCTGTATAATGAACTGTAGGCTTCTATATGGCCCATTGTGGGGAAACTCATTAATGTTAAATGTTAAAAATACATCCTTAGCCCTTATAATTTGGGGTGCCTAAAGACATTCAGGCCCCCACTTCAACTCACAACTCATGACGCTTCACGTAAAGCACCATGAGTTTTAGTCCCCCCATCCTCAACCCAAGAGATGTTGGGTCAGGGAGGGTTTGAGCCTGCTTGCAGTGGTTATCTTGGCCAGCAGGTGTGGGCACTCCATCAGCCACCTTGGAGGTTGCTGAACCACTCCTCTCCCCATCTCTAGCTCCTCCTTCCAGCTCCAGGGCTTTTAGCAGGGAGGGATGGGGAGGAGGAAGTGAGCACCACAGAACTGCTTTCTGGGCTTTGCCCAACCTGAGATGGAGGGCAGGGGTGTGGAACAGAGTTCCCTTGCCTTATGCCCACCCCCAGCTACCCTCGCTGGGGTACTCGGGGGATCCAGGCCAGGACTGCAAGGCAAGGCGGCTCTGTTCCATTCCCCCTCCAGATCAGGCCTTGCAAAGCAACCAGCAACTGCTCCTTCCATGCTTTCCAGAGACCTAGCTGGAGCTGGGAGGGAGACCCATCCTGGTTCCCTCAGTACCCCAGCCAGGGTAGACTGGGGAGAAGGCTCCATTCCATGCCTCTCCTCCAACCCAGGCCTGGCAAGCTGGAAGCTCCATACAACTCATTTCTCCCTCCTGGCTGACAGCTCTGACCCTATGTGAAAATTAACCCTTCAAAAAACACAAGTTCCCTAAGGTGATCTAAAGCAAAGCACCATAATCTAATACCTGATTTGATGAGGGTTATTTTTTCATGTGATCAGCCATTTTAAAAGCATTTCAAAGTGCTTTCAGGGGCCAGATTATGTGAAAGATGTCACTTCTGTCTTCACCCTTAGTTTGTAGCTTATTATTACATATATGTCAATTACTTAACATTTAAAAAACAAAGGGGTCACAGAGTGACTACCAGATAATTTTGTTTGTCATTATCTAAAAATAGGCTAAGTTACTCTTGAACATTAGTGAGCTGTTCCAACCTTTTGTTGCTGCTTTACTTAGCAGATCTGTAAAATTGAAGTGTATCTCTTCCTTTTTCTTGTTAATAATTTGCTGCTGGTGTTAGATACTGTTGATTATGAGCTTGCCCAAGCTCATCAAAGCTGCATTCAAGTTAATGGAAGTCTTTCAATAGACATTAGACAGAGCCTTTGCCAAAGGTAAATTTCCTAATAAAAGTTCAGTTTCCTTCAGTGGAAGAGATGCACAAAAATAAACTTCTAACATGAGAATTAATTGCATTTATGTGAAAGAAAACAAAATAAGCTTCCTGAACTGTCTATTGACTGAAGGTCCAGAGTTGATGCACTCAATGTGTGTCAACATAGCAAATCTACCATGCTCATCAGCACCATCCTCAAGCTGTTTCCTAAATGAAAGCAGCATGGCCATGAATACATAGTTATTTCTGAATAAGCATGCCATTTGCCCTAACCTCTAGCTAATTATCCTGACTGGTCCCACATGGATGTGGCTAGACTGCCTCTGGTATAAAGGGCAGTCTGAGCAGAGCAGTGCAGTGCTTTAAAATTCTGCTCCAAAACATTGCCTTAATTTATCAGTGTATTTAATTTTATCAGGAGTCCCACATGACCTGATTTCAAATTTTGTCCATCATTAGATCTAGGGTTTTGCTACAGAGAGGCTGTTTGATTATTTAAAAAATATTTATTCAATGTTGTTATTGTAAAACTTGCTTATATGTGTTCTTCTGAATACCTCCTCTAGGGAAACTGATTTAAAGTATTTTTTCTACATTGAGATTTGGTTTACATGTGCCATTCCATGAAGTTTCCTTGTACATGTGGTTTTCATTTTTTTTTCTGTCAGTTATAAATACTGAAGTTTTTAGGATTGACTGTTATGTTACAGATTCATGATGGGTAACTAGTTGAATTATGTTCTTCCCACTATCACTACTACAAATAGTAGTCATTATGTCTGTAGCTTTATTCTTGCCTCTTTTGCTTCTGTTTTTTAATGTCACACAGTTCTTAAAAAGACTCCCTTCTGGGAAGCTGGATGAATTTTCACTGAGAGCAGATGGAAGAGACACAGAGGAGATTATTACTAGTGGATACAGTTGACCTAAAAATGAAATCTACATATGAATTTTTTTATGGGGAAAAATTCCACTTTCAAAAATGTCCTTTATGAACACTTTGATATTCCAAAAGGAATCTGCAACATTATGGGATCATTTATTAACTGAAATAGCAAAAAAAATTGGGGAAGTGTCACTTGTAAAATGGATACAGGTTGTAGCCGCATTGATCTACAGGCAAAAGCAATCAGAACTCTTGGCACCTGTGTTATCTTTTATTATACCAACCAGATAGTTGCAAAAACATTTATTTACAAGAAGAAAGCAAGTTTTATAAGAAGGGAAGCAAAATTCAACACCTTGAAAGCTCCTTCTCCAGCCTTTTGTTTCAAGCCAAATTTGCATGCTTGCAGAGCAGCCTCAATACGAGAAATTCTGTGCCTAGGAGATCCTTCCATTACCAATCGTCCTGTGAAATATGAAACATCATAATGAGAGACACATAATTCAACATCCTCCTTGCCACCAGACAACTTTAAGGTAAACAGACTACTCCAACTCTTATCTGAGCCTAATTTCCATAAAATGAACTTTTCCAACCAGGATATCTTATATCACCTCTTAGCTCTCCTGAGAAATATGAATTTTCATTTTCACCTGGGAGAAATTTAGCAATCTTTGCACTCTCCTATGCTTGAGGAAGGATAAGAATGCCCAAAAGCTTGCAAATAAAGAATTTGTTTTGCAACTGTCTAGTTGGTCTAATAAAAAAATACCATACCTACCAAGAGTTCTGATTACTTGTAAAAGGAACACTTTCAAATTTTAAGTTAAGTGTTAAAGATTAATAGGTGCAAGAAACCAAACAAGTTTTGGGATAGAACTTGGCAAAGTCCATGGATATGTACTTTAATTAGTATATAAGGTATACAAATCTACACTACTTATTCTTTCATGGCCAAAAAAGGAATAAAAAACAACTTTTATTTCTGTTTTCCGGGGAAGCTATTTCCAATATATAGGCTTTTACCTGAAAACAGTCAACATGCTAAAAAATACACAACTTTTCTAATGAAAAATTTCAAATGTAGGAGGAGAAGTCCACCCCCAGCCCCTTTATTAGTTTTGCAACAACTTGCTTCCAGATATTTTTTTTTTTTTTTTATTAAAAATATGGGATAGAATAATTTTGTAATCTATTTTTTTTACTGAAAAGTTTTAATTTGATCATTTCTGTTGGCATGCTGAAAGAAGAGATGATTTCCATTTATTTCTGCACTTTTGGTAGCTTAGCACACTGCAGGGCATAGGGCTCTACCAAGAGTTTGAACACTTGGCTTTCACAGTTTCCAAATGTAATGTATTTACTTGAATCCAAGATGACTCTGAATTTAAGATAACCTCCAATAATTAGATTCTATATATGGAAAAATGATACATTTGTTATAATTTTCCAGGTATAGAATCTAATAATTGGAGGCTTGCCTTGAATTTGTCGTCCTCCTCCCCTTGCTATAGCAGGGATAATAAATCTGGAGGGTTAAGTTGCTCTCTATTTTCTCCTATCTTGATCCCTTGGCGGAACCTTCCCACTCTCCTTATTGTCAGACCCTCTTCTCCCAGAGCACATAAGTGAGGTGCAAATTTGAAAACAATAACCTTGAAATTAAACTTGGCTGTAGAAATTTACATAAAATACGTATAGACTTAATTTGTTTAAAATCAAAGCATAGTATCTTGTTTTTAAACTTCTGCAGATTTTGGCACATGTACTCCATAAATACACTTATAAGCAGCACTTTGGCACTAACTTATATGTAATAAAACTATGAATTTTAAAATCTTTATCAAGGTCAAATCAATTCCAAATTTAATTGGGCAGAGCCCAAGAGCCAAGTTCCAAAACAAGACTGATTAGAACTCAAACATCAAGTCTGTGTGGCTGCACCACTGGAGGAGTATTCTCCCTCCCAGACCCATCAATCTAGGGCTTTGGACACTCCCCAAATCCAGACAAGCATCCTGTGTACAAGCCCCAGGCCTGGAGACCTTGGGGTCAAATGACCCCTGTTTCACTAGATCTTATCCCAATAAACTATGTGGTAAATCACAAGCCTTTGGAATTAGCATGGGTATTGCATAAACACACTGTTAAGCAGCACTTTTATGCCTACTCATATGTTGTACAAACTATGCATGGGTCTCTAATGTAGGGGTGCAACCTTGTGACAGAGGATGCCTTTATGCCTCAGTCTTCACAGACAAGGTCATCTCCTAGACTACTTCACTGGGAAGCACATTTTGGGGAAAAGGTAAGCAACCCTCAGTTGCGAAGGAAAAGGTTTGGAACTATTCAGAAAAGCTGGACATGTATAAGTCCATGGGGTAAGGATGCACCCAAGACTTCTGTGGGAGTTGGCTGAAGTGATTTCAGAGCCATTGGCTATCACCTTTGAAAACTCATGGCAATCAGGAGACATCCCAGATTATTGGAAAAGAACAAACATAGTGCTCATATTTAAGAAAGAGAAAAAGAAGGATCCAGGGAACAACAGACCAGTCAGCCTCAACTCAGTCCCTAAAAAAATCATGGATCAGATCTTCAAGGAATCCATTTCTAGGCACTTGGAGGACAAAAAGGTGATTGGGAACAGTCAGCGGGGATTCACTATGCAAGTCCACGGATGCATCTCAAGCAGGTCTAAGGAGGTGATCCTCCCCCTCTGAGACACTGGTCAGGCTGCAGTTGGAGTACCGCATCCAGTTCTAGGCGCCACACTTCAGGAGGGATGTGGACAACATGGAGAGGATCTAGAGGAGGGTCACCAGGCATGATCAGGGGTCAGCAAGGCAGGTTCCAAGAAGAGGCTAAGGGACCTGAACCTGTTCAGCCTCCACAAGAGAAGGCTGAGGGTGGGATCTAGTGGCCATTTACAAACTAGTCGGGGGTGGGAGGCAACAGGCATTGGCAGAGTCCCTGTTCCCCTGAGCACTACCAGGAGTGACAAGAAATAATGGTCACAAGGTGGCAGAGAATAGATTTAGACTAGATATCAGGAGGTGCTACTTCACAGTCAGGGCAGTAGGATCTGGAACCAACTTCCAAGAGAAGTGGTGCTGGCTCCTACCCTGACGGTCTTTAAGAGGAGGCTGGATGAACAGCTTGTTGGGGTCGTTTGATCCCAGTACTCTTTCCTGCCCATGGCAGGGGGGTCGGACTTGATGATCTACTCAGGTCCCTTCCGACCCTACTAACTATGAAACTACAAAGTCATGCTTGACTAACCTTTTTGGCTTCTGTGATGACTGACTCGGTGGATGCAGGGAGACCAGTGGATGCATCAAGGTTCTTTATCAAGCAGGCAAGCTAAGGAAGTATGGGATGGATGAATGGACTGTAAGATGAATAGAAGATGGTCTCCCAGCATTGTTTCCTGTCTTGGAAGAGGGTTGGACTATATGATCTGCTTAGGTCCCTTCCAACCCAACTAACTATGAAACTAGAAAACTGGCTGGGAGAGTAGTCATCAATGGCTTAATGTCTAGCTGGCAGCTGGTATCAAGTGGAGTGTTCCAGGGGTTAGTCCTAGGGCCGTTTTTTTTTCAATGTCTTCATCAACAAGCTGGAAGATGACATCAAACTGGGGGGAGGGGATAATTGATATTATGGAGAATAGGGCTCCAATTCAGAGTGACCTTAATGAAGTAGAGAATTGGGCCAAAAGGAATCTCATGGGGTTTAACAAAGTCCTGCACTTAGGAAAGAACAATCCCATGCACAAGTAAAGGCTGGGGCTATCTGACTGGGCAGCAGCTCTGCAGAAAAGGACCCTGGGGGTTACGATGGATGCTAAGATGAATACAACCCAGAAGTATGCCCTTGTTGATAAGCAGGCTAATGGCATATTGGGCTATGTGGGTAGATGTGTTGCCAGTAGGTCAAGGAAAGTGATTATTCTTCTCTATTTAGCACTGGTGAGGCCACATCTGAAGTATTGTGTTGAGTTTGGGCACCCCACTACAGAAAGTATGTGGACAAATTGGACATAGTCCAGTGGAAGACAACAAAAATGGTAAGGTTGCTAAGTCATGTGGCTAATGAGGAAATACTGAGGGAACTGGTTTTATTTAGTCTAGAGAAGAGAAGACTGAGATGGCACTTCATAGCAGCCTTCAATTTCCAGAAGCGGGTTTTAAAAGAGGATGGAGCTAGACTGTTCTCAGTGGTGGCAGATGACAGAACAAGGAGCAACAGTCTCAAGTTGCAGCAAGGGAAGTTTAGGTTAGATATTAGGAAAACTGGAATAGGTTACCCAGAGAGGTGGTAGAAGCTCCATTCCTGGAGGTTTTCAAAACCACTCTTATCTCCAGCTCTGACTCCCTTTCTCAGCGTGCACAAACCAGTTTCAAAATGTTTGAAACTGTTTTAAGGTAAGCATGGTTGAATATAATATCAGACTTAACTGATTTAGGTCAAATTCCCTAGGTGAAGCAGTGAGGGTTGGCTGACAAGGGGGTGGGGAGAGATAAGCTGGTCCCCTGATAAGGGGGTGGGGAAGATGCAGCCCAGTCTGTGGTATGGAGGGAACCAGCTAGGATTTGGGTCCAGGGAGGGTGGTTAAACCCTCCTGCCCCTGCTCAAACTTACTGCTGGCTGTGACTGTGGACTACAAATCCCAGAGGTACCTAGAAGCAGGAAGATGAGCAACTCTGCAAAGTCTTGATGCTGTAAGATTGACTGCAAATCCCAGAGACCTAGGGCAGCAGGAAAAGGAA
The DNA here is from genome assembly GCA_030014935.1 of Caiman crocodilus. Lineage (NCBI taxonomy): Eukaryota > Metazoa > Chordata > Crocodylia > Alligatoridae > Caiman > Caiman crocodilus. The sequence goes on from JAGPOW010003648.1 coordinate 82,548,247, forward strand.
GTGAACACAGCTAGAGGGCTATGCTCTAGTGCCTCTTGGCTTGTCTTGACCTACTGCAGGCATGTAGCTACATTTCCTGAGTCAAAGGTAAATGTATGTTCACTTTTGTTTCAATTTAATCTGTGCAGCTTAGACTAACCTGCAAAGACTGAATCAATTCAGTCTCAGGTTTTTTGACTGTTTGTACTTAGCATGAGGGTCCAACAAGTATTATAGTTGTGGATGAGAAGGACACTCTTCTTTGCTAAAAAAGTGGTGGTAATTAAGGCAGTGCTACTGTTGATTTGTACACCAGAACTATGTTTCCACGGTCATGGTGACAGTTAACAAAAGTACAAAATGAAATGTGTGTGTTCTTTTGGCAAGCAAAAGAGAAAGTCTAGCCAGAATGGAGCTGTGTAAAGCAAAAGACACTGGAGGGAGGGAGGGGGGGGATAAGAGATGCCAGAGACAGGGTTGTGAGTTTTTTTAACACAAGCTACATGTGTAAAGTGCTGACAAAGCGGGAAGGGAAAGCAGGATGCTTTAGATGATTTTTGGCAAGTATGATCTTGAAAAGATGGAGAATGTATGGTAGCTCTTGGAAGAAGCTGTGGTAATACCTCCCATCCATTACATAAGACTGGAAAGTTTTTAAAAGATGGATAAAATAGGAGAGGGAGAGCTGGATTCCATGGACGATCTCCATAGATTGATGAGAATTGTAAGGGTGTGTGGGAAAGGGGTAGTCTCCATTTGAACATCACAAACATAAGCCAGTCCTTATCAAAAGAGATAGTATATGGATTCATACCAAAGTGGCCTGAGGAAACAATATTGAGAACACTGTTAGCATATGCTAAAACCAGTATATGGAAAGTAAGAACCCCTCTGGGTGTTTAAGATGTTGGCTTTCACTGAAAGAGAGTAACTGAAGTTGGGATTGTATGAATTGAAATACTACGTTGACTAGGATAAGAAAGAGTTCAGAAAAGAGGCAGCAGAAAAGAAATAGAGAAAAAAGGACTGGTCATGTTTGTTTCACTGAACTGGCAGAGTGGACTGATAAGAGTCTGAAGGTATTAATAAGCTTTTTTATTTTATTTTTTTTAAGTTTAACACCTTTCTTTTAAAGGGAGGTTAAATGATATTTATGGAGTTTGTTATGAAGAAATACATTTCGGGGGCTTGGGGAAAGTAAATATATGTTGTTAAGGCTTTTAACATATGTAGGTTTATCATTTGTTATATAGTGGTTTTGTTATATATAATTATGGTAAAGCAATGATGTTTAGTCTGTAAAGTTACATAAGTATGGAGTGATAAATGTGTTTTTCATAACTTTTTTTTTTTTTTTTTAAAAAGGTGGGCTGGCAGGCTGCCATCAGCATGTTTGCCCATTGTGGGCCATGTTTTTTATAGTAATGCTTGGTGTTGGCTCCACTTAATCAACCTCGTAGTTGGTTTCTGTTGCTGGCTGCATGCTGCCTTTGACAGCAGTTTAATGACAGACAATATGTTTACATGGTTTCCTTGTATACAATTATAAGATGAGGGGCTTTTTTCCCAATGCTAACTAGGGAGAAACAACATATTCTGTGTTCAAGTGAATACAGTAAGTTTTAAAATTACTTGCCAAAGGATATCTCTGAGTCAGTCCTACAGTTCAAGAAAGGGATTCAACAATAGCATGGGAATAATATTATACACACTTATAGAATTACAAATGCAAGGGACACAAAATCATTATGCTTCAGTGTATAGGTTACGAGATAATAGACATGGCCAGGAAAAAGATTATTTTCTCTATGAATAGTCTATTCCATAATGTCTACTATTAGCGACAGGATAACACATTAGATGGTAGACTTCCTGAGCTGGTATTTCCTGTTTCCATTTTCAAATTTGGCAAAAACTTGTGTTCATATTATGTATATAAAGATGATGAAGAAATTAAATTTGTGCATTATGTATAAAATGTACATAACTATCACATCTTCCGTGTTCACAGCACCATGAATACTGTTGAAATATATGTGACTTGGGGTTTATTTGGGTTTTGTTGCTGCTGTTTGGGATATGCTGTATTTACTCAAATATAAGACAACCCTCCAATAATTAGATTCCATATATGGAAAAAAATATAAATTTGCTATAATTTTCCAGGTATAAAATTTAATTACTGGAGATTTACTTCGAATTGGTCACCCTCCCACTACTGCAACAGGCAAAATAAATCTGGGGGGGTCAGGTGACCCTTTTCCCCTTAACTACTGTTTCCTAAAGCTCCTCCCACCCCCTCACTGTCAGATCCTACTGTCCCTGAGCACATGGAAGTGAAAGGAAAATCTGAAAACACTGATTTGAAATAAACTTGCATGTAGATTTAATTTAACTGTATGCAAATTACTATGGGCACCCAGAGCACCAATACATGTGATGGAACTCTGCTTTTATGCATGCTAAGTAGCATGCATCAGAGCTGACTCAATGAATCTTCTGCAAGGTGACTGAAGTGTGCTAATTAGCATGCTCCAGGAGCTTCCATGTCATATGAACTCAGCATCCCCACATTTCAAAATGACGACAGGGCACTTTAAGTAAAGCTTGTCAAACAAACTTTAGTTAAAGCACTCTTGCCACCAGGATGCGGAATACATGTGATGCTGCAGGTGCTTTAATTAGAGTATCTTTCAGAATCTCTCAGACTAAAGCACCCCCATCCCCACCTTAGAGCATGTGTATAGATACCCCCATAAACTTAGGTCATCCAGAAATGATACATTTTTTTGAAGGCTGACTGGGGCACAAGGGTGCTACAGTGTGGGGCTGCCTACCAGCTAGCCCAACACTATATCACCCTATTACCCCAGCCAGTCCCTTCACAGCATGTTGAATTTGGCAGAAGCAGCCCCGCACTGGCAGACTGACCCGCCAGGTTGCTAGCCAGGACTGTGCCACCCTAGGTCAGTGTGCTACGGTCCTAGGTTCATGTTTAAATGCTGCACTTAAGAGCAAAAAGCTCCAGCATGAACTATTCTGAATGTATTGCATCACTTCAATATCATGTATAGATGTGTCTACTGATTAAGGGGGAAAAATATTGACCCTTATCAAAATGGAATCAGAGGAGGAGAAAGTAGAAGGATTGTGGATTAAGTTACATGGAAGTCAAGGAGAAAGGGATTTGGTGGTAGGGGTCTGCTACAGACCCCCAAACCAAGGGGAAGAACTAGATTTGGGGCTCCTGAGGCAGCTCTCGGAGGCCATAAAAACTAGGGAGGCGGTAGTCATGGGGGACCTAAACCACCCAGGCATCTGCTGGGAGGTGCAGACAGCAAAGTCCCACTGTTCATGCAGGTTCCTATCCTGTGTACAGGACCTCCATCTGATGCAGTAGGTATATGGTCCCACTAGGGTCCTTGCTGGACCTAGTATTGGCAACGGGGGATGACATGGTAGGAGGCCTACAGATTGGTCGTCACCTGGGGGACGGCAATCACCAAATAATAGAATTCATCATAAGATGTCGAGTGAGTAAGGTAACTAGTAGGGTGAAAGTGCCAGATTTGAGGACAGCTGATTTCAATGAACTCAGGCAATTAGTCAAGGACACACTGCAGAGTAAGAGTTTTGAAGAGATGGGAGCCCAAGAAGGGTGGCTGTGCCTTAAGGAAATGGTCCTTCAGGCACAGAGAGAGATGAACCTGATGCAGGGAAAAAGGGGTAAAGGGGCCAAGAGACTTCCTTGGCTGACCAGAGTAATCCAGAGCAGCCTATGGGCAAAAAGCGGGGCGTATAAAAAGTGGAAATGGGGAAAGATTACTAAAGAGGAGTATACCTCCTCTGCTCGTGCTTGTAGGGAGGCAGTTAGACAGGCCAAAGCTACCATGGAACTGAGGATGGCATCCCAAGTTAAGGATAACAAAAACATTTTTAAAAGGAAAGCCTGGGGTGGAATAGGACCCCTACTAAATGGTCATAAGCAATTGGTGATGGACAGGGGGGACAAGGCAGAACTCCTCAATGAGTTCTTGCCCTCAGTGTTCCTAAGTGAGGGGCAAGACAAGTCTTTCACTGGGATTGCAGAGAGGCAGCAGTAGGACACTAGACTACCAAGCATAGACCCTGATGAGGTGCAGAGGCACTTGGAGGAACTGGATGCATTTAAGTTGGCAGGCCTGGATAAGCTCCATCCAAGGGTACTGAAGGTCATTGCACAGCCACTGGTGGGAATATTTGAAAGCTCATGGTGCATGGGCCAGGTCCTGGAGGACTGGAAAAGGGCCAATGTGGTCCCCATTTTCAAGAAGGGGAGGAAGGAGGACCCGGGCAACTATAGGCC
>JAGPOW010003648.1:82552670-82570435 GCA_030014935.1 Caiman crocodilus
TCCTGGAGGACTGGAAAAGGGCCAATGTGGTCCCCATTTTCAAGAAGGGGAGGAAGGAGGACCCGGGCAACTATAGGCCAGTCAGTCTCACCTCCATCCCAGGCAAAGTCTTCAAAAAAATTATCAAGGCTCACATTTGCGAGAGCCCGGCAGGGCAAATTATGCTGAGGGGAAACCACCACGGGTTCGTAGCAGGCAGATCATGCCTGACTGATCTAGTCTCTTTTTATGACCAGGTTACAAAACACCTGGACGCAGGGGTAGAGGTTGACATCATTTACTTAGACTTCGGGAAGGCCTTCGATACGGTATCCCACACCATACTGGTAAATCAGTTAAAAGGCTGTGACTTGAATGACTGCACGGTCCAGTGGGTGGCGAAATGGCTAGAGGGTCGCACCCAGAGAGTCGTGGTGGATGGGTTGGTATCAACCTGGAAGGGTGTGGGCAGTGGGGTCCCGCAGGGCTCGATCCTTGGACCGATACTCTTCAATGTCTTCATCAGCGACTTGGACGAGGGAGTGAAGTATACTCTGTCCAGGTTTGTGGATAACACAAAACTGTGGGGAGAAATGGACACACTGGAGGGCAGGGAACAAGTAGAAGCAGACATGGACAGGTTAGACATACGGGCAGAAAACAACAGAATGCGATTCAACAAGGAGAAATGCCAAGTGCTGCACTTAGGAAGGAAAAATGTCCAGAATACCTACTGCCTAGGAAATGACCTGCTTGGTGGCATGGAAGCGGAAAGGTATCTTGTAGTCCTAATGGAGTCCAAGATGAACATGAGTCGGCAGTGTGACGAGGTCATCAGGAAAGCTAATGGCACTTTATCGTGCATCAGCAGATGCGTGATGAACAGAACCAAAGAGGTGATACTGCCTCTCTATCGGGTGCTGGTCAGACTGCAGTTGGAGTATTGTGTGCAATTTTGGGCACTGCACTTCAAGAGGGATGTGGATAACCTGGAGAGGGTCCAGAGAAGGGCCACTCATATGGTTAAGGGCTTCCAGGCCAAGCCCTCTGAGGAGAGGCTTGGGCACCTGGACCTCTTCAGCCTCTGCAAGAGAAGGTCGAGAGGTGACCTTGTGGCTGCCTATAAGTTCATCATGGGGGCACAGAAGGGAATTGGTGAGGCTTTACTCATCAAGGTGCCCCCAGGGGTTACAAGAAATAATGGCCATAAGCTAGCAGAGAACAGATTTAGACTAGACATTAGGAAGAACTTCTTCACAGTTGGAGTGGCCAAGGTCTGGAACGGGCTCCCAAGGGAGGTGGTGCTCTCCCCTCCCCTGAGGGTCTTCAAGAGGAGGTTGAATATGCATCTAGCTGGGGTCATCTAGACCCTGCACTCTTTCCTGCCTATGCAGGGGGTCGGACTTGGTGATCTATTGAGGTTCCTTCCGACACTAACATGCATGAATCTATGAATATCTTATATTTGATTAAGCACTATTTTATAATCTATTATTTTGGTCTCCATTGTTCTGTAATTTTCAGGCACCTTTTTCCAGATACTGTTTATAATTAAATATTTAATTCATATAGATTATATTTGTCAAAATGGTTTATAATTAAAGAAGTAGGAAATGTATTATTACAAACTGTTAAATTTTTAATAGTTTATTATACCCCCAAATTGCCTTCAGAGTTGACATTAGGTACCAAATAGCCTCCTATAAAATAGAAATTTGCTCCCACTTCTCAAATTAAAGAAAAATGAACCTTAGGAACTTCATCAACATGGCTAAAGGCAAATTCAATTTATGGCACAATCAACCATATGAAATGAAATCTTACTTGGCTAATAGGTGAAGTTCTCTACAGGTATGGTACTTTCTATTGAACAGAAATGTTCTGTTTGAGCAATAATCTTTCTTTTTTCAAGTGTAGAATGATAGTGTATATCAGGAAGTTTTTTATGGTTTATTAATACAATCATTTACAAGGGAGAAAAAAACCAACAATTTTAGAAGTGTTTTTACAGTAATGGTAATGGCCATGTCCTTTTGTAGAGATTGTATTTTAAGAGAATCAAGTTCGAGCTCAGAGAATGTTATAATATAACCTTTCTTTGTTACACTATACTCAATGGACTGATAAGAATCAATTGATTAACAAAGCTGGGATTTTAATAAGGATGAATCTGAACTCTAATCAATACATTTAAGGAGATGTGGGGATGGTCTGTCAACACAAGACTTTAAATAGTGTGATTGCTGTTTTCTACACAAGGTCTATGCATATATGCAGGGTTTGTAGCCATGTCCAGTTAATGAATACTAAGAGGTGCATGCTTTAATTTGGTTATATTCTACTGCCTTCTTTGCAGCATCTTTGGATGAACAAGTCACATAACTATTCTTTCTTCTGAGACAGGATTCCAGTAGAGTGTTAATTGATTTACAAAAGCATTTAAGCAAAAGCACCTTAATTTGAGACTTAGTGGGCATGTCTACATGAGACGCTTTATAGTGCAGTAGCGTAGTTTACTGCGCAGTAAGCTTGCATCTCTACACATGCACACAGTTACTGCACAGTAAATTATGTTATTCACAAGTAAATTTCCTATCTGAAAATGCAAAGAGTATAAGGATTACTGCAAGTAGTTACTGTGCTGTAATGCACATGTAGATCCAAACCAGGAGTAGATTTGCTCCTGGTCAGACCTGCCACTAGGGGGTCAGTCTGAGGCTAGTCCCAGGACTCCGGGGCTGGGAATCCAGGGTTCAAACTATGAGGGGACTTGGGAGGGCGGAACCTTAATAAGAGATGAGAGCCCCTCCTCACCCCCCAAAAGATGAGAGCTCCCAGTCCACTCTAAACCTTTCTAAGCAGTTCAGGCAGCAGTAGCTGTGGTAGTGGTGGCTCCTTCCAGCTTCTGGCTGCCACCACCACAGACACCCCCTGGGACCTATGACACAACTAATTCCTGAAAACCATGTCTTAAGTTGAAATGTTGTAATTTGGAACCAATTTTCTCATAAGAAACAATGTTATAAATGGGGGATTCATTCCTGAATGATACCCTGTTTTCACCAAAAATACCCCAGAATTTTGTACTCAGTCAATTATACATGAGTAATATATCTACATTAATATATTTATATTGCAAATGGCAATCATATTGATTTGGAAGAACTTCTTTGAGGTGACTTTGCTGGACTTTTAGAAGGGCTTTTGGTTGGACTGTTTGAAGAGTTCTTGACTGGAGTCTTCTCAGGAGTCTTGGCTGCAGGTTTTTCTAGAGTCTTGTCTGCTTTCTTAAAGAAAGTGTCCAAGTAAGTTTAGGCAGATGTTCTCCAGGGAGATGAGTGATGCAGCGAACTTGTTCACTGGCATGGTATTGCATCGGATCAAGCGTTGTAAGTCAAAACTGGCATTGTAAAGTTGAAACAAGATGTCAATTTATAAACATTGTAAGTTCAAAACATTGTAAGTCGAGGACTGCCTGCAATTCGAACCCTGTGGGAGCCTGTCCTGCCACATAGCTGGGCTACTTTTATGGCAGCCCCAGATTCAGGCACTTCAAATCTTTCAGGCACTTTGAGCCCTGGGGCATACATGCAGGGAGTCTGAGGCCACTCCAGGCCCCTGTGTCCCCTTAGGCAGGCCTCAAGCTAGCTGTATCAGTGTGCCCCAGTATCAGCTGTGCTCCAGTGCCACTGGCTAACACCATAGTGACACAGTACTGCCAGGCCCATGCCAACTATACCTGAAGAGCCTGCTGCAGCTGCTTGCAGCCTACCCCCAGCAGCCTGCCAGGAGCCTGCAGGTGCAGGCCTCACTGCATGGCTGCCATGCCTCTGCTCTGGGCACTGCAAGCAGCTTTCTAAGCTCAGCAGCACAGGGGCAATCATGCAGAGGCCCAGAGAATTGGTGAGGGAGGCCTAATGGCCTCCTTTCTTCCTATGCCAGTGCCTGCCACCTGAGGCTCCAACTGGTCCATGAAGTAGGCTTGTGTCCTCATGGCACTGTGGGGCAAAGTGGAGGTGCAGCACCAGTTCATGCAAGGTGGGCATTCCAATGCCCACTTGTATGAAGAGCTGTCAGACCAGAGTTGGGAGTGTGGGCATAACCAGTCAGCATAGCAATGCCACACACACATCAATACCTTGTGGGTACAGTGGGTTGTCATCACTGATCACAATTGTCATGGAGTGTCCATAGATTCATGCCCTTTATGCAACAACTGATAGATATCCTTGTGCCCCAGTATCCAGGCTACAGCTATGTTGTCTACACCAGCAATGGCAGCTTACCTGAGCCCCCACCCTGGCCTGGTACCCACAGTGACGTGTCACTGAAGGAAAGCCCCTTGGGGCACCAGCATCCTATACCATTAAGCTCACCATCTTCAGCCTCCACCACCAGCTCAGGGATCTCAGGCCACTGCCTACCCCAACAACTCTAAGCCTCAGCCCCAGCCACAAGGTGCAGCTGTCCATGTCACCACAAGCTCCTGCCCAGGGGGAGGAGAGGGTATCGTGCACAGTTGCCTGCATGCTGTGCCCCACCATCTGAAGACACCACCTGGTTCTGAACACCAAGTCCAGGACATGATTTCTGGAGCAGCTTCTAACTCCAGATTATCTTCAGGGGTCCACTGTATGCCACTTCTGGCTTTAGAGAGGGGCCACTGAGGGGAGTCCAAGGCATCAGGATGAAGGAGACATGGCAAGACCTCTCCACAGAAGACTTTTAGGTAGCTGGGGATGATGCAACAAACCTGGCTATGCTGCTTGATGTTTGGAGAAATGCTGAGCAAAAGGGACAGCAGCCAGCATCAGACATCAGTATGGCTTCAGGAATGCTGGTGCAGACACCTATGTAGAACCATGAGCCAGGTCAGGCATGGCCAGGGCAGGTGGGAAGTATGGGGAGAGACACTGCAGTGAGGAGTTGGGCTCAGTAAGCTCTGCCTCCCCATGAAGACAGAGAGGAACAGCAAATAAATCATGCTTAGGGTGGTAGGAGACATTGAGGGAAGCAGTTGAAGGGTAGGCAACTCAGTAGAAGTTGTGCCATCCTTAGGACTTTGCTATAATTAATGCTAGACAGTTGAAGGATAGCCTGGAACAGCCCTGATCAGTGAGCAGATGCTCAAAGGAAACCCAGAGTGGGCATGCTACAGAGGTGGCTGGTGTTTTCAGTTGTATATTCTTCAAATTCTTTGTTGCAAGGAATTACCTGTAGATGCCTCTTGTGGGGCTGACAGGGGCATGGCCAACTCCTCATCCCAGTCATTTGGGAGCACCGGGCACCCTGAGCCTTGGCACCATGGATCTGGCAGCAGCATAGGAGACCGACTGGCCTGCAGGAGGAAAAAATTAGGCAGTGGGGTCTGAAGCCATGGTGGCAGGTACTGTCAGGAGCCTGGCCTGTTGCAGCCTGGGAAGTGGTGGGGAAGGCAGACTGCCTGTGGCCAGTAGCCCACCAGCTATTGGAGAGTGAACACAGATGGGGGAGTTGGTCAGTAGCTGCCTGGGCCTGCCAGAACAATTTACCACTGTCCTGGGCACCCATGCATTCCCTATCCCCAATTTGAAGCTGGGTACCACATGACCCCTAGTACAGAGCAGCTTATGTCAGAAATGTTTCAAACTCTCATAAACAGCTTCTTTCTCATGGCTCTGTAGGCCCTACAGCTGCATGCTGGGGAGAGGCTGTAGTTGGCAGTCAGGATGCAGCCTCAGGGTCACTGCTGCCCATAGCTGGGACCCTGAGGATGTGCCAGCTCTGTGAGAGGAGGACCCAGGTTTGGACCCTTCTCCTGGACTAGCTGGTGAAGGCTGTGGAGGGTTGGCAGGTGGACGTGAAGATGTGATGGGTGGATGACATTGCCCAACAGGACAGGTGGTGTGCAGAGCATGTCACCTGTGAGAAGGTGCAGGACCAGCACAAGAAGGTGCAGGAAGCATGTGAGGAGGTACAGAACCATGAGGATGGGGAATTCAGGGGGTAGCTCCTGGCCCTGGAGTGTGAGCTTGTGGAGGTCCTGCAAGAGCAGGCCACAGTGATAGCCAGGGCAGTGCAGGCCACAGAGGAGGACTGCCAAGTGCTAAACAACGTCCTGGCACTGGCAGTCGCCTTCATGCTGCCTGCCTGCTGCCCTGCCCCCGACCCTAGTCCTGACTGTTCCCTGGCAGTTGCCTGTCACCCAGTAGTAAGTCCCCTCATGTGCCTGGGCAGAAGTCCGGTGCCAACTCCACCAGCTAGGAGCCCCTGCCCTGGCCTCTGCCCCATGTCCCCCATAACCCAACCATCCTCTCCCCACCCCCTCCGGTCTGGGCCCAGCACCTCTACTCTGCATGCAAAATTAGTATGTTTTATCATTGAGACTCCTGGCAGTGTAAGGGTTTAAAGGAATGTCAATATGATAGGTATCTTTTACCTTCAGGGTACTGGTTTGGGTCTGGGTTATACTTCAGATAATCTCTAGTGAAGGAAAGTCATTAATTGTTGGAGGCATTAGGATAATCTGTACACACTTTGTACAACTTAGTCCAAGCCTTAATGAATGGAGAATGAAATAAAGCCATCATAATGCCACTTCTTGGCAGGAAAGCCCAGAGGAAAAAAAACAACTGTTTTACAGAAGCTTATATTCATCTCCCTTCATCTAAAGGTGTACAATAACCATTTGGAAAATATAGGATTGAAGTTTGCATTGCTGTTACTATCTGGTCTGTGTACAGGCCCCACTTTTGCATAGTTGCCAGTGTCTTAGTCTTATTTTAAATGAAAAAGAAAATGAAAGGTAGATTTAAGACAACATATTTTTCCTTGCTTTTCTGATGTTAATTGCTTCAGGGAACAGTGGGGAACTTTAGTTCATTCTATTTTTTTTCTGCCTTTCTCTTTCCCTTACACTGTCCCTCTTTCCTTTGTTAAACATTTAAAATGCAACCAAATATTGACATTTTTCATGGAAAGCAGACATCTTTTTTTAATGTTTTTTTTCCTTTTTCTTTAAAAAAGAAGTAAAAATCCCTTCAAAGTGGTTTGATAGAACATTTTTGAGGAAATTTAGTTTTGATGTATTATGATGTGCTTGCTACTGTCATTGGATACAGACAACTCTACTTCCAGGTGCATCTTGCTACAAAGCCTCTTAAAGACACATTTTACTGTACATGGGTCAGCCAGAATATGGTCCCATGTTGATTCTGGTGTGTGTGTGTTTTGGGTGCAGGGGAGGGGGGTGTTATTTGCTTAATGTGGATTTTATTAATCTAAATAGGAGGAAATGTTGATATATCAGATATAATTCCATGGTAAGTGTTGCCTAGCGCTAATTATTGAATAGCAATCATCTGGCTGGTGTGCTTTGGGATTCATCTTTTGCATCCGTTACTTTTCTAATATTAAAAGGACAAAACATTCTATAGCTGTGGAAGCTTTGAAACGATCATTGAAAAAGCAAACTCTTTAGGACTGATTTTATCTATAATTAACAACAAGAGGGGAACACCCCCCCACCACAAGAATATTAATATAAAGAAAAGGGGCTATTCTTCAATACCCTCTCAAGTTTTCTTTTTGTTTGTTCAGATATCACTAGAATCAGGGATTTATAATTAAATTCATAAGCAACTTCATAAAAATAGAAGTTAGATATTTCCAGAAGGGTTCTGTAGAGTAGATAGATGCAGTACCAAAAATAGTATAAGGTCCAATCCTGTTTTGCCTTGTATTTTTATAAAGTGACCATAAAAGAATACTGAAGGTACAATGGGAAATGTGCCTGAAGCATGCCTGAACAGATAACAGAAACGATATTAGTTCTCTTTAAAATAAGATTATTTTCTCTCTTCATTCTGTGGTCAGTGGGGAAAAATTATATCCTCAGCTCCCAAATCCAACTGCTTCTTGTTATTATTATTTTTGAGTTACATTTAAGTATTAAGTGAATTTTATTTTCTAGATAATACCATTTGTATTATCTTTACAACTATAAGAACCCTACAGTTCTTCATTTAATGTCTCAAAGTGTCTTACAAACTAAGGTCCATGCCATGCCATGCCATGCCATTGGAGAAACTGACACCGAGAGCAAAGGAGGTGGTGGATTACAGTCATAGTTTTATTTCACAGAGCAGCCTACTTCCAACAGCTCAAAGGTGAACGTTTAATAAAATCTCATCTTAGAAAAGTAACATCTCATGTTTAATGGCAGGTGTCTTATATTCATGCTAGTCTTTTGCCTTTGTAAATGACAGAAAACATGCTAATAAGTCTCAACCACTGTAATCTGCTATTGTTCTATTATAGATATAGAAGGTTGATGTAGTGGCATAGTCTGGTGTTCTTAAAGCAAAACTGAATTGATCTCTAAGGCTAGATTGTGGATCTTTTGCTCCATCTGGACAACTATAATGAAATCAACTGGAATTGTGTTGTCTTTTTTCCTGCACTGGTAGTAGGTTTATGTCTTGAAGTATAAGAACTGTGCACATATATGTTCAAGGATGCTGGACCTTTCAAACAACTCAGCAAAAAAGCGAAGTCTTCCAGATTTTATAGATTTTCTAATAGCAGTAGTTTCTACTACAAAGTTGAACATACCAGTATGTGACAAATAAGATCATATTGTATATTACTGTAGTTGGTGAATTAAATACTTCCAATACTGCACTAGGAGACTTGTTGGCAAAGACTTAACTCTATAATGACCATTACAGAATAACTTCTTTAATGAGTGATCACCTTATGAGACATCATAGAATTCCTATATCATCCTCCCAGAGAAAAGATTTAGACCATATCAACTTAAGAAACTTCGTTGACTCCTGTCTGCCTTACATTTCTGACTGAAGAAGAGGACAACATTTATCTGACAATTACCATTCTACCCCCTTACAAGGGAATGAGTATACTACCTTAGCTTTTTAAAATCATCTTCCATTATCATACCAGGTGTTCTTTTTTGCCTTCATTGATTTATCATTAGCTTATGCTACTTTCTGGCAACATGGACTCTTGCTGAAGTGTCAAGGATCATAAGGTGTCAGCAGACCCTATGCCTTTTATCAATACTCCTAACTAACTGGCAACATTGTGCCCATCTAGGGAACAATGTCAGTAGAGCCTGTCTACGAAATAATGATCTCCCATAAGATTCAGTGCTTGCACCAGCACTTTTGAATGTATATGTCACCAAGTCTGCCCCATTATAGAACTTTGCGGGAGTGAAAGAAAGCAGAAAACTTACCTTAGCAGCCAGCCCCAGGAAAAAAGGGGTGGGGCTACCCAGAGGGGGGAGAGACCCGGGTGAAAACATAAAGAAAGAGAGCAGCATCTGGGAAGGGAAAGGGGAGAGAGCACTGGCTGGGAGAGAGATAGCAGATGGCTGGAAGGATTTAAAGGGGAAGTAACCCAGATTTAGCTGGAAAAAGAGAAGAAAGCAACCCAGAAGAAACAGGGGAAAACTACAAGAAAGAAAAAAGGGAATGTAAGAAGGGTCCTGGGGAAAGACTTACCCGGGAGGATGAAGTGAGTTAACAAAGGAGGACTTTGAGTCAGTGAGTCTGATACCGGAAGACATTGAGTAACATCCCAGAGACTTAAAATTAAGAGAAAACAATGAGAGTGGATGAAAACTAACAAAGAGAAGAGAACCCCACAATTTTGATATCAATAGTAAATACAAGGTGACCTAGGATTACTATTTACATGGGACCCATGTGGAGGAGAACAGGGCAAGCAACCAAGACATTGAGAGTTCTCAAAGAGAGAGGGAACTAAATTTATATAAGATGTACTTTATCTAAGAGAGACATAATAGTTGCGTGGAAGAGTTATTTTTGTTGAACTGCAGACACGATATCTTCCTCATCTCTCAAGACTGTGTTTATTTCTGTATCTTATTCCATCAAAGTTGTGGCAGGAGAGAAATAAAGGAAATTAACCAGTTCATATTAAAACAAGAGATGGTGATTTATTTTGCAGGCATAGCTTAACTCACAGTACACATAAATGATCTTTCTTTCACCACCATCTGGAAATTCAGCTATGATGATGACCTGGTGCTTGCTACTCAAAGAAGGACCAAGCCTCAAGTCCAGACAGATCTTTGCAAAGACCTCAGGTTACTTGAAGAATGTTTTGCATGTTGAGGACTCTGCTCAAATCTAAGGAAAACTATTGTCACATCATGTTATGTAAATAATGCCCACATCAACCAGAAACTCACCATCACTTTCTGTAAAGAAGAGATTAAAAATGAGAAGTTCCCAAAATACCTCAGCATAACTCTCAATCAGAGCCTCACCTTCTGTGAACATCTATGGAATGTTGCTAAAACCCAAAAGCATGAACTAACCTTGTGCATAAACTGGCAGGGACAACGTGGAGAGCAAATGCAACCATGCTTCGAATGTCCACACTAGCACTTGTTTTCTCTGCAGCAGAATATTGCTTCTCAGGCTGGAAGAAAAGCATGCACGTAATGATTGTTGATACACAGTTAAATGCAGCTATGTGGATTATATCAGGAATGCTAAAAAGTACACCACTGCCATAGTTCCAGTTCTAGAGAACATTACTCCCCTACAACTCGGACACAATGCTGCATGCCTGAGGGAATACTATAAGGCCATCAGTAACTGAAACCTCCCGATCAATAAAAACATTATTATGTCACCAATGGATAAGCTCAGACCTTGAAAACCCTTCTAGAAATATGCCAAGAAGCTATGATGATAACAAGAGTACCAAAGAACAATGGAGGGAAGCCTGGGCAAATACCAACTTGCTGCAGAAATACATTATCAGCAACCCTAGAATTCCCCAACCAGGATTTGACCTACCAAGAAAGATTTGGCCCTCTCTGAATCATATCTGGACACTTCATGGAAGTGGACACCTACTCCATAAATGGAGAATTAAAGAGAGTCCAGGTTGTAATTGTGGTGCAATTTTTCAGACTGTGCAACACATTATGAACAATTGTTCAATGTGATCACTTAATAGCAATCTAAAATCAACCCTGCAGCCACCCCTGAAGCAGTTGAATGGTTATCAAATTTAGATATTCATCTACGAATGTTGTAATACTAAAATGTCATAGAAAAGAAGACCACCACACCAGCCAAAATATTATGCTCTACTAAATAAAATGTTAGCATTTAGGTTTTTTACGTATTTGTGACACTTCACCATATTTCTTTCAAGCTATAACTTAGCTGTATTTAATTACATATTTTAAATTTATTTTAATAATATAAAGGCAACTAACATGAGCCATGCCCCATAGAAAATTATTTCATAATGTATGTTTATAAGACAATGTGTTTCAATTTAGGCTGATAAGGGAAAATTTTGAATTCTGATCAGCTGCTTCAGGCAAGGACAGGCAGTAGATCTTGTTTGTTTAGGGAAACGGTGGGAAACAAAAGTCTAATTACAGCTCCAGTGGTTGATGAGTGCATATACTGATTTCACTGAAAATGTTATTTGTTTCCCAATTCTGGTTTACATAAAGATGTGTTTTACAAATCATTTCCAAATTTGTACATGGTTAGGGTACAAATAATACTGTTTTGCAAAGCTATAAAAACAAGGGAGAAAGTTATAATAAATATAATTCAAATAAAAACAGCAGGACATCAAAACAGGGATTTTGTAGTGTGAGGGGAAAAAAAATAAACAGTGAAATAAAGGAAGGAGGAGAATATGATTCATGAGGTGCTTTCTTTAATTACCATACCAGAAATTCACACATGAAGAGTATTCCGAGATCAGTATGATCACTGTGTAATGCCAATGTTCAGTGTCCTTCGATTTAGGGTCTTGTTACAAGGAGATTTGAGGTGGCTCCTGGCTTGTCTGCACATTAAAACCTGAAACTAGTTTCAAGCACTCATTATGTGACTCAAAGTTATGCCAACCTAGAGCAAGTTTATCTCTGATCTGTGTTACCTGGTGCGTGTTACACTAACATGTAGCCACTGTAGGCTACACCTTAGTGTAAACACCGCACCTGCCCCTCTTTCCTCACTTTTGCCCTCGCCTTCCCCAGCACCCACATCCTACTTATTGCCCCCCAGCTCCTCTCTCCATGTTCATTGTGGGTGCCTATGCTGTTTGTCCTATAGGGAGAGGCAGGGAAAGGTTAACTTTCCTGCCTAAGCCCCAGGCTGCTGTTGTCACTACAGGTGCAGCTTCTACTGGAGCTGCCACTGCTATGCTGCTGCTCTTCTCCAGGCTGAGCTGGCCCAGTGAACAACAGTGGTGGCAAGCAGGTTAACTCTTCCCTGCCTAGTCCTATAGAATGACAGCATGGTGAGCCACAATAAGGTTGGGGGAAGGGGTTGGGGAGAGTTGGGGGGAACCTGAGGGATGGGGAGGAGCCCTGGGAGTGCAAGGAGCCCTGGGCATCCCAAGGAGGTTAGGGGAGAAATCCAGAATGGAAGGGGAGGTAGGGAGAGGGGATTCTTACCTTTCAGTTCTCCTGCCAGCTGCTGGCCTGAAAGTGGAACTGCTCCAAACTCAAGGTAGCTCTAATACCCATTAGCATTTATGTGGCTCACAGCATAATGTGTAACAAGGCCCTTAATTGAACTACTATTCTGCTTCTAGAAATAGCTCAAATGTTTGTGAACAGGCATAATGTCTCTGTCTTTCCCTCTCTCCTGTTTTTGAAGTGCAGGGCTACATGCTATTTAGCAGCACTGGAAATGGGTTTCAGATTTGTAACATGGGAAAATTTGAAGTCAAATTTAGAATAGAATTATGTCTACAGGGTAATATGTAAGTATGAATGACTATATCTAGGCTTTTATATCCTACTACTTTTCTGCCAGTTAAAAAAATATACCTTTCTGTTTATAGGCCTTGCAAGTTTATGGTAGAAATATAGACGTAACATACATAGAATGGTGATACTGCATATTCAGCGTCTATTTTTGGAGCAGTACCACACTTCAAAAATAACCTAAACAAACCTTACGTATACAAACCAGAGATATGTGTGTATTATTTCAAAAGATAAGAATAGAGGTTTTGGTTTCCATTTTCAGTCCTCAGCTCCAGGAAATGTTAAAAATTGGGATTCTAGCATGGTCATGAGCTGCTGAACTTGAATGCGTTTTAATAGCTAGCTGTACTTCCTTTTGTTTTGCAGCATTCTAAGACTTCCAGTGGGAGACGATGACATTTTTTAATTATTTCTTTCCAGATTGCTTATTAGTTATTGACATTTTGCCCATTCTGCACTGAGACATTTCAGAGGGAAACATAGTTGAGTGTATTTTTGTGAGATCAAAGGACAAACAGGCTAGAGAAATAGTTGGGACTGAATACTTTTAAAACTGTTGTGACAACTGAAAATGAAAACAGAAAAAAGTAGAACTGGTGAGTCAAATAAGCTCATAAGTCTTGCACAACTTTAAGACATTTCTATATCTCTGCTTTACTCTAAAATAACTGTTTTATGTAAAATTTTAAAAAGTTAACAATTTACGAAAAAACTGGCACCCTCTTAGTCGAGAGAAATAGTCCCTATCAAGAGTATCTTAACTATACTTTATTGAACAATAACTGTTTTTACTCCCTTTTACTCCTGCTGGTCCTGAGGAGCTAATAATGCCATGGACCAGTAAGTTGGGTTACATTTATCAACAGAATGATTAACTTAGGACTTGATTCTCCAGACTTTAACACAAGCATTAGGCCAGGATAACCTCAGTGAAGCCCATACAGTTGCAGTGGTGGAAAACTGAACTGATGGGAAAAAATAACTATTTTCAGAGTCAGATTCAGCCTTTGCTTATACCAATAATAGTTTTGATCCTGTCTGCTGATACTAATTTAAAAATGTCAAGGAATAGCAATGTTCCAATGAGCGTTAACTGAAAACACAAGGTCCAAAATTGTATATTTTATTTATGGAGCTCTGTGGCTGAACCAGGCATGTATTTAATTCTTAAAATATTTAGGTTACGGAGCATCTCATATTAGATCTATTACATAGCAGGAGGGGAAGGTGCTGAAGAGGTGAAAAGTTTGATTGTAAAATGAACAAAGAGGAGAAAAAATGTCATTATTGCCTGGCAATTCCTGGTAAATTCTGGCTGTCTCTTTGCAGCCACTGTAGCATTAAGTAATATAATAAAATTAAAAAGGGAATATGCTTCTTTGTAAAACAGCCATTTTCCCCCTTCTTTTTAAATGATTTGTCTGCATAAATCCCAGTCAGCAGCCTCTTGTCTAACCATTGTTTCTCTGTTATAGTATCCACAATGTCATGAGTTTAAAGAAAGCATGACAAACAGCATTTAAAAGTCATTATATTTAGGTTGGGGAAAAGGAAAGGTTTTTGCTAAACTGTCCATACTTTTTACTTCCTGCTTAGAAGCTTTCTTAACTTGAAAGACTCCTGCAGCTTTTACACACAGTGAAAACCACAGAATATTGTAGGTTTGGCTGCAGCTCCTGGCAGAGGGATTCATGGGAAAATGTAGTCAGGCAAGCCAAACGTTACAGATATATTTCTTTAGTTCTGCTCACACAGAACATTAAAAGATTGTGAGCCGATTCATTCTCACACTTCCTTCCACATGGAATTGTAGGATATATATAAAATATATATTTTGGTAAAGCCAAGTTAGCATAGATAGCGTATGTTGATATTTAATAACACCAAAATGAGTTTCCACACAGGCTCTTGCACAAGCATAATTAAACTGGTGTAATTAAACCACCTTTCAGAGTCCTCTGAGAAAGGAGCACATCTACCCAAGACACTTAAAGCGCATTAGACTAAATCTACTGCACATTAGCATGGCAGGGGTAGCCACTGCTAATGAGATAACACTCAGTAGTTTTAGTCTATGCACATTAATGTCACTAAAAAAGGTGTTCACCTGTGCTAATGCACAGTAGCACTGGTTATGGCACATTAAGTTTAGTACAGGTACTAAACTTAATGCACCATAATTATGGTGCATTAATGGATGTGTAGACATGCCCAGGATCAGATAAAAAATAAAGTTTAAGGGTGCAGACAGAAGTGTAACAAAGTGTTTTGAGTTACAGTGTTACCCGAGACCAAACAGAAGTTCACTGTTGATTGCTGGGGGAAGGAGAATTGAGCTACAACTGGGAGTCTGCAGCCAGGTTCCTATATCAATGACCAGAGCTCTCTGCCAGTACTTGCTGTTTTCAGAATGGGAGAAGGGAAAGACATTAGAGGGAGCTTGTTCTTGGGGCTCCCCAGTGGGTGCTGAAGGGTAGGGTGGGTGAATTGGAGCCCCCCTCACCTCTGGGGAGCTCCAATACACTCACCCCAACCTTTGGGGGTGGGGCTGAACTCCCCTCCCTGTTTGGACTCCCTCCACTGGGAGGCTGAGCAAGTGAAGTTCATAGGGCTGGCTGTGAAAAGTGGCTTGTAAATTCAAACAAGCATCAAACCTTGCTAACATAACCTCATCACCAGAAGCCAACTTCCTACAGCTTAAAACACAAAACCTGCAAACAATTTCCAGTAACCCCGCAAGCTGCACACCAGAATCTATCGAAGATAAGAATACCCAACTACCTGTGGGGCACATTTCTCACAAAAAAAACCACTTCATCTCCAATCTCTCAGGCCTGATCTTGAAAGGGAATTTACAAAACAATTTTCATAGCCAGCCCTATAAATTTCACTTAGAAACACATGGACTCATTATAGGCATTGGATTTATGACACACTACAACCTGCCAGACATCTGATTTCCCAGGTACCTCTCCACTTTTACCTCTGCTGCTATATCCCCACCCCTTTACCTCTATCCCAGCCTACCCCTCACCCCCTGACACCTCCATTTCCTTTTCACTGACTAGATTTCTTGCCTGCATTGCATGTCAGCCTCTGGCTTCTTTACCATTCCTTTCATTAAGGAACAGCACACACACACCAACTGCAGGTGCTTCCTCAGCCTGACAATGGGTTTTTCAATCTGAAAGCTGGCATCCCAGGCAGCTACACTGAGCTTGCCTGGAGCCTCACAACTCCACTGCAACCAGCAAGCATCAGGTCTGTCAAAGATGTGATGGGTCTGGGCTTCCCCAGCCAGGACTGTGTGCATGCATGTGGCAGCTAGAGGTTATGGCAGCTCCTACCTGCCTTTCACCAGGGAGATCCTGGGTCTTGGCATTTCCTGGGGCTGCTGCACTACCAGCAGTCCCACCAGGCCTCTGCATCCCTGGCAGAATGCAGTCTTAGTGGTCATGCCCAGGACCTGGAACTTCTTCATTCCCCATAGCCCCATCCCATAAGCCCAAGTTTATCCTGGCATGGAAACTTAGCAGGGACATGTTCTTCTCCTGCTGGCTGGTGATGCAGTGAGTGCCCCCTCCAGCTCTGAGAGCAGGGCATTAACTGTTTGGGGTTTTTTTAAGTGAAAAAAGGAAATAGGTGCAGGCAGAGTGAGGAGGGTGGCATTCACTCCATCTGCACCTTGAACTTGGGGAACCCCAGCAGCAGCAGGTTCACCTTCAGGAACACTAGGTGCTCCACCAAACCAGGATCCAAGCAGGTGCAGTGGGGTGTCACAACATCCCCAGCAATGCTGAACATCCTCTCACTCAGAACACTGGTTGGTGGACAGGACAGGTGTTCCTGGGCAACTGTGGACAGATCCAACTGTGGAAAACATTGAGAACCTGCAGTCCATGGGGCGGCCAGCAATACAGCACAGATAAGCTGTAAGCAGGTAAGCAATAAGGGGCCCTTTGGGAATCGGAGCTGGGGGCAAAAAAGGCACCAGTCACAGGGCTCAAGTGCCTATATACTAATGCTAAGAGCATGGGGACAAGCAGGATGAACTAGCACTCCTGCTTGCAGAAAACACCTACAACTTAGTAGGGCTATCCGAACCCTGATGGGATTCTTCCCATGACTGAGTGGTACATATTGAGGGTTATAGGCTGTACAGAAAGGACAGGGTGGAGAACAAAAAGAGGGAGGGGTTGCGCTCTATGGCAATGAGCAATATACTTCAACCCTCATCAAGATGGAATTGAAGGAGGAGAAAGTAGAAGGACTGTGGGTTAAGTTACATGGGGTGCAGGAAGAAAGGGATTTGGTGGTAGGGGTCTGCTACAGACCTCTACACCAAGGAAAAGAACTAGATTTGGGACTTCTAAGGCACCTCTCAGAGATCATAAAAACTAGGGAGGCGGTAGTCATGGGGGACCTAAACTACCCAGATATCTGCTGGGAGACACAGACAGCAAAGTTCTACCATTCATGCACATTCCTATCCTGCATGCAGGATGTTCACCTGATGCAGGAGGTACATGGTTCCACTAGGGGGAATGCCTTACTGAACCTGGTATTGGCAACAGGGGATGATACGTTGGGGGACCTACAGATTGGTAGTCACCTGGGGGACAGTGATCACCAAATAATAGAAATCACCATAAGACGTTGAGTGAATAAGGTAATTAGTAGTGTGAAAGTGCTAGACTTTAGGAAAGCTGATTTCAATGAACTGAGGTGATTAGTCAAGGACGCACCGCAGAGTAGGAGTTTTGAAGAGATGGGAGCCCAAGAAGGTTGGCTGTGCCTTAAGGAAATGATCCTTCAGGAAACAGAGGGAGATGATCCTCATGCAAGGAAAAAGAGGGAAAGGGGCCAGGAGGCTTCCTTGGCTGACCAGAGAAATCCAGGGCAACCTGTGGACTAAAAGGGGAGCATATAAAAAGTGGAAACAGGGAGAGATTACCAAAGAGGAGTACACCTCCTCTGCTTGCACTTGTAGGGAGGCAGTTAG
>JAGPOW010003648.1:82574945-82613216 GCA_030014935.1 Caiman crocodilus
GGAGGCACTACTTCACAGTTAGGGTGGCTAGGATGTGGAACCGGCTTCCTAGGGAAGTTGTTCTTGCTCCTACCTTGGACATCTTCAAGAGTAGATTAGGTAGGTACTTGGCTGGGGTCCTGTGACCCTGGCACTCATTCCTGCCATTGGCGGGGGGTCAGACTAGATGGCCTGCTTTAGGCCCCTTCTGACCCCAGATACTATGATACTATGAATACTCTATTCACTCAGTTCCAAGTTAAGGTTTTTATCTAACATTGGGAAAAGCCCCTCATCTTAGAATCGTATATGAAGGTGTGGAGGGGAGCCGGATTCTGTTGCAGTTCCAGCTTCAGCTTCAGCCCCTTCCTGGGGTTGGGGCTGTAGCCACACCTGCTGCCTCCCTTTCTGCATGCCACCTGACTGTGTAATCATCTACATCACAGCCTGTCAGTTTATTTATGGGAACAGAATGAGATACCATATCAAAGGCAGACAAGGTTCCTTGGGTGAATCTGATATCTTTTATTAGACCAACCCAAATAGTTGGAAAATAATTATTAAGCAAGCTTTCAGGTTAAAACACCCTTCGTCAGGCTAAGGAAGTTTCGGCAGTTGGTGTGTGCTCTTCCTGGATGGAATGAAAAAGCATTCCATCTCCTTCGTGGACCAGCCTGAGACCTGGCCCCGAGAGCTGCCCCCTCTCACAGGTTCCTATGCTACCCTGCACCTTTGTTTTGCTCCCAATATACCTGAAGAAGGACTTTTTGTTGTCCTTCATTTTTGTCACCAGCCTAAGTTCTAATCCTGCTTTGGCCTTCCTAACTGGTTCCTTGCAAGTTTGAGCCAGAGAAGTATGCTCCTCTTCGGTAGCTACCCCTGTTTCCACAGCCTGTATATCTCTTTCTTTGCCCTTAGGCTTTCCTGGACTTCCCTGTTCAGCCAAGAGGGCCCCCTTTTATGTGTAGTCGAATTGTCTCCTTCTGTGCCTGTAGAATTGCTCCCTTGAGGAATGACCACCCTTCCTGGATCCCCATTTTTCCAATGATCTTGAGCTTTAACACCTCACTAACTAATCTCCTGAGCACAGTAAAGTTAGCCTTTCTGAAGTGTAGCGCCTCAGCCCTCCTAGTTAGTTTACCCACCCTTTGTCGGATAGTGAATTCAAACAATTGATGGTCACTATCCCAAAAGCCAAATCAGCTATGCTCCAAGACATGGGAACTTGCTACTTTTTGGTTCAGGGAGAGCCCAGGATAGATATTCTGTGTTCTTCCTGCAGCAGCAATAAGGTATGATTGGATCTTATGCTGGATCCTACAATCATACCTCCTGCCGTGCACTTTCAGCATAAGAGGAGACATAATTGTATGATACTGGCACTAGATAGGAAGCAAGCCCAGAAAGCTGGTTTAAGATGAATGTCGGGTAACTGTGCTTGTGACAGCTGCCAATCTGACCACCACCAGAGATTGAATTGGGGGCATTCAAAGCTACCAGCATAACTTTCTAAGCTAAGAGTCAAGTTCTCTATCTGTGAACTGTTTCACACTTTGTAGACTGGTCACAGTGGGGAACATGCAACTAGAGAAATATGAAAAATGGAATTTTCACTTTGCTGGCTGAACAATAATAAATGTGGTGTCCCCCTCAACCCCTCAGAAGATAAATTTTTAATGATACATTTTAAAAACAAATACTGACTGAACAATTGATTTTAAAATGTCAGAACACAATGTTTTGACTTTTTCAAACCCAATTTTCAGTAAACCAAAGCAGTTTAAGTTGACATGATTCACTAATCACTTCGGTTAACCTGATTCTGCTTTATTAAGCTAATAGATTATTTGACTATTTAAAAAAAAAAAAAGTTATACAGCCCTTTTTCATTAAAAAAAACAAACACACACGCACATTATCTGGTGGTTCTTAGCTAATGATGCTTATGGAGACCCAACTAGAGAGAGAGTATGAAATGAATGCTTTCCTTCATCCAGGCTTAAAGTTAGAGAAGTTTTGAGATATTAATCATTCTCAACTATTTACCCATAAGAATTAATAAACAGCTTCTGCCTTTTGAAAGGTTCCTCTTTTGAAAGAGTTCCAAGCATTGTTGTATCCATATCCTCTGATAGTAGTGGATAGGACTTATTGTGGAATCAGAATACAGTAGGTGGAAGAGGAGGAGAAATCCAGGTGACTTATCTTATCTCTTGCTGATACTACAGTTTGCTGAATGAGGTGTTGATGATAGAAGTAATATCTGTGCCCAGAGATCCATGGGGAAAATAAAACATGGTTAGCCTTATTATTTCATTTCAACTTATTTGGCATTCTGGCTAAGCAATGGTCATATGCAGTATAAAAGTAGAAAGAAAGGGAGAAGATGGAAGAAAAGAAGACTATGAAGGGTTCATCGGGAAATAAAAAATGAAGACTAGATTGTTGATTAGCTACTGACTATATATTAGTATGAGCATTATTACCCTAAAATATTTTCAAGGTATGATTCAAATAAACATGCTCAAATGATTATTGATGCTTTAACCTGGACTAACTCACTTCTTTTGGCTGCAAATCCCATTTAAATAAACTTCCTTGTAAGAACTTCAAGAAAATATCATATTTACTCAAATATAAGATGACCTCCCAATAATTAGATTCTATATATGGAAAAAAAAATGTTATAATTTTTCAGGTATATAATCTAATTATTAGAGGTTTTCCTTGAACGTGTTCCTTTCCCACTGCTCCAGCAGGGAAAATAAATCTGGAGGAGTAAAGAGGCTCTGTTGCCCTCTCAACTTCTTCCCCCTGTAGCCATCCCCCCTCCCCTTTACTATCAGACCTTGGTCTCCCTGAGCTCATGGAAGTGAAGGGCAAATTTGAAAACACTGACTTTGAAATAAAGATTTTTATACACCAGGTTCATCCCAAATATATACATACTAACTTTTTACAAACTGCTGCAAGTGTTAGCATGGGTGCAACATAAATACAGTTCTAAGCAGCAACATTTTTCTTCATAATTATATATATAGTACAAACTATTATTTTCCAAAAATATTTTTCTTTCTCTATATATATTTCTATAGCTATGTAACACACACACAAATATATATCTATATAAATATTGATACATCTAACAACCTGTTTTGTGACTGCTATATCTCACTTGACAGTCCACAATACTCCTTTACAATGAAACCAGTCTTAATTCCATTATAAAGACTGCATCATCACCGACGCACTCTCACACCTATCACCTTGAAACTATCACAATTATGCAAAGGACTAACTTAGTCCCCTCCCCCTTCCCTTCACCTTCTTTTCAACTCTCCTGCCTATTTGCCTAGTCCTTTCACTCGTCGTTGTATTTGTCATCAGTGTGTCTATTGTCATCGTTGTCTTCATCATTATCATCCTCATTGCTCTCTTTGGAGGGCTTGCCTCTGAAAAGTCTATGCCATCCTCCTCTGTTTCATATGATACTTATCATCTCTTTCCAATCATCTTCTACCATCTTGTAGTGTCTGTACATCTCTTTCAGTCCCATTTTAACATGTCCCTCAACTGGGAGGTTTATGTTTCTGTTTATGAGCAAGTTACTGGTCTCCCCCAGTGAATTCCTAAAGCAGGATATGAATTGGTCAAAGTGGGCTGTCATAACCCCTTGCTTCTTAGTCAAGTGCCCATACAGAGCTGCCTGTCTGGCTAGAGTTATGAACCTGTCACTGCTATCTTCCATACCTCTGGTGTATGGACAGTCTAAGAAGAGGGGTCAATTGTTTCTGCCTCCCACCAGCAGAATTGTCTGGGGTAGTTTGAGGGGCTTCTCTGTCCCACACTGTTTCTTCATGCCTGCATGAGGAGTGCCTGGTGGGCTACCTGCCATTGTAAGTCACTGTGCTCCTTCTGCAGGTCCTTGTGGAATACATTCATGATATTAGTTCAAAACCAAAAGGCTTTTACTTTATCATATAGATCATTGGGCTGGGGCCCAGCAGAGTCAACAGCATTTCAGCCACAGGGATCTCACAGGTCAACAAAGTTCAGTACACATGTATATTCCAGATAAACCCTGTGAAAGAACAGGGGAAACTTTACCTGGCATCTCCTCCTGACTCTGAGCTCGAGGTCTCTATGCTACAGCGGGAGCTGCCGGTGCACACCCGAGCCACTTTAATGCATCGCCAGGTGAAGCAGATTGGGGGATCACATCGATCAGAGCAACATCCAGGACCGGGCAGAGGACTGCGAGAGAAGAGTGAACTTGGATGCAGGTGGGTGGAGTGATACACGGCCACGGCTCACCCGATATGGAGAAGTCTGGGGGAAAAAAGAAGAGACTGGTAGGCGTGGGGGCATGGAAGAACTGTCATCCAAGGGAGGGAGAGATCCAAAAGGAGAATGTGGGCACTATCTATCTGGGTTTAACTTTGGGTTAGTTAATTGATCACTGGAGCTCGTTAATGAAGCCAGAGATGCTGGCAATGTGGAGCAGAGAACTGGAGCCATGGGGTTTGCTTCGGTCTCAGCCTAGTTCCCTCTGGTTTTTTTTTTTTTTTTTTTTGTTCTCTCCCTCAGAGAAATATGAAGAGAATCTCCTCCAGTGTCTGATCAGTGCCAAGTGAGGCAAGGATCTACTAGGAACAGAGAGAAAGAAGCCAGTTCCTCCTCTTAATGTATGCCTTGCCCTGATTGCCTGTCCCCCTCAAAAAATCAAGCTGGGTGTGGTGGTGATAAGTAAGAAAGAGACTCAATCTATTCCTATGGGGAAAGCTCAGCTATCTGAAGGCAGATAGACTGAGTAAAGGAGTTGGCTAAACCCTGTTCATCCAATAAAATTTCTTTCATTTCTTCAGTTCATTTGATGCCCTTTTCTTTTTGCCTGCATGGGGATCACAGTGCAAGTCAGCAACTGGGGGTGGTCAAGTGGTGGCACCAGTCTCTCTCTCTCTCTCCCTCTCTCTCTCTCTCTCTTTCTCCCCCTTTCCTTTACATCTTCAAGAACCAGCAAACAAGAAATATTGTGGCAGACGGGAACAAGGAAGAGAGAGAGAGCAAGTAAGAGAGAGCGAGAGCTATGTTAGCTATGCATGGGGCAAAGACCTGTGAACAGCTGTCAGTTGTGAAGGCACATTCCTTCCCAGTAACAATCTGACACACCCCATCCCCCCACAATGTGCAAATTTTTTGTTCCCATCTCCCCTTCTCCCATTCCACCCCCCATGACTGGAACCAGGTGTTCTTGTCATGAGACCTGGGATCCTCCAAAAATGTATATTCAGTTGAGGTGCAGGGCAACCTGGCCTGGCTCTATATCGTGGCAGGCAGGGACACATTAATCATGTAAGACTTAAAAAAAAATTCCCAGCAGTTGGTTTATCCCGTGTGGGCTATGTATTTTATAGTCATGCTCAATGTTGGCTGCATTTAATCAGCTTCATACTTGGTTCCCATTGCTAAACACATGCTATTTTTAGCAGCAGTTCAGAGATAGACAATGTATTTAATGTGGGTTCTAGGTATACAAATTTAAGATGAGGGGATTTTTCCCCACCTTGACTGTGGGGGGGAAAAAAACCTCACCTTATATTTAGGTAAATATAGTAATAATATAATATGACATCTCCTACTTCCAGGCACAGCAGAAATGATATGTGAATAGTATAGTGGGCCAGAACACTTCTAAAAGAATCATTTTCTATCATTGTATCCAAATTGAAATTCTTTCAAAACATATATTGATTTCACTAAAATTTTATTTTAGAGAAAATCCAGGAAATGTGAAGTAAAAAAGGGGGGGAGAAAAAAAATCTCCTACTTAATCACTTTGAGTTGAAACATTTCAATTTTTCAGTTTGGAATAACTTTTAGTAAACATTTTTATTATATTATAATAGAGTTAGAATGATATTGTAGCTGTGATGGTCCAGGAACAAATTATGCAAGAGACAAGGATTTCTGTGGAGTAATATATTTTATTCAACCAACTGTGTGTTTGGAATGAAGTTAGACAAGCTTTCAAATGCAAGACAGCAAAACAGCTGTTTGCCTCCCTCCTCAGACCTAATGAAGAATGTCTATCATTTCAAAGGTTGTGGAACTTTATTCCAACCATGCAGCTGGTCCAGTAAAAGCTTTCACCCTTCAAAATTATTGTATTATATTATGCATGCAAATAAAAAACAATCTGAAACCAAAGTGAAACTTCTTGATTTGTTGAAAGGTGGCATTTTGCAATGGAATGTATAAGCCTATCCACAGATATCACTCAGGCAGTTCAGAGATCAAGCGGGGATGAAATGTAGGTATCAGTGGAGCATAGAAAGGAGGTTAATTAGGGATTTTTTTGACTGAGCACAGCTCAAGATGAAGAGCTGTTCACAAAGAGAGAGAGAGAAGGGGAATGTTTAGAAAGAATAGAGCCAGCCTGTCCAACCTGGGGCAAAGTCACATCTCAAAATCTTGAAAATCAGTCAGAAAAAAGGGACTTCTGTAAATGGCTATGATAGCTATCCTTAGATTTTACAACTTCTACTTCCAGTCTCAGCTGAAACTGAACTTTTAGAGACTAAGAGGAAAAAAACAAACAAGAACTTCAGTCTTTGAGAAAAATCTGAGTAAAAATTGAGTGGGTGTTTGGGGAAATATATATATAAGTTAATTTTCTTTCTTCATCTTGAACCCATTTATCTTTTTCTACTTGTCATTGGGCTACAACTAAAGGTTTCTATATGACATCACCTTTTTCTTTTTCCCCAGAGTTACCCCATCATTAAAGTGCTACATTCTAACCTTATATTCATTGATATATTTAACAAATCCATCAGGTGGACTGATACAAATCCTTCAGGTGATTTTTTTTTTTTTTAATGTTTATGAATTGTAAATCCAAAAACATTGCCTGAAGTCACTTTAATCCAACATACTTACTATTTCATATGGAAATAGAATTATATTCCTTAGCTCAAATTATAACTGCAAATGTCATTCTCAAATTCTGCTACACAGTTATTACTGCAAGTGTGGCTGGAAAGTCAGTTTGAGGCCATGGACAAGTGTTACATTTGTAGCTTTGAATATGCCCTTTTAGCACAGTAGAAAACAAGCATACTGTCATTTAAGCAGTTTATAGTTGGAAAAACCTGGCAAAACTGCCACAAAATATTACTTCTTTCCAACAGTAATTCCTTGGCTGTGTGATGATTTCCAGTTCCATATATAATGCCTGTACACTTACATGCACATAGCTACAGGGCATAGCTCAGTCCTCTGCTTATCAACACCTTCTTCAGGTCTAGGGAGTCTATCTGTGATTCATGTCAAACTCTACTGCTCCAGGGAGGTGGAACTGACCACACATGTCATCATGACACCTTGGTGCTCAGCACAATCTTTGTTCATGAGCATGATAGAATCCTTCCCAATTCACAAAGAAGCAGATTTCAACCTGTTCCCAGAGTACGGCCCAATCTCAGTTGAACTTTGTTATCATTTTCATGGCTCTCTGAACTGAATCATACTGGCAGCCCAGGGCTTGGGGAGGGGGAGTACCTGGGTTGACATGGTTCTTGGGTGGCCACCGGGTTGCCACCCCTTTTTGGTCATCCTCAGGAATCTCTGGAGATGGAAGCCTCCACAAGACAAGGTTGAGGGGGGATCTAGTGGCCATTTACAAACTAGTCAGAGGGGACCTGCAGGCACTGGGGGAGTCTCTGTTCCCCCAGAGCACTACAAGGAGTGACTAGAAATAGCGGTCACAAGCTGGCAGAGGGTAGATTTAGACTAGATATCAGGAGGTGCTACTTCACAGTCAGGGTGGCTAGGATATGAAACCAACTTCCAAGTGAAGCGGTGCTGGCTTCTACCCTGGGGATCTTTAAGAGGAGGTTAGATGAATACCTTGCTGGGGTCGTTTGACCTCAGTACTCTTTCCTGCCATGGCAGGAGATCAGACTTGATGATCTGCTCAGGTCCTTTCTGGCTCTACCAACTATGAAACCAGTCAAAAACACTCTTTGCAAGTGCTAGCAGTACATGTTATGTAGTGCTTCAGACAACAGGGCATTTGAATAGCTGTACATGCATGTTACGCTATGTTTTTGTGGTGCTGCAAATTTCTAAGACATTCTTATCACTTTAAATAAATACCTGTCCATACCCTGGATTTCCTAGTTTCCTCTGACTTCATTATAAAATGCAAAGAATGGTGATGGCAGTATAACCTGTTTCTAAAACAAGGAGTTCTTAGATAGTAATAGATATTGTCATCAATAAGGATTTGAATAAAGAGAAACCTGAGCTGTGAGGCTAAGAACTGCTTGTTTTATTGCAGTGCTGTTACAACACTTAGTCACAAAGCACTTAGTGCTTTGGAAAAGGATTTTATTACTATCTAAAAACAGCTGTATGTTAAACCCACAAATTAGCTTCTGTTCTATTGAAATATAATTATCTTCTACATAAAGCAAGAGTTCAAGATGGGTGAAATAGATATTAAAATTTAACATTAAACTAAGAATTGTCCTAAACCACCTGAAAATAAAACTAAGGACTACCATCTGCCCAAGATAATACATATATATGTACAGAGTATGTCTACATGTGCCACTATGTCACCATAACAATACACTCCCTCATTATAGGATGTTGCTACAGTGATGTAGTGCCTAAAAATAACTATGCCTGGCACGTGTAGATGCACCCACATACATAGAAACATACGTATCAGTGGACATGACTACCCATGCATTAATGCACTGTAATCATGGCACATTTAGTACCTGTTATTACAGGTACTAAACTTAACGCACAGTAATTATAGTGTATTAATGAATGTGTAGAGGTGCCCATTGATATGCATGTTTGTATGTATGTATGTAAGTATTAGGGCTGTGTGAAATTTCAGTGGGTGTTTCATTTTGAAGCTGTTTCAGTGTGTTTCAAGCTTGAAACAGTGAAGTAGAAATGAAACAAAACATTCAAAATGAAACGAAGACACTTGAAAAGTTTCAAAAGTTTTGAAATGTTTAGTTTCAAAGCCGGCTGGTTTACAGCTAAACAGAAGCTAAGGAAAGGGAGGGGGAAGAGGGGAGAAGGATTGCTCTGATATGGACTGTGTAGCTGGCCAGTGACTGTCATCCTTTCCTGAGGTCCTTTCCAATCCTAGTGCTCTGGGGAAGGGACAGAAAAACAGCATAAAAAGCATTATTTGAACTTAGCTTTCTCTGTGCCTTCACACTTAGAAGTGGCACGAGTTTTGCTCTAAACAGTTGTCTTGGCTGTAAGTATTGTTATTACAGGTACTAAGCATAATATACTGTAATTAGTACATTAGCACAGATGAACACTTTTTCACAGATTTACAGAAGTTTAGGGCTGTAAGGGACCTCAGGAGATCATTGGGAGTGACACTTACTACCCTTTGGACTAATCTACTGCACATTAGCATGGCTTTTGCCAGCTGCGCTAATATGCTGTAGAATTAGTCAAATGGGCATTACATGTCTTGTGTAGACACACCCTGACTGTAATGTATATACATCTGGATGCATATACGTATGGATACAGGAACAATACCTATGTGATTAACTGAAAACACAAGCTATTTCCTCTATTTTCTATGCTCTTGTATTTCACTTTGAATTCACTGTAGTGCTAAATTTCCTGGCTTCCTTCATTAATTTACTACTTGGCTTGTGAGCATCAGAGATGTTTGTTTTGTGTTAGGCATCACTGGCTTCTGTCCACGGGGAACAGAAAAAAAATATACCACTTCAAGCCATTTTAATGCTCATCCCAAAATGTTTCAAAGTTAGTTGTGTATTAGTATACAGTGCCTGTGAAATAACATGGGACTTACCTGATCAGTATGTATTAAGCATTTCATTCTTGATTAAATACCTTCTGATAGAAAACAAAAAAACAGAGATGGCACTTGCTGAAGGGAA
Source organism: Caiman crocodilus (assembly GCA_030014935.1). NCBI lineage: Eukaryota > Metazoa > Chordata > Crocodylia > Alligatoridae > Caiman > Caiman crocodilus. The sequence continues at coordinate 82,584,881 of JAGPOW010003648.1, forward strand.
AAAATAGTAGTAAAAATGGTAGATGGAAACAGAAAAAAAATGGAAATAAAGCTTATGTGAGCATAGGGATCCCTCTTCTGCTCCCTCTAACTGCCTTCCCTTCATAGTTCCATCCCTACATCCCTTCAAAATAGTCAGATTTTTTTTTCTATAAACAAATTTTACAAATTAGGGAAATACACAAAAACAAAATAGTTCAATTTCAAAATGCTACTGTGAGACCTCCAGGAGAACTACAGACTGGTCAGTCTCACCTCAGTCCCTAGAAAAATCATGGAGTGGGACCTCAGTGAATCCATTTCTAAGCAGTTGGAGGAGAAGAAGGTGATTATGGACAGTCAGCATGGATTCACCAAGGGCAAATCATGCCTGACCAACCTGATTCCATGATGAGATGACTAGCTCTGTGTATGCATGGAGAGCAGTGGTTATGATATACCTTGACTTTTTAGCAGGGCTTTTGATACAGTCTCCTACAACATTCTTGTAAGTAAACTAAGTAAGGACAGTTTGAATAAAAGGACAGTAAGGTCAGCTTTATTTCCATTTTTACCTCTTTTTCTTATTCCCATCTTCCATTTCTGCTACTATGACCTGCTGGGGTCCCTTCCAACCCTAATTTCCTATGGTTCTACAATCTCATTTTGTTCTGCAGTTGGGGAGTCGCATTGAGTTTTGTCTCCCATGATGCACCGTTGTCTGTCTTTGTATGAAGGAAAGCATCATGGCAATTTTGTGGCTCTCCCGAGTTATAAGAATCATTGTTCGATAGGAGAACTTGGCTCATAGAATAAAATAGAGTTATGAGGAAACTGAAATATAGCTCCCATGTAGTGGATAACTAAATCAAGATATTTTGGCTTGGGGTAATTTCAAGTTTTCATGAAAAAAAACAACACCATGTTTTAAATTTAGTTAGCTGAAAACCCCATTTTTATTTGAAAAAACAATTTCAAATAATAATTTCAAATAACAATTTCAAATAATAATTTCAAATAATTTAAATTGCTGACAATTTTTTTTATGAGTAGTATTCATAACTACTTCATTTTAAGAGACATCAGTCAAGCTAACTCTCAATTTTCTCATGCATTCATTTGGTTCTCCCAAGCTAGGGCTGTCCAAACTCGAGTGGCTGGGAGCTGTGCAGCATATGCCCCCCACTACACATGCCAGGGCCATCTCCTCCCACTCACTCTGCCTCATGGTCCCTCAGCTACTCCACACTGGGGTAGGACAAGAAGCATATGGCCTGGAGGCACTAGCTGGAGTGGAGTGTTAGGGGGAGTTGTGTTTGAATCAGAAGCCTGAGGGCAACAGGCTAACCCCTGGTAACCCAATTCAGCTCACAGGTTCCACTGGAATAGCCCTGTTTTAGATTTTCAATTGATGAAACTTATTTGGATAATAAATTAAAAAAAAAGAAACTTGGGAAGTACAAAGAGTTGTAGTAAAGAGAAAAATCTTATATAATTTAAAGTTTTCTGTCTGATATCAACACTTATCACACAGTTGAGCAACTAGCAGGGCCCAAGATATGATTCCCAAATATACTTTCCCATTCCTATCCACTGATGTGTTCCTATTTGTTTTAATTGAGACGGAGGAAGAAATGGAGAAACCAAATCCAGAGAAGAAAGGTGAGGTCTCAGGAAGAGGAGAATGCAGTACAACACAGAAGCACAGGATTGAAAGGGAGAGACTCAAAATCTTAAAAGGTAAGCAGGAGTCTTTCAATGTCTGTTACAATATGTTGACCATCCCCTCTATACTGATCAGGCCTTCAGAATAACTCAAGGGGAGAAGAGCTTTCAGAAATCATCCCAGGTTTTGTGCCTGATTGCATTGGGAACTTAATGACTATATGTATAATGCACAAAGGAAGGAAGGAAGGACTTTGACTTTTAACTACTTTATTCAGGGGTTCAGGGACACAAAATGGCTGGCCACTTACAAAGCAAAAAACAAACAAATTACTATCAAACCAAGAACACCATGTCATTGCATTCATAACATCACACCATGACAGACATCTTCACTGTATTTCATGTTGTGTCTTACATGCTAGTTATGCGGTCGGCATGCCAGCCACACAGTCATAACTATATATAAACAATTCATACTCTGCTCTATCCAATCATACACACAACAACACCTTCAATTTCCCACACAAAAAGAAATCAAAAAAGCAGCCTGGTGAGGGCCCAGGACACAGCATGAGCCGGAAGCCATAATCTGACACCAAGCCAGCCCGGTCACCCAGACCAGTCATGACATCAGAGTGCGTATTTGAGGAGGCCAGGAAGGATGGAAGGAAGGAAGGAAGGATGGACAGACTTTTAGCTACTTTTATTGAGGGGTGCAGGGTACAAAAAAATGGCCCATCTAGGAACCAGGTCTAATATGTAAAGTAAAAATAGATAGATTACTAACAAACAGAAGCATTGTGCAACTACACCATAACATTATACTGTGACAAACACCATTGCAGTATTACATGATGTGCTTAACACACCATTACACAATCAGGACACATGACCACAAGGTTGTACAGACTGGAGCCTTCCTTTTTGTTCTGCTCAATCCAGTAGTGCATGTGACAAAGCCTTCAAACACTCACGCAAAAAAGAAAAAAAGCAGAAAGCAGTTTGGTGAGGGCCCACGGCACAGTGCATGCCTGGGGTAATAGTCCATCACTGGGCCGACCCAGTTGCCCAGACTGGTCATGCCACCAGAGTGTGTGCTGAAAATGGTCATCCTCCCCATGGCACAACACTCCCTCAAGGACCCAGAATACCTCAAAGGCAGGCACTTCTCACTGGAGCACAGCGTGGTTGAACTCCAGCAAGAAGTATGCCCACACCAGGAAGCAGAAGAGCCACAGGGTGTCATCTGAGCCAGTCTTGGCAAGCCATTAGTGGTGGCTCTTAAGGACAGCCATCTTGGACTGGCCCAGCAGCTACCTGATATGGATAGGAGTACACGTAGGTGCTCTCTGAGAGGCTCATGTCCAACATCCGCAGTGGTTGCTTAAGGGAGGTAAAGAACTTCTACAGATGGGGAAAGAGGCTCTCCTTGACACCCCCAGAGCAGAAGGGACAGCAAAGTCAAAGTGGGATACAAATGTGTCAGTGGTTTGGATGCTGTGCAGCAACCACCACTGTAAGTCATGAGTCTTCTTGGTGGTTGGTGGCTTATACAGTGTGTGCCAAGCCAGGTGGGCTGGTAGGGAAGCTGGTAACTCTAGAAGCTGTTGCCATGATGTATTAGGGTGGCTTGCCAACCCCTGGACGTGACCGACATCGATCTCACAGTCATACAGGCTTATACGGGGCAGGGAAGCAAAAGGGCAACCAAGTCACTGTCGGGAGGCATGGGGAGTGTCAGCAGGGTGCCTGGTCTGCCACCTAGCTTGCTGGGCATGGCCAAGGTGACTAGCAGTGGGAGAGAGGCTGGGATGTCCATGGAGAAGAGGGCCTGTTGTGACTGGAGGTGAATGTCCACATTGCTGCTGCCTCTGGTGGGAGGGAGGCTTGGAGGAGACGGCTCACGCTGCAGATGGAGCACCTGTCCAACTGTGCAGCTAGGGTTTTGGGCATGCCCAACAGGACAACCCTGGTGGATGCCCCTATGCATGGGGAAAAGGGCACAGACATGCCGTTCACCTTGAGCAGGTTGGAGGTGCCCTGGTACAGGACTCGGAGGGCTCCAGTGAAGAGGGGCTGAAAGCCAAAGGCCTTAAGGGTCTGGAAGAGGTAAGCATTGCCCACCCAGTCAGAGGTCTTCTCCTGGTCTAGAGAGATGAGGCCGAAGTCCATGCCAAAAAGTTCACTGGCTGTGAGCCAGTCACACAGCAGGGACAGGAATTGTCCTGTCCAGCAGCTCTGCTTGGGCTCAAGGAGCTCCTGCATGGCCTTAGGGCAGAGTGGCTTGGCTGCAAACAGGTCGTGATTAAAGGTGACAGTGTGCTCATGTACTTCACCCAGGTCTGTGATCACCTGGCTTTCTGGGGCCTTGGGGTGATCCAAGATTTTGGAGGCCACCTGCTGCCACCCCAGGTCAAAGAAGAAGCAGCAGGCCGGGGCATCAGTTTCTTCCAGCTTCTGGCAATGGGCGTGGATTCTCAATCTGCGAGCCACATTTTCTGCCATGTCACAGGCATATGCTGTAGAAATGGAGACTCTCATGAAGTGCCACCTTTTTGCTGGTAGCCAGCATGGCAGTCTCAAGCTCTGCCATGTCCTCCTCCATCTCTAGGATGCAGCAGTGCAGCTCACTCATAGTCAGCTGGTGTACTGCTGGCAAAAGGCCTAGATCTGTACCTTGTCCATGTCCCACCATAGTTTAGCTCCACCAAAACCAGGCAAAGCTGTCCTGGAAGTAAGAATCTTGCAGCAGGCTGACATTGAAGCGCCAATAAGATGCTTGCATGCAGGTCCTGCTGGGCAGGCTCAGTTCAGAGCAGGTGAGGCCATGGTCTGATAGGTCCAAAGGAACTATGCAGCTGCTGCACAGGGGTGGCAGATGATTGGTGACAGAGATGGGTCATGGCAAGATGGCCAGCACTCATCCTAACCCTGGTGTACTGGCATGCATTGGTGTGGAGGGTTCACCAGGCATCGATAAGGTCCATAATCTCCAGGGAAGACTGAAGCTTGTGGGCTAAGGGTGGATGAGGCTCAGGCCCCAGGTGATTGAGCAAGATATTAGTGGGGAAGTTAAAGTCCCTGCCTATGAGGAGCAGGTCATTGCTCTGGCTGGCATTGTGCAATAGCGTGGCCAAGGTCTCTAAAAAGATGACTTTGTCCTGGCCATCATTGGGTGTGTAGACATTGAGGAGCAGCAGGTGGTGTTGTGCTAGGGCAATATAAATACTTAGCAGGCAGTTGGGAATAACTTCCCGTGGCACCGCTGTATCAGGCTGTGGTGATAGGAGGGTCACAACTCTGGTGCTGAGGCTGGTGCTGTGGCTCAGAAACAGGCAGCCTCACCAGGCAGCATGCCAGTCTACCTGGTTGAGCCCATTGGAGTGTGTCTTCTAGAGAAAAGCAACATCCAGCCACTTTTGGTGCAGGAGCTCCAGGCCACCTGTTTGCTTTGCCAGATCTCAACAGCTATTGGTGTTGAAGGTATCCAGGGTCACAACTGCCATGAGTGCAGAAGAGGAAGAGCAAAGTAAGGTGTGAGGGGAAGATCAAGTACCCAAGGACAGTGCAAGGCAGCAGAGGCTGGTCAGGGAAGACCTATCATGCTTTATTTTACTTCAGGGACCCTCCCAGGCCCCACAAGTTCATCACCTGCTGTGCCAGCTTCTCTAACTGGTTGACCATCTGCTGGGTGCCTGAGTCTCACTGCATGAGTTTGACTGCAGCCCTGGAAGCTTGGAAAAAAAGCTCAGGGTCTGCACACAACCGTGGTTGTCTGCGGAGGAGGGTGTGGCTGTGGGGTTTGTGGGAAGGGTTTGAGGGTATGTGGGGTGTGCATGGGAATGCCCTGCATTCTCCATTGAGCCGGTCAGCACCCATCCCTGGTGTGGAATAATCCAGAGCCTGAGCATGCTGGTGCAGCTGCTCAGATCCAACTTTGGGAAAGCCTCCCCAGGACTCCAGTGCCCTGAGTCAGGTTCCCAATAGTTGTGCTGCCCCCAGCAGCCTCTGCACTGTCCCCTGGCCCTTCCCAGACAGGATACAGGTTCCTGCCAGCTGCAGGAACCTCTGAAATGCAAAAGAGTCCACTGGGATAATCCTGTTCCTGGCAGAGTTTGTTCACCTGTCCTGGGCCCAGGGGGGTGAGCTGTCAAAGAACCATCAGGCCCCTGGTGTGCAGGAGGTCTTGGGCCTTTTCCACTGATGTAGGACTATGCCCTGGGGCCAACCATGGAGGGGCAGCTGGGACCTTGCTGGCCAAGCCTCATGGCCATGTTTGCATGCCAGCAGCTCCTGCCACCACCTGGAGGCTGCTAAGGGAAGGGCCTGTTAGGTCCAGGGGGTGTCACAGGCTGGTGGAGGCATGGAAGGGGTGGGAAGGGAGTACAGAAGTTACACTGCATGCCACAGGCTTGGTGTGGCAACAGCCTAGCTGCCCCCCTTCCCCCATAAGCGGACCCAGTTGGCGCCCCTGGAAGGCCTGCCTCCGCTCTTCATGCTTCAGGGGGCTGGTGGCCCAGCAGCAGCTCATCCCTCCCCCCAGTCCCAGGACAGATGGGGGAGGCTGTGCCAGGAGTCAAAGCAGGCTCATGGTTGCTTTTCTGCTCTGGAAGCTCCTGTGGCCATGAGGAGCCTGAGGGCCCTGGGGAAGCTCATGAACAGTGCTGAAGGCAGTGTGGGAAGCCCAAGAAGGCTGCAGGAGCTTCTGGAGCAGAAAAGCAGGCAGCTGTGGGTCCAGTCCAACTTTTGGTGTAGCCTCCCCATCCAACACAGGGGTGAGCTGCTGCTGGGCCACCAACCTCCTGTGGTGCAGGACATGAGGCTGGGCCTTCCCCATGGGGCAGCAGCACCTGCTGAGGCTGCCCGTGGGGGGTGCATCTGGGTCATGTCCCTGCCAGTTCATGCTGCTCCCAGAGACTCTGGGTACCCCCTGTGCTACAAGCTGGGCCTTACATGCCCTTCCCCAGTGGGCCCCAGCCTTCTAGTGGAGGCAGGAGCCACTGGAGTGCAAACATGGCTGCCTGGCTCCAGGCCTGGGTGTGTAGGGTCTTGACAAGGTAATGTACACCTGTGATATCCAGGCCCTCCACACACGCCCTGTCAACCAGAGTGGGAGTGCTCAGGTAGTTCACTGGGACCATGTTAACATGAGCTACATAACATAAGCTATGCTGTCCCAGGAGATCAGTCAGGGCACCTGCACAAACTTTGACCCCGATATGGGGTTGGGTATGGCGTCTCAAGCCATGGCTAAGGGAGAGGTCCTGAGAGGCATCCCCATACCAGCCACCTGGTGTAGATGTGGCCATTCCTATTAAGGCTGGGTTAATCCCAAAAACTAAAGCTACCTTAAAAAAAAGGAAGGGAAAGGAAGGAGAGGTGGGAATGAGAAGGTATGGGAACAGCTGCATAGAAAAGGAGGGAAAACAAAAAACAACCTGGGATGAGGGAGAGAGGAGGGGCAGAGCATTGCTACAGGAGAAAGAGTTGAAAAAAGAGGGAAAAAAGGCAGGAAAAATAATGAAAAGTTGGGGGCAGAGGACTGTGGTGGGAAAGGGGACAGACTGTCTGGAGGAGTAGAAGCTCTCAGAGCTCTGACCAAATGGTTGGTGGCCATTTTGGGAAGAAGGAAGGAGACAGCGAGTGATCCCATTCTCAAGTCTGAGTTTCTTAAATTGAAAAGCTCCTTATGATACACAATTATCCCCTTCCTTTGCCCATTGTTTTCAAGAATAGGGATTTTAAGAAGGGAGGGAGACTCTTCAAAGTCTACAGACTTTGTTTACAAGGGCTTGGACAGCCCCTCCAGAACTATTAGTCCAACCTAGGCCTGGGCTTACTAAGCTTGTGGTGCCCCAACGGGAACAGCATTTGGTTCTTTACTTGAAGAATAAGATAAATAAGTTATGTGTACTTAAGGGAGGAGAGACTCTTGTTAGTTGCACTGAAATGTAATGGCTCCAAAAAGCCATGGTGACAATTTTTAACCATAAAAACAAGAAAGACTTAACACCAGGATCAGTAGGATAGTTTAGATTCACTCTTAATCATCTTTATTTATTAAACCCCTAATTTGTGTTGGCTGACATAATTTATCTAAAGGATCTGTGCCACATACATGTGGCCTCAATGCTGGTGGTATTTGCTTCAGCCAGACACTGACACTCATTCTTCTGCCCTTCCAATTTATATGGAGAATTTTCCAAAGCCATTGCTGCTGGTAACATTCCAACATTTTCAGGTGTTTGTGGTATGTCATCCAAATTTCACACCTGGATAACAAGATAGAACAGCTTGGTTTGGGTATGTATGTCATGATCATCAAAAACTCAATTTTGGAAATATCCAAAGGCAGCCCTGGCTGATTTTTATCTAGTTTTGAATATTGTTCTGTATGTTTCCTTTTTGGGAAAGGTCGCTACTCAGATAAGGGAAATGCTCAACTTCCTTCAAGTACTGCCTTCTAATTGTAATATGTGAAGGAACAGTTGATTGGTTTAGTGTGGGTTAGTAAAGTATTTTGTTTTTTGCAAAGTTAACAGTCAATCCAGGCATTTCCTACGCTTCACAGAAGGCCAGTCTGAAGTAATACAATATTAACACCAATCCCTGGGAGACTCAAGTATGGAATCACCTTCACTAGCGCCACAATCTACAACAAATTATAGATCACTTGATGCAAACTTGCCTCACTATGGAGGTGGATAGATAAGTGAGACAAAGGGAAAGAACTGTGACCCAACAAAGTTCTGGGAGGGAGGAGTGAGTCCTAGTTATTTGACACTTCTGCAGTCAACTACATTGAATATGCGTCAACATCCACAGTCATCTATGGATGACTTCTGTATTTCCTGGAGGACTGCCATCCCCATATTGAGGGATTGTTGCTGCTGCTGCTGATAAATACTTTATGCTGGAGAGAGAGAAGTAATCATAAATAAGGAACAAGTAAAGGATTATATTATTAAGGATACATTGAATTCTTGAAGACCTAATTTACCATATTTACATGAATCCAAGATGACTTTGAATTTGATTTCCACCAACATTGTTGCAGGAGAAGCAGGGGTAGTAGGTGAGGGGCCATACCCCTTCTCAATGTTACCCTTCCCTTTGTTGCCCCCATGCCTGTGCCTATCCATCATACCTACCACCTTCCCTTCCTTGCCTGTGTTTGCCCCTTGACTACCCCAATCCCTGTTTCCCCCACTCCCTGTTCCTCTCTGAGGCTGCCTTCTCACACCCTGTTTGCCCCTGCAGCCTTCTCCCTATGGTCCCCCATGCCTTCTCATTCCCTACCACTTACCTTCTGCTGCAGCTCTGCTTCTCTGGGGCAGTCAGCAGCCCAGATGCAGCCCAGCCAGCAGTCCTGCCCAGCCAGAGAGGATGGGGGCAGCTCCTGGCTAGACTGTGTCAGGGGTAGATGGGCAGAAGCCGAAGCAGAAGTAGGAGAGGATGTGCTGGGTGGAGGGGAGAAGGAGGTGGGGGAGGCAGGGGTGCAAGCACAGGCACAGGAGTGCCTACAGGTTTTGCCCCTATCAATGCATTCTCCTTTGTGCTCTGTCTAGTTGGGTTACCCTATCCCCCCAAACAAATGAGCCATTCTGGCCTAGGGCTGGCAGTGGCTCAACTCCAGCTTCAGCCCCAAGCCTGGGGTCAAAGCTAGAGCTGAGCTGCCACTTGCCTCAGACCGGTACATGTATCAAAGACAAGGCTTCCCCTCCCCCCAACCCTGACCCCATGTTGACTGGGAAAAATAGCTTTGTCTTGCATCTGAGTAAACACAGCGTGCACACTTTTGATATGCACCTGAATCTTTTTGGCAATGTTGTTCTGTGGATGTTGTGACCGTTCTAGACTGATGTCCTGCCCCTAAATCTTTTCCTGAGGAAGACTCTCACTAGAATAGTTATATCTGACCTCTGTGCACAGCAGCCTCATTGCGGACTTCTATGTGGGAAAAGAGGGGAAGATTAGATGCTAAAAGAATTAGATCTTTAAAATAGAAATTGCTTAGCTGCTCAGTGGTTGCTAAACCTATCCATGAAGGCTGTGTTTTGTGCTACTTGAAGTACAGGCTATGACACCAAAGTCTATCCGATCTAGGGTTAGATTCTTACAAACTGTCCTGGGATGTGGACATATTGCCCCAGGAGAGAAGACTATGAGATCTAAAAATTAGTCACAGTCTAAAATACTTTTTGATGGTCACCACATTTGGTGAAATCTAAGCATGCTACAAAATGTACCTGTTTAGTGGAACTCTGAAAGAGGACTGACTTTATGCTAGGCATAATAATGGAAATGCAAAAAAATAATACTTTGTATCTTGTTTGTGTGTTTTTTGACTTGGGTTATTAAGTTCCCATGAAACTGATTGCTTTATAGATTCATAGATGTTAGGGTCAGAAGGGACCTCAACAGATCATTGAGGCCAACCCCCTGTTTAGGCACAAAAGAGTCCTGGTGATACCAACCTATCTACTACCACACTCTGGGTGCGACCACTAAGCCAATTTGCCACTCACCAGCCCGTGTAAACATCAATATCATAGCCTCTTCATTTATTTATGAGAATGGGATGAAATTCTGTATCGAAGGTATTTGCTAAAATCCAAAAAAATTATGTCCACCTCTACTCCTGCATCTAAGCATTTTGTGACCCTGTCATAAAATTAAACTAGATTGGTCAGGCATGATCTACCTGCTACAAATCCATGCTGGTTTCCCTGCTGCATTCTTTTTCCTGCTGGACTCCCACAAATATGATCCATCATAATCTTTTCGAAGACCTTTCCAAGGATGGAGGTGAGACTGACTGGCCTATAATTACTCGGATCATCCTTCCTCCCCTTCTTGAAAATATGGACCACATTGGTCCTTTTCCAGTCCTCCGGGACCTGACCCAAGTACCACCAGCACTCAACCAGCTGTGCCAGTGGTTCTGCTATGACACTGGCCAATTCCTTCAGTACCCTTGGATGCAGCTCATCCAGGCCTGCTGACTTAAACACCTCCAGTCCACCCAAGTGACTTTGCACCAAGTCAGCTTTGACAGTTGGTAGGCTGGTCTCCCTCTGATGCCCATCTAAGAACCCATTAGAAGACTTATACTGACCCCTGTTCAGGAACACCAAGGTAAATGCTCCTGAGATTTTATTATACTATTAACAGTAGGTTAGGGTTTCTATAGCCTTGGTGAATGCATTTTGTAGTTGCTGAATACTCTGAAATAACAGTTAGCAAATAAGCAAACATATGTGTATGTTTTCCTCAGTCCTTTACCTGGGATGGGTTATTTCTATCTAAAAAATAAAATTAGCTGTTCAGGTTGGTACACTATCATAGGAGGTGGAGTTAATATTTCTGTCCAATCCACATCCTTGAACACCTACTTATTTATGAAAAAAAACACTGCAAAGTCCTAAACATAAAAAGCTTTGAAGTGCATAGCTAAAAAAGTATTGATCCTATAAAACCTCAGAATTATGCTCCATAATTTTGAGTGACATCTGCTTGTTCACTATTAATGAACGATTCACAGATATGAAGCAGTTTTGTTAGTTCATACAATAGGAAAGATAACATAACTATTCTATGAAAGTTATTCCTCCTGCTTCAAAGTGATTTTTAATGTGTCTTTATTATAGGTGACAAATTGTACACATGAAAATGTTGTCTATAATACACAGAAAATCAAAGGTGGCATGGAACTGACTTCAAGGCTAAGTTTAGACAGTCAAAAAGCCTGCATAGATTGAATTGATACAGAAATGAACGGACACTTACTTTTGATTTTGGTAATGCAGCCACATGCCTTCAGTAGCTTAGGCCAGGAGCTACTCTAGAGCAAGTCTCCCTGCTCAGCTGGAGCAGACTGCTTGGGCCAAAGTTAGCACACCCACCTTGCAAAGCAGGGTTTATGGGGAAAGCACAAAGCATCCTGAGATGGGGCTATGAGGCTGTGTCTACACATGCAGTAATTCACTTTTTTTAATCGCATTCAATTTAGTACCTCCAATGTGAGAGTGTGTCTGTATACATGGTATGGGGATGCTCTGACGCATTGTATTTACAGTGCATCAGAGCAGACTCAATCAAGTCTGCTGAAGCATGACAATTGCCACACTCCAGCCAGCCTCTGTGTCTTGTGTATTAGTATCCCAATTCCCAATGCTTCAGAATGGTGGTAGGGGTATATGAACTAAACTTGTCAGATGAGCTTTAGTTCAAGCGCTCCAACTGTCATTTTGAAATGTGGGGACACTAATAAATGAGACACTGTGGTGCTTTAATTAGAGTGGCTTGTGGAGCTGCTGTAATAAAAGTGCTTCCCCCACCCCTGGAACACATGTAAAAGTGCTCTGAGGTACTAAATAAATGCATATTAGGCTGCTGTAATGTGCAGTAGTGCATTTGCATGGGTTTAAATGACACTGAATGCACAGTAGAATATTTTACTGCATGTTAGCATAATGGTATTTTTTTTACATGACACTTTAATGTACAGTAAAATAGTTTACTGCATTAGACATGCCCTGAGTTAACTTGAATCTGGATGGGATCTGGGACAGAATTTCAATAAACCAATTTACCTAAATCATATAAGTCTGATACTACATTCATCCGGGTTTATCTTAAACCAGTTTTGGCCATTTTGAAAGTGGTTTATATGCACTGATCTTCTATTTTGTTACAGATTTGAACTGGTTTCCAATCACTTATACCAGTTTATGTGTAATTTATATCCTTAGCCCAAGAGAACACCAAGAGAAGGGAGAATATTAACAGAGTTGATATGGCAAGGAGGATTAGCATTATATAAGTTAAAAACCAGTTCCTCACTAAAGGCTAGGCTGTCACTTCCTTAAACAGATGTGTGACTCTTTGATATATCCCTAAGAAAAGAACTTTTGGGTTTCAAAGAGGATCTGATGTAGGGATCAGATAATGGCCTTAGCTATAGAGAAGCTTATGCCTTTAGCACTAGTGTAAATAGAGATACCCCAAATAAAATATTTCATTTTAGAGATTTGCAGCAGAGTAGATGCTTACAAAATGCATTAGAAGTCAAAATAGTACCATAAACTATGAAAAGGAAAACCGCTTATGCTCCGCGGGTTGTCTGTAATTGTACAATCCTTTTCAAATGGAGTTGGCTGGTAATACTATTATAATTTCGAAAAGGGTCAATTTTGTCCATAGCAGTTTAATATTACTGTACTCTGCATGAGCTCTACAGTATTGCATAATACGTATCATTTTTATTCTTGTTTCATTCATTTTGACAAGCAAATCAGCATTTGGGGGCATATATTTATTCTGATAAGTGATTCCTTTGGGCTGCAAGAATGCCTTTACAAAATCTCAAAACTAGAGATATTTGTTAAGGGGTAAGTATGGAAATAAAAGCATAACTATCTGACAATGTGGATCTTTATTGTAAATGACAGTGATTGTTTCTGTACTTAAGGAGCATGTGAGAGCATATAGACATCTTCTGGGGGAGGAGCAGGGGTAAGGGAAGTAGATGAACTGCTGCTATAAATAGACTCAACTCCGTTGCCTTTAATGGACCAGTTTACAGCATAGAAGAATCTGGTTCCTCATAATCCCCACACCTTCACATGTACCATTTCATTTTTCTTGATACTTTCCTTATTGCCTGGATATTTGAATGTTATGTATGATGTTAGCTGACTTGAAAAGAAGAAAAGACTTTTCTAGTCTCCAGTAAGTGTTGCCACAATATATATTTAGTCATCTTCCAAATTTTATATTTGAAGAACTGTAACATTTCTTTGCAATCATCGAAAACTGATAAATCTGTCACATACATTTTGAAATGGCTCTTCCATTTTTCTTCTGCTTACTGAGCGCTATATTTAGATCATTTTATAACCATTCAGTCTGCAATGATGCTTTACTACTTTATTTTGCAAAATAAGATTATTTTGCCTTTTGGTATCTGAAAAAAAATATTCCATATAATTTGACTGCAAATAATCATGAGAATTTAAGAGCAAACCAGAGTGTGAATGAATAAAATAACAACAAATACCAGCACAATGTCTCATCAGTCTAGGTGGTATCTTATTGATCTTATTGCACATGTGAGATCATGGTTTGATTTCCCAGATCACCAGTTAAGTTGAGAATTGAAACACAAAGTAATTAGCAGCCAGTTTTCAGATCTCTGTGTACCAAGCAAGCAAGTTAGAATAGTTGTCTCCTGGGGAGAAGGAAAAACAAGTGAAAGAAATTAGGGAGACATTTTTGAATTGCATCTCTGGAAAGAACAAGCAAGGCTCTGCTGTAGAGTGCTCATGGTTGAGAAATCACAGTGCACTGCACTAAAGCATTTCTGTGGATACCATAAATATTAAAAATCTCCCCCCTCAAATACCCTCTCCTCCTGGAAATGAACAATTTAATGCGACTGTGCTGATCTTTCTCTTAGTCAGTGTATAGGATGCAGTTATCTAAATTATTTTTATTACTGGTTGGTAGTAGCAGCAGGCCAAAGACCTTGCCACCAAATAAACGTGCAAGGCTGAAAGTCATGCTTGCACCCAATACCAGCTCATACCTTAAATAACCCCCTTCAGCCCTATTTTTGAGTACTTTTGTGTGTAATGACTCTGCATAAGCACTAATATGGTTTTTTCTGGTTTTCTTCACAGGGATAAGTGTCACTCTCAGTTTTGACTTGAAAACCTGAGGTGGAAACCTAACCCCTGGGAGCTCTGACATGGACTTAAATGAGATTTTTTCCCATCTTGTATAGCAACATATAGGAAAAGATGTTTTCTTCTGGAAAAAAAAAAAACCTGACTCAAAATGAATGAAATCCAGCTAGTACATTGGACCTTCTAAAGACTTTTGCTTCTCTAAAACTCCATATTGGAGGCTGAATTCACCGCAGTATAGAGTGACTTGGTGAGCTATATATTAGTGAAGGCCTGAGGTGAAAGGGTGAATTTCACAGATACATTAATTTAGACTGAGCCTGAAGGAATATTCACTGAATAGGAAAATGCTGAAAAATATAAATGTCTGTTTCTCAAAAGTGAATATTTTCTCTCTGTCCAATTTATACATTACCTATGAAGGATTTGAAAGGTAAAATAACATTGGGAAACATGTTTTATGTTTGGAACCTCTGCTTTTTGGAGTCAATAGAAACTGTCGGTACTCAGCATCCCTGAAAGTCATAATAGTTGCTTGACTGCTCTGCATTCATGTTTGCCAGTAAGATAGATTGAATGTATGGCAGCTGTCCTTAGAGGCCAACCTGAAATTAAGATGTTGCTGCTCTCAGGTTTATCCAAGTGAATGAAACTGCAAATAGCTAATAAGCATGTAGAGAGAGTTTTCTGCTTTGCTAGTATATAGAGATTATGATGTAATAATGTCAATTACATATTGGAAACTTTTTTGACTACTTGAGCGTATTATGAAAATGTGGAAGATGGGATATGTACTGTCTGCTGATAGCAGGATGTCACCATGGACACCAGTACAGAGGAATCAAATATGATGAAGCAGGGAAAAAGGAAAGAGGATAAGATGCAGTATCCATGGCAACAAGTGGTAAAGAAATAAGACTCCAAAAAGTTGAAATCCCTATGTGATTCAGTATTATTAAAATGAAATTTGCAAAATTAGAAACACAGAAGACACTTCCTGTGCCACTGGGTCTTGTGCCAGCTAGTGTCACACAGGTATGCTGCATTGGGTTTAAATTATGTGTGGATCATTTATATAATACTCTTTCATCTCTTCACTGCTATGTTGGTTACCAGTTCAAGATTGAAGTCTTGGCATGAACAGATCTGATCCTGGTATCTCTGTTTACACTTGTATATCTGTAGAAAAACATCCTGTATTTTTACACTTCTTCCTTGGCCTTCGATGTGACACAGTATATTGTAACCACATGTGGCAGCCTATAATTTCATGTATTTCTATATAACCTGAAGTAAGACAATGTAATATGAGGGAAATATTTTTTTCTTTGATATGACACCAGCTCCCATTCTGAATTTTGTACATATGGTCTGAAGCTAATGCAATGGACAAAGATAAAGTGACAGTGTAAGTACTTGTGCTAGCTGACATCCAGAGGATATCATAGTTTTCTCTCCTGTTGAACTATTTTGGGCTCCTTTGCATGTATCTAAATTAAACTGCCTTGCATTTGCTATATCAAATTTGATTTACCCTCACGGGAGCTGTAATGTTTAGTCTGTGTGATATTGCATTACCTGTCTTACAGAGGACCATGCATTAGGATTTGAACAGATGTTGTCATCAATTTATCAAGGTAGGCTTTTTTTCTAAATCATTCACTTTTCTTAAGCGGAAAAAAAATCCTGGGGCCTTTAAACAAAGGTAGAATTCACATTTTTTTAAATTATATCCAATCTTAATACTGAAAACATTTATTCTTCAGAGAAAAATATGAAGTAAATTAACTATTGCACCTTTATTAAATCTTTGTTTGATCATAGAAAAATAGAGCTGGAAGGGACCTTCCAAAAGGGACCAAAATAGGGCTGAACTGAGCTCTGTGGGGCTGGCAGAGCCACTTGGAGTGCATCCCTGTCTCTCTTCTGCCTTCTGCCACTGAGGTGCACTCGGACTGGATCAGCCAGCCCCATGGGGCTGAGCCAGGTGGTGGGAGGTGGGGGAAAGCTGCTGTCCAGGGCTGAGCTCTGAGCCAGGGCTGCACTGTAAGCAGCTCTGCCAGCCGCTCTCTGCTGCCTCCCACTGCCTTCTGCCATCTCCTACCTCTACACTCAGTTCTGTGGGGCTGTGGAGCACCCAGCCGCTCCATTCTGCTTACCAGGGCTGTGCTCCAAGTGGCTTCTCCAGCCCCACAGAGCTCAGCCCCATAACATGAGGCAGGGGAGAATCACTGGCCAGGGCTACACTTGGAGCCAGGGCTCTGCTTGGAAAGGCTCCAACACTAGCTCTCCTGCACCTCCACCTCCCACCACTGGGCTGAGCTCTGTGGGGCTGGAGGAGCACAGCCCTGGCTCTTCCCCACCTCCCACCACCAGGCTGCACTCCAGGCAGCTCTGCCAGCCCTATGAAAGTCAGCCCTACAACCCTCCCAGGGCTGCAAGCCACCAGATCTGCGTGCGGGATGACAGGAGGCTGCTGCTTCTGCCTGGGGCCAGTGGCAGCAGCTGTCTTCCCAGTGCCAGGTGCAGGCTGTGCCCAGAACCTGTCCCAGCAGCCTCCTGTCATCAGGCATGCAGATGCCTAGGCTCACACCCCTGGGAGGAGTCTGGCACAGCCCCACAGCCCACCCTTGTGTGTGGACCCCCAGAGGCTGTGACAGTCGACAAATAACATGAGTTTTACTTGTCAGCAGCTTGACGTGTAGTTTCCGAGAAACCCCTACACCTATCTCCCTGAATCTTGGCAGGCTTCATGCCATCAGAATTTTTGCAATTTTCACCTGACTCAGGCAAGAAATGACAGAGTTATAGGCATTTTCATGATTCCGCATTATAGCCTATGGGTGAAAAATAGAAACAGCGTCAAAATAGTGAAACAGTTTTGACGAAACAGAACAGTGCTTTGAAACGAAACAAAATGATGAAACAAAACACTGTCCCTTCGAAACAGTGACTAACAGTCGAAATAAAACAGTGCTGTTTCACACAGCCCTATTGCCTGGATTCTGCACAGGGAAGCAGCTGCTGCTGTAGCAGTGATGGATACAACAGCAGTAGCAGCTGCTTCCCCTGTGCAGAGAAGCCAGATAGGTAAGCCATCCCACCCTACTTACACTGGTTGCATCTCCTTCCTCTTCCTGCCCCTGAGCTGGGCAATGATTGAACTTGCTATGTTTCTCTGTTCTTTCATTTTAACATTATGTTAAACGACATAGTGTTACTTCCTGTCCGGTCCCAGACTCTTTATTAGTACCCTTCATGTATTTGACAACTATAAACTGTATTTAAAACTGTATTTGAATACCAAAATCCCCCCTCAGTTTTCTTTTTTGTAGACTAAATAATCCCATATATTCCAACCTTTTCTTGTAAATCATAATTCCTAGTAGGGCTGTACAAAATGGGCCCTATTCGATTTGGATTTAGCCCAAATTGGGGACAGTGATTCGACCTGTTGATTCAGAGTACTGTCCCTGATTCAATTTGGGGTGAATCTGAATTTGAAGATTTAATGCTGATTTGGTGAATCAGCGATTTGGACACAGGCACAGTTTTAAAAGGTTTTTTTTCTACATACCTTGAGGTGGCAATGCGGCTCATGATTGCTGCTGTGCTGAGTTGGATAGAGCATCCCACAGGAGCACAGGGGGTTCTCCAGCATGCTTGGCAGTGAACCCAGAGGTGGACCGGAAATACTTCCGGTCCAGTTCTGGGTCTGCCAGGGAGCATGCTGGGAGCCCCCCCCCCACACCCTCCCCAGCTCAGTGATTGGCTGTGGTCGGACCCCATGTGCCCCTCCAAGCCCAGGAGGCACCAGTTGCCAAGCTGGGTGGCATGGGGAGGCCCCCCATGCACTCCTTGATGGACCAGAAAGTGACTCAAAAGTGCTTCTGGTCCGCTTTCAGGCCTGCTGTCAAGCACACTGGGGAGCCCCTCGTGCTTCTGCGGGATGCTGCATCTGCTCCAGCACTGCAGCATCCAGAGTCCTTGCTACCTAGAAGTATGTAGAAAAGAACATTTAAAGCTGTATCTCCATCCAAATCACTGAACCTGTCTGTATCTCTCCAAATCAATTCAGAGGGTTCCGAATTGATTTGGAGAGATTAAAGGGTCCTCTGATTCAATTCAGATTCAGAGATTTGGCCACCAAATCGAATCGGGGACCACAGCTTTGCACAGCCCTAGTTCCTAGACATTTGATCATTTGTATTGTTCTTCACTAAACTCTTTCCAGTTTATCTACATCTATCCTAAATTATGGCACCCAAAACTGGACATGTCTATTGAATTTTGTTGCCAAAAATGTTTTTTTTAAATGCACATTGACTCATTCAGTTTGCACTTCACCTAACCACCAAGTCTTTTTCTGTGGTATTGTAGCCTAGTCACTTTTTCACTCACTTTCATATCATCATAGAAAAGTAGGGCTAAAAGGGACCTAACATGTTCATCTAGTGTTATAAATTGTGAGCTGTCCAAGTCTTTCCTGAAGTGAGGTTTTAGAACGGGTCATAGTATTCCATGTGAGGCCTCATCAGTACCAAATACAGCAAGAGAATCAGTTATCCTTTTGATTTACAAGTAACACTCTCATTAATATGGTCCTATCAATAAACCTTACAGTTTCAAATTAAGTTTGCATGTCCATATTTAGGTAACAAAATATAGTCCTCTAATTTCAAAGGTTCTGAGAATCTTCTGTTCCTGATGGATTGGGTAAGAGCTGGCCTTGCTGGGATTATAGGTGGCTAGATCTGGCTGCATGTAGACAATATCCAAAACCCATTGTGATCAAAATACTAAATAGTGAAGAGAAAGCAATTTACAATTTTTTACAATATAAGATCTAAGGGTCACAAAATGAAACTAGTAGGTTCTAAGTTTAAAACCCTACAAAAGGAAGTTCTGGATGCATCTAAAGGTGCAATTAATGTGACTGAATAAACTGTGGAGGAATTTGTGCATCAGTAAGCTACTCCCAGGTGCAGTACCTACCTGTGCACCCAGGACAGCAAGTGAAATGAGCTGGGGAGGAGCAATTTAGGGCATAGCTGTTCCTGCCCTTCTCTTCCCTCCTGCAGCAGCCAGGGGTTGCTCCAGACTCCAGCCACAGATGCCCGGGTGCCAGCCTCTGACTAGCACGGGACACGGGGGTCAGCCCCACACCCCAGCTGATGGCAGCATTGTGGCCTGAGTCCTGGGAAACAGGTCTGGGCTGGAAGAAGGCATGGGAGGTTAGGCCTAAGCAACAGGTGGCTGCATTGGGTGGTGGACGAGTTGGTTGGACCACAGGGCTCCTGAGCTGTCAAGCCATGTAGCTAGGCAGCAGACAGGAGTATGGCCTTCTGGTGGCTGGGATAACAGAGCACAATTTATGTCAGATCAGTGTCTACACATATGTTGCTGCACAGTAAATAACTCTGCAGCAGGACAGACAGTATTTGTATTTACAAGTACTACTTTGCTGCAGATCTTATTAGTTTCCTGTGGCCTGTACATGTAGAGTGCCTGAATATGAATGGGAGGCTGCTCCAACATGCTGTAATTACAGTGTATTGGAGTAGACTTAATTAATTGAGTCTGCTGGAGCATGGGAATTACTGCACTCCAGTAGACTCCCGCTTCTCATGTATCAGTGTCTCTGCACTTTAAAATGGTGGTGGGAGCATTTCATGAACTTTAGTTCAAGTGCCTCCACCACCATTTTAAAGTGTGTAAATGCTGATATATGAGATGATGCAGTGCTTTAATTAGAGTGGCTCTTCGAGCCTCTTTAATTAAAGTACAGCTCCCTCCCCACTTGACCTTTGACCACATGTAAAAGTGCCCATAATTGTGAGATGGTTACTGCAGAGCTATTTCATTTACTCCTCAGTAAATGCCTTGTGTAGACACCCCCTCTTTTTCACACTGCATGTAACTAAATTGTGAAACTCCTTGCCACATTGTAGGAGCTGACAGTTAGCCAGGTTCAAAAGAAATTGGACAAATTCTTGGATGAAAGATGCACCAGTAGCTATTGGGCATGGGAGCTAGGGGTACAGTCTCTGAATCTGAACTTAGACCCTAAAGGCTGCAAGTTGGGAGAGGAATAGTGGAAAACCCCCAGATCATACTCTTACTCTGCTTTTCAGCATCCACCCTTTGTCATTGTTTGATGTGACAAGATACTGGTCAAGATGGACTTACAGTTTCATCCAGTACATGACAGCTCTTGTGTTCTTATGTAAATACTTCCTTGACTTGCATTGGTCGTTAATCTCAGGCCTTAAATGTGCAGTATTCTGCATGTGTAAGGGAAAGAAGAGACTTAATAAGCTTTAATGTGTAAGGGAAAAGTGAGTTGTCAAAGCATAAGAATGGATGGAATCTAGAACAAAATGGTTTTAGATAAAAATTGACATCTTGATTTCATGTTTGTTATTAACCTTCACATATGTGTGTTTGCTTTAAAATATTTTAGAAAGAAAAGCTAGTAAGTAATTAAGTAAGAGGGAAAATATGAGTAGAGGTGATGCAGCAGGGGGCTCCTTATATAGAATAATAGAACGCCTGCGCATGAGCACAGAGGCTCCTCCAATGCATTGTAATTATAGCGCGTCAAAGCAGGCTTGATCAATCTAGTCTGTTGGAGCATGGTAATTAGCATGCTTCCCGCATCTTATGTATCAATATCCCCACACTTCAAAATAGCAGTGGGGGTGCTTTAACTAAAGCTTATTCAACAAACATTAGATAAAGCGCCCTCACCACCATTTTGAAGTGTGGGGATGCTGATACATGAGAAGCTCTGGGCACTTTAATGAGGGTGGCTTTTGAAGCCGCTCTAATTAAAGCACCTCCTCCCCACCCCACAGCATGTGTAAAAACACCCATAGAAAATTAGGGTTGGAAGGGACCTCAGGAGGTCATTTAGTCCAACACTCATCCCCAACTAGATCATCCAAGCCAAATCTCTGTTTAGCCAGGTCTTAAACCCACCCAAGGATGGAGATTCCACAACCTCTCTAAGCAACCTATTCCAGTGACCTCCTTTACTACCCTGGTAATAAGAAAGTACTTCCTAATATCTAACTCAAACTCCTTGTACTGCAGATGAGACCATTGCTCGCTCTTCTGTCATCTGCAACCACTGACAACAGTGGTACAGTGTTATTTGTATAGAAACAAATACTATTGAGGTGTATACACACAATTGAAATCCTTACATATATGAGGATATTTATCTGGAAAAATCTATGATAGCAGAAAGATTATGACTGAGGAAAAATCTATGATAGCAGAAAGAATATAACTGAGGAGGTCCACTCATTTCATTAGACTTGCATCAGAAACAATGTTATTTTGTAGTTGTTATAACTAACCCACATGTTTCTCAGTCATTCCTCCTGTGCTACACATGCTTAGCAGTCTATTATTTAGGTAAGTACTTTTGATGGGAGACCTCTAACGAACACACAAAGTTGGCTTCATAATTCGGGAGATGGCATTCTTCTCCCTCTCCAAATATCCTATCTTTTGAACCATAAACTATATTATAACATGTTTATCTTCTTGTGGTTAAAATGTAATTATCATCTGGACAACTTAAAAATGTTCCTGGAAAGATGGAAATGAATTCTGTATGTAAATGTAGAAAATTTAATGAAATGGAAGGCAAGTTTAGAAAGAAACAATATAAAAAGGAAGACAGACGGGAAGCAAGAATAACAACACTATTAAACAGCAAGAATTCATTATTAATGCAACATGAAAGAAACTTTTTCAGAACTTTGAGCAATCATATGCTACCACCTACACAAGAAGATTAGAAAGATCATAATGAAATCTTGGAAATGAGAAACTAGGATACCTATTATAATTATCTCCATGATTCAAATGTAAAGAAAATAAATCTAAGAGAATTATTAGTCCATTTTTAATTCTTGAGACCTATATGAAAGAGAGAGACTTTTGTTGGTAGACATACTGTAAAGGAGCTTCCTGTGACTGATTTATCTTTGTTATGCTAAGATGATAAAAGAGGGACATGTTTTATCATCTCTACTGATGGACGATAACAAATAATATGGAAAACAACAGATTACATGATATATGTTAGCAGAAGCTAGCATTTTTTTCTAAACATCTATGTGTAAGCTTTCAAACTAATGAGTACTTTTTACTATGAATAATCTATATATTAAAAACTAGGATTTTTTTTAAAAAATAACAGTTGGCATTTATGTTTCTTACCATGTTAGACATGATTGTTTCACTTGTGTGTGTATGTATGTATATACATATCTACCATTATGTATCACTCTACAAAAAATAATGTATATGTATATGTGTGTGTGTGTGTGTGTGTGTGTGTGTGTATATAGGTATATGTGTATGTGTGTGTGTGTATATAAATATATAATGGAATATATATTAAATGTTTTTCATAGCATGATAGATAATGGTAGATATGTATACACACATGTACACACAAAATGTTTTTTGTGGAGTGATAGACAACAGGTTGTCTATGTGTAAGGTGCCAGACTAAGATTCAGGAAATCTGAACTAAGCGTCCAGTCCTGTCCCAGATCTCTTTAAACAATTTATTTTACTGTGTGTGCCCTGAGGGAAATCCAGTAAATTCCCTGAGTGAAATCTACTAATTGAAGGCAATGGGAGTTTTGCCTTTGACTTGAGGAAGGCTAGAATTTTATCCCACATTTGTAAAGCAGAGCCAGTTCTTCCTGTTTATAATATTTTCTTTGCTTTGTTTATTTCCATTATAAACTCCTCAGGGCAGTGACTCCCTCTCATTATGTGCATGTGCAGCACCTAGAACAGCAGGGTACCAATTTGAGTCTTGTCCTCTCACTAATTTAAATAAGTAGCATTATTATAATTTATTTGAGTGGGTCATAAGAGGTAATTAAAATTAATTTTTCTTCAAAAGCCCTTTTAACAAACAAAAAACATTTTTTGTTGTGGAAAAGGCTTTCTTAGTTAATTTTATTTGCTAGAAAAAAAAGGGAAAGTAAAAAGGTTAGTTTGTCCCTCTGTCTTTTCATCTTTTCTCACCAAAGAAACCTCAACACCTAAATCAATAGAATTAGCACCTAGGCTGCATAAATGAAGGTCCTAGGAATATATGCAAGACCACTTGACCCACTACTGACATGTAGTCTTTTCTGTATATTGTCTATGACCAGGGTTAGTAGTCTTTTAACTTACACATATTGCTAGTAGAGGTCTGTCATCTGTCCCGTGGAGCAAGAAACTTGGGGACAGAGTGACTGGGAGCAAGGCTTTCCATCAAAATATGGAAAATGGAATGTCAAAGGCTTATGGGTTGGTGGGAAGGGAAAAGTGGCAGCTGCATGTATTCCCAGGACACCCCTGTGACCACTTGCCCTGCTCCCACCACTTGCTCCACTGCCAAAGGTGGGTCTGGATCTGACCTGCAAATGTCCCAAGGTTCTCAGATCTGGCTGGAGGGCCAACATAATTATGCATGCTCTTTAAACAGTGCATGGTACATGGCACCTTCTACGTCTTGGAAACCACTGAAAGTAGCAACACGTATGTCACCAGGCTTTGCACGTTTATGTATAGTTAGTAAGGATAGTTATTTAGGATCCAATTCTGCCCAAGTGGTTTCTTTATTTTGTTGTTTCTTAAGTAATGAGTAAGAGTCAATGCTCTAGCAGTTATATAATTATGCAAAGCAACACTGAACTATAGTAAAAGCCTAAAATATAAAATACTAGTCAGTTCAAAATGAAGTTGTAAGTAAGAGCTATACAAGCTTCAGTGATTTTATTTTGCAGAGGGCCTTGGTAGACAGTTTCTTCAATTTATTTTGGCTTGCACATTTGGGGAAGAGCTATGCAAGGTTCTGTTTGACTGCATCCAAAAATTTCAAAATGAGACTTACATGAATACTTTCTCTCTCTCTCCCCACCCCCTTTTCTTCTGGTGTTTATCAGATAGCTTTATTATAAACATTCACAATTTTGACACTGTAATAAAACCCTAAACCAGGCCAAGTTTATGTTCATATTTCAACATGAAACTTTTCCCACAGCATTAAAATAGAGGAGCCAGAATATAACTATGGGTGAGGGAGTCCTGACAAGATACCTGAGTTAACTTCTGCACCTACATAAAACACCAAAGGAGCAAGGCCCACTAAAGGTCACAGTTTCAGAATACTGTCTTATCCAAAAGGAACATATTTTAGAAAATCAGTAGGTTTAAGTGGTACAGTTGAATACTTTTGAGAATTGTAATTCTTTCTTCAGTCTATTTGCAATATATTATAAGAATACTATAAAATAGTTAATAATGCTTTCTTTTATGTCCTTGTCTTTATTATTGTGTGCTTGGGGTGAGTGTGTGATAGGGCTCATAATTGAAAGATTTTAGGAAGACTTTTTTGTTAACTATTTTTTTGGAGGTTGTTTTTTACAAGACAGTGAACATCTAGAATAAGAAGCTAAGCAGAGCAGAAATGGGAGAATTGTTCAGGATGGAACAGAGGTAATCTGCCTTTCTAATAACTGATTTTTCCTTGTATTTTCAAAACACAAAATTAATATGCCTGTATTTGTGGTCATGCAGCAGCATCACTGATTAAATTAGGACAGCTCCCAGAGATCAGTGATTGTTCGTTAACTACTAAGTCAGAGATTGCAAATAAAATGCAGAATGTTTGTTTTTGAAGGCTCTCATCAAACGGATGTTTTTTTAAACTACATTTTAGCTGCTAAATTCTATGTCCTGATGTACAGCACTGTCTTCATGAATGCAGGAAGCATAATTCAGCTTGATGAAACAATAACATTCTAGACTTTAAATATAGCATACAAAACTTTGTATTTTAATTAGTAATTTAAAAGCAGACTGATACCGGATAAGCATGGAAGAATAATTAATACACAGGGGAAGAATATATGGAACATGGAAAATAATGTTAGTCATTGCTTCAGTAAAGAAACCTTGCCTAAGATCTAGAAAAACAGACTAATCTTGTCTCTTCTTTGGTTTTGTAGAAGAAACTTTGATCATATTTTCTGTATCATACAGTGCACAATATTTTATTAAACATCAGTTATTTGTTAAAAGTTAAGGTCCAGCTTCATTTGCATTTACTCACAGTGTGATAGACTCTCAGCTGTTGTAGTTCCAGTGAGTTCAGTGCCGTAGGTGAGGATCTGCCCCACTGATTCACTCTGCAAATTATCTTTAGCTGTGTAAACACATTCAAATGACCTGGGAGAATTTCCTCAACTTTATTTTCCTGGAAGAAAAACTTACCTGGAGAGGCCAAAACAGATATTCAAATACTGAGTGCCTGAAGAGCACAGAGCCTGCAGTGCTGATGTGGCACAGCCAGGGGGGCCCAGTGTAAACATCTCAGTGTGCTCTGTGGGGAGGGCCTTCAGCCTATCTGCAAACAGGCAGCAGTGTATAGGGCAGGCCTGACTGTCTGACCCGGATTGCTCAGGGTCACCCTGCGTGTCTCTGCAATACACGTTGGGATTGCGAGAGGTGTGTTCTACTCCTGGCTCAGCTCAAGCGGTGGACTCCAGAGAGTGACACACTGGGCATGTCTACGTGTGCATTAATGTGCTTTTGTTAAGGTGCATTACATCTAGTACCTTCGTTGTAAGGTACTAGGAAAAAGCGCATTAGTTTGTCTTAATGCACATTAACTAAAGGCCACATTTTTTAAATGACGCTTAAGGTGAATTAGTCTATTCTAATGTGTACTAACTAAATAGCATGTTTTTAGTGATATTTTAATGTGCATTAAAATAAGCTACTGAGCATTAAAGCTCACATGTAGACATGTCCACTGGCTCCCCGAGAAGGGAGGAGAACAAAACAACCTGGGAAGACAGGTTTTTTCCAGAAGGCATGAGGTAAAGACATTCATGATCCAAGAGAAACTCTCCTGGGTGTGATTTAACCCTTGTTGTTCCCCAGTTATTTTTTTTTCCCCCAGAACAGCCATTTTTGCTTGGGGAGAAAAATCCTGAGCCTCTGTACACTTGTGTTTTTCCTGAGAGAGCAGTGACTCTAGACATGTGGTGGCAGAGTGGTTAAGGCATTTTCCTACTCTTTTAGATGCATAGGCATAAGCCTTGCTTCTTATTCATGCTTCTTTTTCATGCCAGATGCCACCCCTAGTCAAGTCATCTCTATGTGGTGTCTCTTAGGCTTAGGGTCTTTCAGGCAATCTATTGAACCTGATGTCCTGGCCCTGCCTGCTTACTTCCCTGGCATCCTGACACACTCCTGGTTTTCCTGCTGTACCTTGATATTATGAATAAGTGTGGAAGACTCTCCTCTAGTATTGTCAGTTTGAAAACCCATAGCCTCTGTGGAGGTTTCTCTCTCTGTCTTTCTTTCTCTCTGTGTTGGTTAAGCCCATATATGCTTCTGTGTTGCAGGTGTCCTCCTACCTTTGTACTTTACACATTGTGTCCCTTCTGGACTTACCCTAAAACATCCCCCACTTCCCTCACCAAGTGTCATTTTAGAGCAGCAGGGTTCTTGAGCATCACTGCAGCCCACAGAGATTCTGAACCTCAGTGCAAGCCCACATGGACCTCTGGCTTACAGAGACATCTGTAGTGCCTACAAGCCTCACAGCAGCCCCAGAGAGTCCCTGGGCCCGGTAGTGGCCTCCCTCAGAGTCCCTGAGCCTTGTGCCAGCTTTCAGAGTTCTGGAGCCTGGAGCCAGTTTCCCAAAATCCCTCAGGCTTGCAGCAGCCCATATGGAGTTTTGGAGGGTTTTTTTTTTAATTAATTTTTGGGAGCAAAAAAGGATATATATACAACTATATATCTACTTCTATATAAATATATATCCACGTGTATATGTATCGATCGATCGATCAATCAGTCGGTAGACGCACACACCCACACGCACACGCACCTACTTTCCTCAGCCCTATCTTGTGACCAGTCCAGGTCACTTGACCAACTGTCACGCACATACACTGTTACAGCATCAGATACCTGGTATAATCTTCATACCCACACACCTGTCCACATTTCCTTAACCATTACAATGAGACTGGCCTTCTTCCACTGCCTCTTCCTCCTACCCTTTTCCCACCGTCACCCTCCTGCCCCTCCATTTCCCTCCCTAGTCCTTAGTCCATTACTTTTTTTATTATCATAGCTGTCATCATTGTCTTAGTTTTCTGCTTTGCTGTCCTCATGGCTTGACCCTTCATTTCTTCCACTGTCCCCATCCTCTTCTTCATTATCATCACCATCTTCATTGCTGCTGTCTTCCCTGGGGGTCGGTCCTTGAACATTCTGTGCCAGGCTTGTGCAACATATGGCCCATGGGCTGCCTTGTGCCAACAAGCCTCTTTCTGAGACCCAAGGTGCTGCAAGGGGAAATGAAAGTAAACACTGTACTTTCGTCTCGGGGGTGTGATATGATACTGTTTCCTGTGAGGTCTTTGAATATGGCTTGCTGGCCCACTGGGTGACAAAAAGTTCATAATCCAGCTCCATATTCAAAAAGGTTGGACACCCTTGGTCTGTGCCAATTGCTTCTTTTACAGATGATTTCTTCCACTTCCTTGCTGTTGTCTTCTGCCATCTTTTGGTAGCACTTTTGCAGCTTGCTCAGTCCTATTTTGTTATAGTCTTTGCCTCTCGAAGCATCGTTGGTCCCCATGTGGACTACCACTAGCGGAGTCCGAAAGCCCCTGTGGCTAAATAGCGATATTCGGAGGGCCCTGAGGGCAAGGAGGGAGCAGCCTCCAAAGAGGAGTACTATTCTTGTGCTCGGGCGTGTCGGACGGCTGTTAGGAAGGCCAAGGCGGGAGTGGAGCTTCGCCTGGCGACTAAGATCAAGGACAACAGGAAGTCCTTTTTCAAGTATGTGGAGGGCAGGAAGAGAGCCCTGGGTAACGTTGGGCCCCTGAGGGACTCGTCGGGTAACCTGGTGCTCGTGGCCGATGAGAAGGCGGAGATCTTCAATGGGTTCTTTGC
>JAGPOW010003648.1:82613316-82625594 GCA_030014935.1 Caiman crocodilus
CAGCACTTGTTTCCTGCCATTGGCAGGGGGTCAGACTAGATGGCCTGCTCTAGGCCCCTTCTGACCCTAGTTACTATGAAACTATGAAACTATGAGAGGTTTGTGTGCCTATGCTTGAGCAAGTTCCTGGCCTTGCACAGGGTACTTCTGATGCAGGAGATGAACTGTTTGGAGAAAGTTGAAAGGGTCCACTCTTGTTTGGTCAGGTGCCTATACAGCGCTACCCTTCTGATCATGGTCTTGACCCCTGTCACCATCCAGAGGAGCAGTTTTACCCTCTTCCATACCACTTTGGCATATGGGCAGAACCAAAGGAAGGGGTCAACTCTTTCCACCTTCCCTTGGTAGGATTCCCTGGGGCAGTTTGTTTGGCCTTTCTGCTTCTCTTGAATAGGAAGCAAAGGGATTCTGGGCTGTAGGCTTTTTCCAGGTTGAGGTTCAACGAAGTGACGTTCTCCCCTCTCTTCCATTGGAACTGTAGCATATCTTGCAGCTTCAGCAGGGATCTGATGTCCTGGCAACATGCACAACTGATACTCATGTTTCACCAACCCTAGGACAGATTTAAAACACTCAGTCAAGACTTTGTCCTGCAGCTTGTAATCCAAGTTTAGGACGGTTTGGGGCCTCCAGTTCTTCAAATCCTCCCTTGGACCTTTCTTGTAAAGAAGGGTCATGAGGGCCTGATCCATCCCAGTCCCCAGGTGGTCCTTCTGCAGTTTTTTCCTTAAAGACCTCCAGCAGATCAGGGTGCACCTAGTCCCAGAAGGTAAAGTAGAAATCCTTGGGCAGACTCTCTGCTCTAGGAGTCTTACTGCTTTTGAGCCTATGAAGGGTCCTTTCAGTTTTTTCCATCATCCACTCCTCCAGTTTCTGCTTCTTGTCTTCTCAAAATGCCCAAATGAGGTCCTGCAGGTATTGCTGTACGGCCACTATGTCCTCCAGGCACATGGTGTAGAGCAGTGGTTCCCAATTTCTGATAGATTGTGCACCAGCAATTTAAAATGATACAACTTTAAGTACCACCAGGACATTTTTGTCATATAAAGTAATTATAATAAACCTGTTAATGTGTACCATTGACAGTTTGTCTACATACCACTAGTGGTACCCATACCACAGATTGGGAACTGCTGATGTAGAGCTCCCAATGGAAGATCGCTGCCATGTCCAGCATTCTCCTTCAACCAGTGCTCCACACTCACTCTGTCTCTCAAGCACACTGTGGTCTGTCTCTTGGCTTTCTTCAGAAGACACCTGGTTAACCTCTTTCCAAAAATTTCAGCATCTAGCCTAGCATCCTTACAAGTACCCCATACCTTCCTTAAAATAAGCCAAAACCCCACACCACTGACATGAAGTGTCAGCCATCCTTGCTGCAGTCCCCCATCATAAGGATTTCTTCTGGGGCTCAGCCTCCATGCTGTAGGTTGCTGTAGTCCTTTCAGGAAATCCACTCCAACTGCCCTCAGTTCCCACAGCTGGGCTAATATGGCAGCTAAGGTCCACCTCTTGTGATTAATATGCAAAACTTCATTCTCATAAATGCACCACAACTTCTTCTGCTTCCCCCTCCATAGTAATGGAGCACCCATTACAGTGGGTACCTGGTCAGTCAAGCTGGGGAGTAAAAGATTAGATGTGATGGTAACCATATCACTCACTTGTGAGCAAAGACTATGCCCATGTATGCAAGGAATTAGTATGCCTTATTGTGTTATTTAAGGACAGAGTGTTATGCCTGTTATGTGTTGTATAATATCTTAGACCTTGTCAGCCTACAAAACGTAAACATTGAAGTATAACTTTAGAGTGGACCCTGATTTAGTCACTTCCACTAAAATGTAGTGGACAATTTTAGTCATGTATAAACGTTTTTTATAGCAGAAATGCTTAATCCCAGATAGGCAGGAGTATAAAAGGATTGTTTTAAGGCACCTTCATACACGAATACTGCACTCACATTATATATATCAGTAAAAAGGTCATGTCCCCAACCATGTAAATTGTACTATTTAACTGTACTGGTACAATAATAACAATACAAACATTCTGTGTAAACTCAGCCGCAAATAATTTTTTGAATGACCTCAAAAATCCTCCCAAGCTAGCCAACCCATCAGACTAGCATTATTAAAGCACACTAGCTTCCATATGCCTGCTCAGGCCAGTCTAAAATGTATCAAAGGGACACAGTCACAGAAACAATTGTCCAGTAAGGATCTGTAGAGGTAATAGATATATAGATATATGCTGTGAAGTCTAATAAGTGGAGAATGGTGATCAGGAAACCAGTAAACTCAGGAAGGATGGGATTTGTGCTGATGATTGTATTCACGTCCTATAGTCGAGGAAACTAAAGGTACTGTCCTGTCTTCCTTAATTTTGGATTTCTTGAAGCTCAGGAAAATACTATAGTTGACCAGAAATTTATCAATGAAGAGTTTTTGTTTTAAATAAGGCAGTGCCTTATTAAAAAAAACTCCAATAGCCTGTGGTTAGGGTAATCTGGAATGTGGGAGATTCAGGTTCAAGTTTCTTTTCACTCTGGTTCTGAACAAATGTTCAAGCTACTATGTTACAAAGTTAATTTCTCTCATTAGAACTTGTCCATCTGTATAAATACTTAATTTTTCTTCAACTAGAGATTACCTGACATTTATCCTGGAAGTCAAGGCACTTGAAGTGGCTGTAGGAAACCTGGGCTCAAGTCTCTGCTCTAAAGAAGGTGTCCAACATACTAGTAGTCCCACACCTATTTGGCTATTCTAGCATGACTTTTTTTTGTGAAACAGAATTTTGTGTTTTTCAGCCAGCCCTAGAAAGTACCTTGCCTACAAAGATGGGAAATGGAGGCATTCCCAGGGGAGTTCAACATATCTGTTTCATATAGTGTTCATATAGTGAGATTCTCCTTGATCCAGTGTGTGAGACTTCCATTTGAACATAATCCTACCTTCCAGATTTGGAATCTGCATTGCACCAGAACTTATTTGTGCAAGATACTGATAACATTCATTTTGTTAATTAGTTAAAAAAAAATTAGCTCATAAAGGTGATATGGCCTGTCTTGTGTAACCATACATACAAGTGTTCCACTTCTTTGTTTGCATTTTAGCTGGGCTTGCAATGATCAAGCAGAAAATCAGATTATTTTGCACAAAAGTTCTAGCACCAGGAAAACAGGGCCTTTTCTGATGGCAATAGGAAACTATCCTTAATTTTTCCAACATAATCTAGGAATTACTATATATATTTCAAAATAGGGGCACTCAACTTCTGGTTCATAGGCCACATCCAGCACACAAGGCCATGTCAACCAACCTGTGGCTCTTCTCACAGGTCTGAAAATTGGTGGCAGGGAAGCTGTGACAGCTTTAATTGAAGATCCCTTGTCCTGCAACCAATTTTCTAGATATATGGGAAGCCCTGCAGGCCAAATGATGTGGCTGGATCATGTTGGCATGAAGTGGGGCTGGCATGGAGGGTCAAGTAGACATGCAGTTAGATCCATCATTTGGGGTCAGACAGCCCAGGACCAGTGCATGGGATTTGACCAGCACATGGCAGGATTCCACACACAAATTTGAGCTGGTGAGAAGCCAGATCCAGCACAGATGATTGGGCCACACATGGTATTAGATAGCACTAGGGAACCAACCCTGTGTACTGACCCCACACCCCTTTCATTTAGGCCATTGGGCTAGAAGGTTGAGCATGACCAGTCTAAAATTACTGTCTCAAAACTAAGTTGGTATTGGTTGAAATAGATTATTTATTTGAGATGGTTATGGTTTCATGGGGACAGTGGGCAGGACGGATTGTATAAAACTAATGCTAGTTACAGGATACACTAAGACTAGAATTTATGTGCACCAAAGTGCGATTCAGTTATTCATGGCCTTGTACTGTTTGCTCTGTACAAAGTGGAGTTCATCCAAAGTCTTTACTGCACTTCTCTTCATCACTATTCAATTATTTGTTAATGCTAATGGAACTATCTGTCACCAGCCAAGCTTTGAGATACCATCGTTTATTAAAAATATATTTGTTTTTAATATAAATGATACAACAGTAGTTGTAATGAATGCACCCCATAGCAACTAATTAATTATCTGAATTATGTCTTAAAAAATAAGATTTGATTAATGCAATAGAGTGCAAGTAGGACATGGGGTTTTATTACCTCAAAACCATTAATTCCTCTACCATTTCCTTTCTAATCAGAACACAGCATGGCTCCTATGGAAAATAATTGATTTTTTAGCAAGTCTTAATAGATAACACACAGAAATGCAATGATTTCAAGGCAGAACAGAATGAGATTTATTTGGAAGACTGTCATACAGAACATTGGTTTGTGTCACACAGAGACAGGAATATGTTGCAGGTAAATGATGCCATGCATTTGAAAGCCACTTTTTCACTGCCAGATATTACAAATGAGTCTCCTACACAGATCGTTCTCAATGGAAAAAAATTAATATCCTGGGCATTGGCACTTACTTAGGAGTAGAATCTAAATGCTGCTAAAATAAATGCCTTTTTAACTGAAAAACTGTTTTTCATAGTGTAAGCAGAATGAGCAGAGTCCAGTGTCACAGGTTTTCTGAAACTGTGGGATTTCTCTTTTTTCCTAATATAGGAAAATTGTACAATCAATATGTGTTCTGTATCAAAACAATGAGATTATCCATCACTCATACGCCAACACATGACTTGATTGTTTTTGCTTCCTTTATGTGGGAGATTTTATATCACATTATGTAATTACTTCTGTTGAAGAACGAGATAAAATATACTAATAGATGTCTATAATATTATAAAACAAAGACTGAGTTACTTGGCTGGGTATAGTAGGAAGAGAATTCCTATCGCAAAACTGAGACTGGACTGAATTCCTTAGGGTTTATATATGGCACCAGTTAGAACTGATTGTTCATCCCACAAGACTCGATGCTTTTTAGGAGAGAACTTTTGTGCCTGATGCAACTCAGACCTCGAGCAGCACAGGAAAAGAGATTCCTCTGAGATTCATATAACAGTACTAATTAATCCCAACATTCTTTAGTAGACAATTTATGAAATGGTAATATAGGCTTCTGTGTCTCTTTTCTGAACAGGAAAAATAAAGAAAAATCCTCTTTTGTTCTGTTCTTTAATTTTTTTTAACTATGTATTATTAAATATGTCCAGATATGCTTTTGTGGTTACAGCTCAGCACTGCGGCATGCACCTGACCTTCCTTTATACTGCAGCATTTAACTTTGGTTTCACAAAAGGTAGAGAATTAATGGGAGGGGGAGATGCATCTTTTAGGTATGTTTCTGCATATGCTACCATGTCAGAAGGAAGTCATAGTATCATAGTATATAGGGCCAGAAGAGACATTAACAGATCATCAAGTCTGACCCCCCTGCCTTGAGCAGGAACAGATGCTAGGGTCAAATGACCCCAGTCAGGTGTCTATCCAGACTCCTCTTAGAGAACTCCAAGATAGGAGTGAGAACCACTTCCCTTGGAAGTTGGTTCTAGGTCCTCACTGCCCTAACAGTAAAGTAATGCTTCTTGATGTCTATCCTGAACCTGCTCTCTATCAACTTATGGCCATTATTCCTAGTTACCCCAGGTGGTGCCTGGGGAAACAGGGCATCTCCCATTCCCTGCAAATCCCCCCTGGTGAATTTGTAGACAGCCACCAGATCCCCACCTTAGCCTTCTCTTGTGGAGACTGAATAGGTTCAGGCCCTCTAGGCTCTCCTTGTATGGCTTGCCTTGCTGCCTCCCTGATAATGTGCGTGGCCATCCTCTGGACCCTCTCACTGCTAGCCACATCTTTCTTGAAGTGTGGCACCCAAAACTGGATGCAGTACTCCAACTGCAGCCTGACCAACGCTGCATAAATGGGGAGGATCACCTCCCTGGACCTGCTTCTGATGCATCTGTGGATGCATAACAAAGTGTGGTAAGCTTTACTGACAGCTTCCTCACATTGGTGGATCATATTCAACCTGGAGTCAACAATGACTCCAAGATCCCTTTCAGCCACTGTGTTGATGAGAAGGATGTTCCCCAGCCCATAGGTATGCTGCTGGCCATTCAGTCTTAGGCCATTCAGTTAGGAAGGCTCCAACTAAGGAAGCCTTCCTAACTTTAGGGAGTGTAGTTTCCATACTTGCTCAATAGCATTTTAAGAAGTTGTATCAGAATGTCTCGCTATGGACATGTTGCCTGATGGGTCACACCCATTCATTCTTTGAAGCCTGATCCATTCAGAGCAAGTGAAGGAGGGTATGGTTATAAATATAGCATTTCAAAACTATCTTATTAGTCAGTGGCTGATTGATACAAGACTGAGATTTACCTGCTATGAGTTCTGGATTCCAATTCCAGTACCATTTCTGATACAACGTAATCTTGTTCCAGCTTCTTTGACAGGAGACCTCTCTAGTCTACCTGAAGTATATTAATGGTTTTGCAGTCAGTAAGATGATGAAGGCTTTCTCCAAAACCTGCTCTTGGGAATGTTTGGGAAGAGCATAGCAGTTGACAACAACAAACCTGATGCATGAAAGCAAAGAAGAAAATCTAATAGGTGATATCCTGATCCTGAACTCATTCAAAGCCCCTTTTAAGGCTGGCTTTGCTACCACTGAATTACAGAGTAAAATTGTAATAATCAGAAGTAGGAGTGGGCATATGTAGTTAAGGCAAACCTATTTCATAGCCAATTGAATAAGGGAGCAGTGGGACTTGTATATTGTCTGCCCACCTTTGGTTCCCCATCTTATTTGTAGCCAGGGTGAACTTTGACTTGAGGACTTGAGTCCACACCAAGGATTGAACTCAGGGCTGGAGATGTAGCAGGGTATGGTAACAGCTCTGACAGAACCCCTTGCAAAAGGAAGAGTACAGCAAAATCTCTAGTGTTTTCAACAAGACTAGGAGTTGATTCAAGGTTTCTTTAGCAAATATTCACCTTTATTAATATCACATTTTATCTCCTACCACATGCCTCCAAATAAGATATTTGCCTTGTATTTGGAAGGCAGAATATATATATTTATATATATAAAAATAAAACCACAACCTTTTTCCAGAGTCATGGCTGACTCTGTAATGTATAATAAATCCTCCCAGAAACAGAGTATCCAGGAAGTGTGGCATCCCAGCAGATGATCTGGGTGAGGCATCAGGAACTTCTTGGTATGACAGGACAGCAGCAAGTTCCTAGAACCTTTCAAACACAGGAGCATGACTGTTATTTCTTTACTGTAAATACAAGTTATTGAAAATATATACATTCGTGGAAGTAATAAAGTATTGTTGCCACACCATAACCATCATTAAGTTACTAAAGAAGGCATTCAACATCTAAATTTTCCTGATCCAGCTCTGTTGCCCTTTCACGAACAAGCTATAGTTCTCAGCTAATAGTTACAGCTCTGAGAAGGCTAAACACAGGACTCTGCCCCTTCAGAAACAAGTGACAGTCATCTTGGCAGCCATTAGGACAGTATCTTTATGCTTCTATTCCAAGCAAAAAAAACCCTTTCCTGATCAGACAGAAAGCTGTGTGAAGTATGAAATGAAATGCAGTATTAAAATATCTCACAAATATTCTTAAAGCTTATTGTTTACATGGTGATTTCTGCAAGAATGAGATCACAGGACAAACCCATCTGAAACAAAATAGGATTTTAATTCTAATACTTATTCATGTGATTTTTAAGCATTTGCTCAGCTCTAGAGTTATTGTTTTCAAATATATTGTTATGACTTAGGCTTCTAAGTCCTATTTCCAACAGGTGATATAGGCACTTCAGAACTAAGTCATGTTTACAGTCAGGCTCACATGATTTAAGCTCTTGGGCCTAAATTGAACTTGGGGTAAAGTTACATATTAAGCTTAGACCATTCTAAGGGTACTTAAAATATAAGTATCTTCATGTTAAAACGTATGCTAACATGTAGTTTAACTTACGGTGAGTGCCCTGTGAGCATCTCAAAGTTATGCCACTTCAAGTGGGGGTTAACTCTTGGCTGTACTACCTAGCTTGTGTTAGAGTAACTTGAGTCTGCTCCATGGAGATAAAATGAGCAATTTTCAGTCTTTTGGCATCTCAGGATGAACCACTCCCAGCACCCCGTCCACCCAGGGCTGGGATAGAAGTCAGGTGTCCTGGCTTTTAGATAGACTCTTACTCTTTAGCCCTCTAGAGACAAGTCAGAGCTGTTTAGTGAAGAGAGGGATTAATACCTTAATGTGCAACTGCTCGCAGCACATTTAAATCTTAATACCACTTAACATTCCACAGATCTAGCTTGGTCAAAGCATAATGTGCAACTTTGACCTTGGAAGACTGAGTCACTTAGATGCTTTTGCTGTGCCCCCCTGCCCAATAAATACTTTAGATAAATAGACCCATAGAGGTGAGATGGACTTACAAGATCATTTAATTAAACAAGCCCACACCTGCCAGCTCAAGAGTGTTCCCAGTGCTATATCTAGACTGAATGTTGTAGCTCTGAAATTTGATTATATAAGAAAGGAGGTATAGGTCAGAGTGTTCTAGGATCTCACCATGTCCTTTAATACATATACCAAGAAAAATAAGAATAGAGAATGATAATGAAGGGTTAGCAGAAGACCACTCAGGTCAATGAGTCATATACAATATGGTTCTGGACAAGCTGACTCTCTTCAAGGCCATGGTTGCACTGCCATTGAAGATATGATCTTAGTTAAATATGTTTGTTTTAATTCCTCTGGTTGGTGATTTACCCAAAATATACCCAAATTAATGTAGACAGAGCATATATCTTAGAACTGATCCTCCTCCCACTGAACTCAAAAGTAGAACTTTAATTGTCAAAAGCAGGATTGGATGTCCCATGAGACCATGAGACTGAGATGAGAAAAATAGAGCAAGCAATGTTATCTTTTCTGACAAAATAGTGCTTCACTTCAGTAAACATAACCAGATTTTTGTCCTGTCTGCTAGCAGTTTTCTGTGTATGCATCCTAGTCATTGTAACATTGTTATTGTTTTCTTCTTATTTAATCTTTCTGGCTAGCCGTGACCTACTCAGTGCAATGAACTACCTCCCTGTTGTTTATATATGCTGACTCTAGTGTATCTGTAAAATACAGTGTAAGCATAGTTGTTGAAAGGCATCCAGTTTTTTTTTTTCCAGTTTGCAGAACAGCTGCCAGGTATTCTAGTCATATAGCAGTGTGCCAATCATGCATGTGGTGCATAGACTCAGTATGGGCACTATTTTTGCTCATCTTGAACACTGGTGTTTTTACAATGTAAAAAATATTAAAAGCCATAAGAAAGTCCCTGAATTGTTGTCAATCTCATGCAATTATGGCATTTAACTCCCTTCATGATGGTGGTGGCATCAGAATGAAAGTTGTGTTACAGTTTATTCTGCAGTTTCTTTCTAGCATAATTGCAACTTTACTTCTTTACGAATTCGTAAGTAAATGTGTGTACAAATTCATAGACACTTGCAAATAACCTGATTATAAACAGTAGTCTTAACTGATGTAAGATTGGGGAGGAGGGGTCCCCTGGGCACATGAAGAGAGAAATGCCCTCCCTTCCCCCATTTTAGGGAAGTCTGTGCCTGTACTTGTCTACCATGCCTTGATATAAATTAATCTATAATGCTGGAGGCTAACCAAATTTGCAGCCCAGGTGTATTGGGCCAGTTACCCAGCTCTGAACCTTCCTTACACTGTCCCATTCCTTGCAGATCACAATCTTCTGGCTACTCATCTGACCCCTCACTGGGCCACACTTGGCCTCTGGCCCACTCAGGCCTCAAGCCCCACTCAATGGGCCTTGGCCCCTCTCTGAGCTTCTTGTCCCTCAGGTCCCTCCCAGTGGACCTTGCCTCAATATTAGTTTTCTGTTGAAGTGTGCTCCCCTAGCTTTTTCCTCCCACAAGGCCACCCACAATTGGGGGCTTTCCAGAAGCTTATCCCCACCTTGTCCTGGAGCAGCCCATGTGGGGCATTTCCTGGAGACTGTCCTGCCACCAGCAGCCCCACCACACTAACCAGCTCCAGTAGAGTGCATTTTCAGGTCTGATCCAGAACCAAAAGGAACCTCTTCCATTTCCATAGTTCCCATCCTAAACCTCCAGGTGTTACAAGAGCTGCAGTCTTCAGGCCTCCAGCTTCCCGAATGTAACTCCTGGCCCCGTTCCAGGGTCTGGGCTTATACTCACCCTGACCAGCCGTCCTCCAATCAGGTATCCCCCTGCAGTCAGATGACTACTCAGTTGGGCCTGAACCCACCTACTGGCTGCACCACATCCTTCCTGATGGTCTTAAAGTGGCAGGCATAATCAGTGCACTGTCACAGTTGACTTGTCCTCTCCTCCTTTTTTGTACAAATAAACCTGAGTAATACAAGTGATCTGTGGTTTCCAATGAATTTAAAAAGATTTGCCTCTAAATACACTGCACAGGTATACAGGGGACTTTGTTTTAAATTCATTGTTCATAATCAAGAAGTATCATTTCAGTGGGACACTGAGGATGAAAGTAATTTATTTTCCTGTATAGACTTTTAGTGAAGATGTGCCATTTGTTTGTACATTTGTTGTACATTTTTCTACATTTGACTGAAAATATCAGTATCAGTAGTCCTGACTGAAAGCATCAGTGGTGGTAGTCCCCCCAACCCCATCCCCCAGGAGGCTTAGTTTATAGCCCAGTGAAGCAGGTCAGCCAGTCTGGCTAAGAAGAGTTTCCTCCCCAGTGGAGAGAGGAGGCTCTTCTCAGCCCGACTGGCTGACTTGCTCCACCAGGCTTTAAACTAAAGCCTGCTAGGGAATGTGGGGTGGGGAGGGATTACCACCACTGCTGGCCCATTGAAAAACATTTGCCTTGGCCTTCTGGCTTTGCATTTAAGGGAGACCACCCTTGCACCAGTGCTGGAAAAATCTGTAGGCAAGGCAAGGGCCAATAAAGGGACACTTGCATGCCTGTACACAAATGCCAGGAGCTTGGGGAATAAACAGGAGGAACTTGTACTCCTGTTTAACATAAATAATTATAATGTCATAGGGATAGTGAAGACCTGGTAGGACTTACCCATGACTGAGCCACAGGTATAGATGGCTATACCCTGCACAGGAGAGATCGAGTAGACAAAAGGGTGGATGACTGGAGACACTCTGTGTTAAAATCCATGGGAAACATGGCACAGAGGAGAAAATGGTTTGAGACTACTACAGACCTCCTACCCAGGATCAAGATCTTGACCAGGAGTTCACCAGGGAATTGGCTGAGGCCACATGCTTCTGGTGCATGGTTGTCATGGGAAATTTCAACTACCCAGACATCTCATGGAAAGAGTACTCGGACAAATCTGAACTGTCACAAACATTCTCATGTGTGGATGACCTCTATCTGACTCAAGAAGTCTACAGGCTGTTGAGAGGTAAAGCACTGATCAACCTGGTACTGGCATTGGGTTACAACCTAAATCAGTAACCTAATGTTTGAAGGGAACCTGGGTGACAGGGACCACAAGCTGATCACCTTCACCATCTGCCACAAAGCTGGCAAGTCAGTCACCAATAAAGAAGTCTTCGACTTCAGAAAAGCTGACTTTGACAAGCTCAGGAGGCTTGTCAGTGAGGACCTAAGGAACCACAACCCAAAGGGGAGGGGAGTTCAGGATGAGTAACTGGTCCTCAAGGGAGTGATCCTGGATGTGCAAGCTAAGTCTATTCCATCTCAAAGGAAAGGCAGCAAAAGGGCACAGCAGCCCCTTTGTCTTTGCAGGGAACAAGCAGGCCTCCTGCAACTAAAAAGAAAGACCTATAGAGGATAGAGTACAGGATTCACCTCCAAGGAGGAATATTCTGCACTGGTCTAGACCTGAAGGGAGTAAACCAGGAAAGCTAAGGCTGCAACCGAACTCCAACTAGCTTCAAGTATCAAGGACAATAAAAAGTCCTTTTTTAGGTATATGGGAGACCGGAAGAAAAGCAAGGGTAACATTGGACCCCTATCATAGTATCATAGTATCTAGGGTTAGAAGGGGCCTAGAGCAGGCCATCTAGTCTGGACCCCCGCCAATGGCAGGAATGAGTGCCAGGGTCACAGGACTTCAGCCAAGTACCTATCCAATCTACTTTTAAAGACGCCCAAAGTAGGAGCAAGAACCACTTCCCTAGGAAGCCGGTTCCACATCTTAGCCACCCTAACTGTGAAGTAGTGCCTCCTAATGTCCAACCTAAACCTGCTCTCC
>JAGPOW010003648.1:82633971-82650903 GCA_030014935.1 Caiman crocodilus
CCTATGAAATTCTTTGTTTTCATTCTATTCCTTTTATGGTATGAAACTGGCCTCAGGCGTTACTACAAGAGGTTTGATTTCACTACGGGGGTTTGGCTTGTTAGGTGGTGTCATGGATCACCGCCCACAATGCAGTCTGCACACTATTAACACCCCACCCCCTAAGTTTTTCCTTCTTCAGACTAAATAAGACCAGTTCCCTCAGACCCTCCTCAGAGGTCACATTCCCCAGTTCTCCAAATATTTCTGTTGCCCTCCACTGGACTTCTTCAATTTGTCCACATCTTTTCTGTAAGGGGGAAGGGAGGACCCAAAACTGGACACAGTACTCAAGATGTGTCCTCGCCAGTGCTGAATAGAAGGGAATAATCACTTCCCTCAATATACTGGCAACACTCCTGCTAATGTAACCCAGTATGCCATTAGTGTTCTTGACAACAAGGGTACACTGTTGACAGATATTCAGTGTATTGTCCATTGTAACGCCCAGGTCCTTTTCTACAGATCTGCTGCTTAACCAGCCATTTTCCAGTCTGTACTGGTGCATGAGATTGTTCTAAGTACAGGACTTTGCACTTGTCCTTACTGAACTCCATGGGCATGTCCAGAGGAGCGTGGATGTTTGGTTCCCCAGGGACAACTAGCCCCAGTGCACCTTGTGCTGCAGGTACTTGTTCCTGGGGAATGCCTGTTCACATATGCTTTGGCACACAGCAAGTTACCCCGGGGGTGGTAGGGAAGGTTGGGGCCAGCACTGTGCTGGCCCCAGAAACTTTACCTGGGGGTCTGGAGGCCTTCTGAGCCTGCAGCCATGGCGATTCTGCCATGCAGAGCCTGGCTGACAGCAGACCGTGGCTCTGGGTGGCCCGGCTCTGCTTTACAGCACCTCTCACTTCCCAAGCATGTGCTGTGATGGTTATTTTTTTCCTATGTTTTTTTTGTCTTACCCCTGGTATACAGGGAGCAAAAAACCTGCGGGGAAAAAAAACAGCACAGCACACACTTGGGCAGCAGGCCCTCACAGCATGGAGAACACTGGGCTGTGCAGTATGTGGCACTGCAAACGTATTTGCGGTGCCACATACCACGCAACTGTACTCGTTTGGATGCGCCCCATGACATTTCTTTTTGTCCAATCCTCCAATTTGTCTAGGTCTCTCTGAATCCTATCTCTACCCTTCAGCTTAACTACTACTCCCCACTGTCATCCACAAACTTGCTGAGGGTGCATTGTATCTCATCTTCCCAATTGTTCATCAAGATATTGAAGAAAACCAGCCCCAGGACTGACCCCTGGGACATTCCACTTAATACCAGCTGCCAACAAATGATCACCTTAGTTTTCTGGTTCTCAGAGAGGCTGTACTTGGCACAAGAATGGAGAGGTGGAAGAGGTCCAACATTTTGGCTTTTCTATTTGCTGAATTCTTAGGCTGTCACAAGCCTTGCTTTGCCACTGAGATAAGTTAAAATATACCTGACAGACCAAAAGCTTATAACGGCCATGAGTAGCCAAGGAAGAGCAGTATAAGGAGGAATTTGGCTGCAAAACCCTTTTTCCTCCCAGACATGTGAAAATCTCAGGAATATTCCTCCAGGACCTGTTCTGTCTATTATGCAGCCTCTTGATGCTGCCAGTAGCATAATAAGAGAAACAGAGTAGAGGATGTTAGAATTCAGCACCAATGCACACAGTTCCTACTTATATACATACCTGTGTACACGAATCAGAGTCAATTTTAAATAAACTAAAATGTATCCTGATATAATTTTGAATGTTTGCACATGTAGCAGCATTTATTAAATATACATTAAAACAAGATGCCCCCCTATCCTTTGTTAATTTTGTTCTTTTCTATTATTCTTATTTAACGCCATTCAATGAAATCCCAATTCTTCATTGTTTTGAAAATGATCATTACACACAGGAAATTGGCAATGTACTGTGTGTGGAAAATGATCCATAAAAGAGGCAATGCATGGGGAGAAGCATGTGTATTCATAGGTATGAATGTATCAGGTACCTCTGACTCATTTCCATTCTGCCTAGTCATTCATCTCTCCCTAGACAACTACTAACATTCTAAACAGCTGCCATTTAAAAACATGGACAGAGAAATGTTTTTTTTTCTTTCTACATCCAGAACTTCCTGCTGGAAATGACAGTGTCTAGGGAGTCAGAAAATGCAATAATCAGTCTTGGACCAATGATGGATTTACGATTCAATATCTCACAGCTCATCAGTGCTAAGATGAGACCTGTGATCATAATGCCACAGATCTCAAAAGTCAACTCTCATAGCTGTATGACTGACCAGGAATAACCTGTGATCTTTAATAAAAAAAAATCAGTGAAAAGCTTTCAGCTGTAAAGAACAGTTTGCATCAGCTTATATTCACAAGGCCGTCTGTGAAGGAAAAAGACAATAAAATCTATGTTGCATTTTAATGAAATCTGAGATTCTCTTTTAAATATTTAGATATGTTTACTCAAGACAGGGACCAAGTATATATCGGTGACTTTACAAGTCTCAGAAGCTGGGTCTGAACAGATATAAATTGAAAGGAACATGAATGGATGTAAGTTTTTAGTTTGTTTTTGGTAGGATGCTCTTTCAGTGAAATACTGAAAAAGGATTTAAGATTCCTATATCGTAATTGGAAAGAATAGAAACCTCTACCTTTAATACTCCCATTCACCCTTGCAGGAATGAGGGCTAATTCCTGGTTAGTTTATGCTATACTATAGATTTTACTGGGTTTAGTCCAAAGCCTCCTGAAGTCAACAGGAGTCTTGACTCCAATGCACTTTGATGGTGCTTTAATTGTGGTTGTGTCAAAACCTTATAATTCCTGCAATAGAAATTATTGTGTTTGAACCACCATCAATATTTCTGCTTCATATTTCCTGAAGAAGGGAAATATGTTAACTAGTTTATCTTTTGTTTACTCTGTGGTCATGGGAGAATAGGAGAAGAGAAGATACAAAGCCTCTTATTTACCTGTTCAACTGTACAAGCCATTATACAGTTATACAACTGTATTATTGTTTGGCCCTTCATGGTTGTGGAATGATTTAAATGAGGACTAGGTACATTTGGACAAATACTAGGGTTCAGGTTCAGCATAGGATATTGAACCAAACCAGATATTGCTGTTGGTCCATCAGCACATTTAATGTAAGTAAAAAAATTATCTAAATGCACTAGTTGCTTTCAGAGTACTTTCCATGATAAAGTAGAAATGGAAATGCTTTAATTGGTGAAAAATAAATGCAGGAATTTATTTCTTAATGGCCTGTTTCTCATATCACATAGAATAATGCCAAATATATGCTGAAAATAATTATATCAACTAAGCAGTACATTAACAACTTTTTAAATGCTCTGTGCTATCCTCATGCTGTACACTTAAATTAGTTGTTTAGACTTTATTATTTTGTCATATACCTAGCTTTTTAGTATAATTTTATTCCCTTCACAAAACATTTTTCAAAACTATATGAATGAATAAAAATATTGTGTTTTTAAGTCTATTCATGTTCACAAACATTGTTTTAAGTCTAATTTTCTAGCTATGGAATCATACCATGTTCTTAGATATAGAAATAATTCAACTGTAGCTGGCAACATAGTTCAGGTTTATACTAGTGTGAGTGAAATAGCATATGACTTGAAAGATATATGTCATGCCGTATATGCATGATTTTGTGTTGTGCATAATGGATATTATCTTGCTAAAAAATAACTCTGAAAACAACAATTGACCAATTATGTAAGCGGTGCTCTACTTTCAGCACACAGGCCAGATGTGGCCCTTTGAACCATATCATGTGGCTCATGGGTTGGGAAATTTGGCAGTAGAGGAAGCAGTGACAATTAATACTGCTTCCCTTCCCCACTTCCAAATTCCCAAGTTCCATGTGGTGGGTGGTAGCCAGGCCATGCTCCCTTTCTTCCACACAACCAGGTTGGTGCTGGGCCATGACTCCTTTTACCCACAGCATCAGGCCATGCCCCCTCCCTATGAGCAGTTTTATTGGGGCTGGGCCATGCCCCTTTCCCACACATGACTGGATCAGAGCCAAGCTGCCCCCATCTAACTTTGCGTGGCCAGACAGGGTTGTACCCTGGGTGCTGAATCAGGAATACCATTCAGATCTAGCCTGCAGACAAACCAGGCACTGCCCATCCAGCTAGGCAAAAAGATGGAGTACCAGTGAATTATGTAAAACAAAAATCAGTTACATAAAATAAAAACAG
This sequence comes from Caiman crocodilus, assembly GCA_030014935.1. Lineage (NCBI taxonomy): Eukaryota > Metazoa > Chordata > Crocodylia > Alligatoridae > Caiman > Caiman crocodilus. Next base: position 82,638,234 of record JAGPOW010003648.1, read on the forward strand.
TTATATAAAATATCCTTTCTCTATTCATGCAATTCCAGTGAACTCAGTGCTGAATTTGCTCCATTTTGAATATAAATATAGCTATAGGTCAATAGATATAGTTGTATGCATGTATATGAACCAGTTATTACAAAGTGAAGATATACAACTACAAGCATTCATTATATATCTTAGTTTTTAATTACTTGTACATCCTGGGCACATCTACATGAAACACTTTACTGAACAATAGACTAATTTACTGTGCAATAAAGCATCACTGTCTACACATGCCAGCACTTACTGTACAGTAGCCATATTGCAGTTACTGTGCAGTAGCGCACATACAGATGTTGACAGGGAGCAAATTTGTTCCCAGTCACCCCCAGCACCAGGGAGTCACCCTCAGGCTAGACCCTGGGCCATCAGGCTCAGAGCTTCCTTAACCCTGGGGCTGGGGTGGCTTTTTGCCTGCCCCAGCCGAGCTTTTAAAACACTGCAGTGACCCTGGAAGCCTGTGGCACCTGCTGCCTGCCTCTGGACACTGGGTCCTGCAGTAGTGGCCCTATGCCAGCTGTGGCAGCCTGCATGGACCTCAGCATGAGCCCCTGGCCCAACCCCACCACCTGCCTTCCTGTCCTGCAGAGTGCTTCTGCACTCCAGGTACCTGCCTGGGACTAGCAGCACTTGAACTCTTGGCCATAGCCCCTGAAGGCCGTCAAGGGACCCACACTGGTGTTATCCCTAATGTCACATACCACGTCCTGGGGTTCCAACTGATCCCAGAATGAGACTGTGGACCTTGTGGCGCTGTGGAATGATGCTGAGGTCCATAGCCAGTTTGCCCAGGGTGGGCACTTAAACACCCACATCTATGAGGCCCTGGCAGGCTGCATGCAGGTACATGGGCACAACCAGCTGGCACACTAGTGCTGGATAAAGGTCAAGGCCCTGCAGGTGTAGTGGGTCCACATCACTGACCACAACCACTGGGTGAGAGCTGCCTGGAGGACCATAACCTTTATGCAGCAGCTGACACACATGACCCAGGATCCTGTTTGGATCCACACTGTTTTCCAGCATGGGCAGCCTGACGAAGCCTCTACTGAGGCCTGGCAGTGATGATGAGACATCAGCATAGGAGGATTACTCGGGTAGCAGGAGCATGTCCCAGCATGTTCCCCACCTCTGGCTTTGTCCAGAAGCTCCAGCAGCCCAGGCCAGCACTTTTCACGGCAGCTTCAGGTATGCAGCTCCAATCAGGAGGCCACCCAGAGATAGCACCACCATTCATAATGAACTCATACCCCACCATAACTCATGAACTCCACCTCCTCCTCAGAGGGAGCCCCTGTCCAGCCAGCCAGACACTGTGCTTTTGTACAGTGAGGTTCTATTGTATGGGAGAGAGGGTGGAGCACAGTCTGTATTTGTGGAAGAAGTTAAGTATTTTGCAGAAAACTGTGGCAGGGTTACAACCCCAGAAGCTCATGGATGGCACCCATGGTGTTATCCGCATGCATGTCATCAGCATCGCAGTCAGGGTCTACTCAATGGAGCAATGGATGGTTGTCATCAGTGCAGGGGCAGGGAGCCTCTGGCATAGCGAAGAGCCTGGCCACACACCCATGTGGCATGGGGTGGGGGCAAACAGAGCTGAGACCAACCAGAGCCAGGCAGTGAAGCATGATTAGCAGGGTGGCAAGCAGAAGTTCAGGGCATAGGTCATTGCTGCTGGGGTATGGGAGTGAAGCAGTCATCACATGATGAGTGCAGGCTCTTCTGACAGAGTTGTAGAGTGCTGTGCCAGTATGCTGAAGACTGCTTCAGGCCAGAAATGTGGGTTGCAAGGGAACTGTGCAGGGCTTCCTTTAAAGAGTGCCCCTGGCCTCCATGCAGCTGTGACTAGAGCCTTTAGGCTGCAGGGGGGGAAGAGCATGGCCTGAGGCGGCCTGGAATGGGCTACTACCATAAGGAACAAATCTGCTCCCAAATGGCTGCATGGGAAGACACCTGCCCAGGGATGATTTACTACACAGTAAATTATTGTACAGTAAACCCATATAGCATTAATTGTATATGTAGATGCACCCCTTGTTGCTGAATTTGAAAATATTGCAAAAGTTTTAGTTTGTTCATAATGCTACCATCTGCCTTTTTCCTAGGTTAGACCTCTATGAACCTATTGCTCTTCAAAATTATTCTCTTCACTGCTACTGCTGCTAGTTCAAGACCTTAATCCTGATATTTCACCTTATTTCACGTAGCAGGTCATTACAGGACATTACAGTATGTAGGTGAAATCTTGGTCCCATTAAAGTGAATGGCATCCTCATATCTGCACCTTCAAACTTCCAAAACATTTGTGCTTGTCTGGAACAATGCAAATGATAAAGCCCAGGATAAAGTGCATGACAGGTAGAAAGAAAGCATTTTTGGTTGGAGGGATCTGTCTGTGGAATTAATTTCCAGAGCAGATTAAATTAATTCATAGGTCAATCTAAAGACCCTTCTCTTTGTAAATGCTTTTTGGCTGTTTACAAAATGACATCAATTGTGATAACCCTTATTCACCCCATAAAAATAGAGGAAAACGGTAAAAAATTCAAACAGAGATACACAATACATGGGGAAAAACGCATATGACTGAAATTCACAAAGCACCTCACTATGCACTGTTAAACTGAGGAAATTGGATGCAGTGGCAATGGGTACTAGTACAAAACGCTAGAGATAAAAACTAGAGATAGATGCATGTATCATGTGAAATGACAGAATGTTTTATATACCCATTATAGTTGGGTTGGAATGTATAAACAAAAATGCAGTTTCTGTAAACTGAATGTTTTCTGCAAAACAATTGTTTTGTTGATTTTTTTTTTTTTTTTTTTTTTAGTTGGGAAACTTAAAATGAAATATAATTCCAGTCTGAATATAAACTCAGGTGATTTTCTGTTTCTACCTGATTTGCTAAGAGGGTAATAATGTTAAAATGTGGGACGCTTTGAATATGCGATTGTCAATTGGAATTTGGATTGCTAACCATTTAGTTTAATGCACTCTCTCTCTCTCTCTCTGTCTCTCTATATATATATATGTATATATATAAATTTACCTATTATTGAATGGAGAGGTCATGGTTGGTCTGAGAGTTGTGGGTCCACTTGGAACTGCTCTACCCCAGCTCAAATTGCTGCAGTACCAGGCTCACATGTGGATGCTGCACCTGGGAGTAGCAAAAGGCACTGTGGCAGCATGGGGTGTTAGGTGGCCATCCCAGCCCTTTCCCACCACCTCTGTCATTTTTGATGGGCAATTGGCTAGTATGTATATTGGTGCTCAGGGTAGATGACTGGAGACCCTCTGGGTTAAAATCCATAGGGGACACAATGGTGGGAGTCTACTACAGACTTCCTACCCAGGATCAAGAGCTTGACCAGGAGTTCACCAGGGAATTGGTTGAGACCACACACTCCCAATGAATGGTTGTCATGGGAAACTTCAAGTACCCAGACATCTCGTGGGAAGAGTATTTGGCCAAATCCGAACAGTCACTAAGGTTTCTCTCATGCATGGATGAGTTCTATCTGATGCAAGAAGTCTATGAGCAGTCATCACACAATGGATGCAGGCTCTTCTTGACCCAAACCAGCAAGCTGTAGGGCAATCCTTATGGCAGGGGCTCTCTCTTCCTCGTCCCTCTCCTCCCCCCAGCCACTGCTGACAGCTGACAGCCAGCAGGGTGGGGTCAGGGCAGTTTTGGGGATGGGGCTGCTTTGGCAGCCTCTTGGGAGGGATACAGATGTGCTGCCAGGCTGCTGGCCTTGGCCAGTGTGGGCAGACTCTGTACCTCCTCCAACAAACAGGGAATGTCTGTTTGGTTGGTTCCCCCTCTTACTTGCTGTTCTTTAAATAAAGCTTCATAGAGCATTTTAGCCAGGGGCTTTTTGAACATCTGTACTTTGGCTATTCATTAACTCCCTTAATCACAGATTAGGTACAATGTAAATTTCCCTATTCTTATGGATTTATCTCTGTGCTTGATAAGAGAAGCTTTGTTTAAAAGGTATAAAATGTTTGTGAAGTCAAAAAACAGAATAATTTTGTGGGCTAATTACCAATTTTACCATTGTTACAGGCTATCTGGAGACTTTTGATATTTGAAATATCACCTACCCAGGAAAATTACATTTCTTTCAAGGCTTGCTATTCCTAGTTGCAGATTATCCCTCCTTTTCTAAAGGATACATCAAATCAAATTGCTTTAGAAAACAGCAAAGTAATTTTTTAAAGCAGAAATCTGACATTTACAATGCAGAGCATAACTTCAGCTGTTGCATTTAAGTGTTCTATTTTTTAAAATAAAACATGTCACAACAATGCAACACAACAATTAGTACATATGCCTGTTGCATTAAATAAATGAAGATATTTACACATTTTATTTTTGTAAGATTAAATCTTTTGTTAGATAACAATTATATTTCACCACTCTCAAGTTTTTACCAAATTATAATCGGAAAGTTTTCTGTTTCTCTATTTTATTAAACCTGCTTTTTAATAGAAAAAAGCAAATGTAGATTTTTAAAAAACATTATTATTCCAAGTAAAATATCACTGAAATACCCCTTCTGACAGATCCTGGCCTTTAAAGTCACAATAAACCAATAATAGCATTTAATCCTGAAACAGGTGTTCCTGGGAACGTAGTCTTGAGAGATTATGTGCGACTGAGCTGGGTCTATATAAACTTCTTGCCTTGTCTCAAGAGAAAGCAAGTCTTGCAGTGTTTTCATTTGATGAGAGTTGCCTGAATTGGTCAGTTGAAGTTATGGAACAAGATTTGATAAGAAGCCTTGAGAGAGGAGACTAGGAACCTAAAGGATGTAAAGCAAGTGAGAGAGAAGGTCTGGGACAATGTAATACTGGTTCAAATTTGCAATCTGGTGAACGCACCTGTTCTTAATGTAGTACTATCAGCTTTTGTTATTTTGTAGAAATCCTGCAACATCTAATTATTTTCTCAAAGCCCAGCCTCTGGGTTTATCCGGTCATGTGAAAAAAACCATAAGACTATTTTTTTTAACTTCATGATTTTATGGTCCTTTAGTTCTAAAAACTTGAAGTTAACTATTCTTTAATTAGAAAGGCCCAAACTTAGTCTCCCAGCAGGTGGCAGGAAGTACTCCTTTGTTACCTTACATTAAACACAGGGTGACCAATCTGGACTCTGAGGAAGGACAATGAACTGTTTCACACCTTTGTGTCAACAGGTGTGATAAATCTGGCTTGGAGAAAAGCCAATGATCTTCCAAGGCTTCTAAGGAAAAGAGACTCTCTTGAATGATTTAGTCTTTTCTTTCTTAAGAGCAAAGACTTTTTATTTAACTATAAGCCTGAATCACTCAAATACTCATTAAAAGCAAGAGACTTCTCTACCCATGCAGAAACTGAGGCATAATCTGAAAACTAAAGAGCAGTTTTATATATGACAGCTGAGTAAGAATCTGCTATATCTTATGTCTAGAAATAATGAAACCCTCTGTTGGCATCACTCTTTAAAGTCTGCCGTGACTCAAACAACATCTTTTGTTAGTTTTCTTATTTCATAAAGAAGCAAAATTCACTCTGCCAAATTATAGCTAGGTATAAAAATAACTAAATCAGTGTATACTCATGTAAAAGGGAAAGGACAAAGTGGTTGGGGGTATACTTCAGATGCTTCTAGTTACCTGCAAGGAATATGCTATATCCTGTCTGATGTGGTATTTGCCATGTTGGTTCAAATTCCTGAGCACTGGACCTAAGAGTAATATTAATCTCCATATGATCACACCTTTTGATTGTTTTAGTGAAGAAAAATAACATTCAATCAAAATGGAGGATAGAAATTGTATTAGGTATAATACTAACTGATTTTATTTTAATGCTCTTGACGTGGGTCCAGAGCTTTGAGTGTTTTTTTTCAATGAAGTAAAGGTGTATGGAAATGATTATTTCCCCCCTTCTGTTTTCTCTCTCTCCACCCCCATCCCTCCCCCACCCCGTTGTATCACCATTTGGATGGTAAATTGGTTACTTCTCAGGAATGTGAGTGGGAGTACCAGGTTGAGCAGGAGCAGAATCAGATCCTGTGTTCCAAGCATCATCACTAACTGTACCTCCTAAGCAGCATTTGTTGTCAAAGAGGCATGATCATCTTGCACAAAGGGGATCTGACCCTGCACTCACTAAAGTCACTCGTTAGCATCACTGAATAGGATTGGATCCAAATAATTTGCTAGCTAAAAAAAAATCAGTACGGCTAACTTAGATTCTGAGCAAAGGGTCCATGCAAGACAGCTACGCCTGCTTAGCCACATTGTGAAAGAGGTGGTGACAGAAGGTTGGAGGGTGACAGAATGGGTACAGCGTTCAGCTTTATTTCACCCACTCATTGGTCAGAATGGCTAACCCAACATGGAGAAAGGGTATCATCTACCAGACAGTAGGTCAGCAATAAAAAACTACCTCCTGGAGCCAAGAGGAATCAGAAAGCAACTTAGAGTTGTGTTGTTAAAGCACATTGCTTCCAGATGGTTCTACTTCATAGGGGCAGTTACGTATCACCTTTTCTTCATATCTATTTGAAGTCACAATCCGGCCCTAAACTTGTAAATACTCACACTTGTTTGAATTAAAAAGAGAAAACTGAAAAGCAAGAAGCTAGATTATCATTTAGACTATCTTTTGTTTAAAAAATGGTAAAGATTACCATATTACCACTTTCTTGTATAATACCTCCATGGCTTTTGTTCAGGTCAAGAGTGTATTGCACTGGGGATTTCATGCAGTCACACTTTTGATTACTAGAATATTTTGATTTGTAGTACCCTTTACATGCAAGTTTTAATTCCTGTTAATATCTTTAAGGCTCACTGAACTTTAAATTTTTTTCACTTATATTGAGATGCTCAGAGATGAACAGAAATGAGTTGCATATTGAAAAAGGGACGCAAGGAAAGTGCGAGTACCCAGGAATTTTGTGCCAGCACAAAACAACTGTGTCACGGGAGTGGCTGTAATTTAGGGGCATCCTGAACCTGACTATGGTTAGTAGCTATAGAGGGTCTTTGAAATTGTGTAAAAAGGGGGGATAGACCATTTTAAGAGTTAAGTTCTTGAAAGAAAATGAAGCCATTTTAGGGCATAGTTAAATGGATAGGTATTGAGCTGTGATGCTTATGGATGCTAGATCAGCATTATAGCTAATACCTGTGGACTAGTGCCATAAATACTTGCAGAAAGAAAGTTAGGTTTTTGTTTTTTAAAGAAGACCTTTAAAAACAATGTATAAAGAGAGAAGATAAAAAAGTGATTTTAAGATATATTTTTATGAAAGTTACAAACATAGTGAAAAATACTGTCTAACAGCTGTTATCTTGTTGGCCAATGCCTTGCTGGACTTGTGTGCCCTGTACCCAGATACGTTTGAGTACTTTCTGGAAACGAGATGTGGGAGATTCCTTCACTGCTTATTGTAATTCTGCAGTTCTGTAATTCTATTAAGTGAGGTATTGTGGTGACACCATCGTAGCATTACATGTACTTGGACAAAACTGTTTAAGACAAAAAATGTGACTTTTTTTTAATCAGAAATAAATTTTGAAAATCTTGAAACTTGAAAATTTTGAAACTTTTGTCAATTTTTCATTAAAAACCAGAATATCTCAAAGAACATTCACCTTTTGTTTTCTGTTTCTGCACTTGAAGTTGGGAAACATTTTCTGATGAAAGTTCACTAAAACGCTTACGTGGCCGTATATGTTTTTCTTTCCTTTTTTGAAAAGTTCTGCTGCGAAAGGCCATGAAAAAGTGGATGAATCTGGTAGACAGTAGTGCAACTAGGGTAGGAGAAGTGAAGCACTAGCTCCAGATGCTGATTTATAGCAGGCAAAAGAATGGTGCTTTTCAAAATATATGTTGTAAATGTTATGTTTACCGTCATGTTTTATGTAATGCAGAACCACTGCTGAAAATGAAGCGTAACAGATATTACCCTATTTACTCAATTATAAGATGAAGTGTTTTTCCCAGTTTAGCTTGTGGGTAAAAATAGCCTCATCTTAGAATCAAGAACAGAGCATAGCAGTGCCACCTGATGTCTAAGCAGGTGCATCAGTTGGCTCTTTACAGGGAGCTCTGCATTAGGGCTTTGTGGCCCAGAGGATCCTCTGTAGCCTTTGTCCCCCTGTCCCCTCCAACACATACTGATGCTGCATGTCCTTGCTGTTGACTGCTTAACAGCTACTGGTCTCACAAGTAGGCAGGGCTGCATGGTCCCAGGCAGGACAGGGAGTGGTGTGGCTGGGACAGCTGTGGTGCCAGAAGCAAGGGAAAGAGGCAGTTGCAGGGGGGAGGGGAGGAGGGTCCATGCCAAGATGGGAAGACATTGAAGGTAAGTTTGAGGGTGGACTGAGAGAGGGACAGCCTGGTGCAGGGTGTGGTTGGGGTGTCAGGGTGTGGGGTCATTAGAGGATCCATGAGATGGGGACAGCTGGTGATATGGGGGGTGGGGGTTGGGCAGAAAGCAGAAACACCTGGAAGGGGAGACCTGCCTGCAGCTGCTGTTTCCGACTAAATCCAGCACCCCATGGTGTCACTCAAAGAAGCCTAGCACACACCACTGTCCCTCTTCCCTGTAGGAAGCTCTTTCCTTTAAGAACTATTTTAGCAGTCTGCCAGGCTGCCTGCCCCCACCCTGCAAACCCACTAGTACATTTTTAAGGCCATGGATGAACAGGACTAGTCAGGTGCTGAAACTCATAGTTTTTGCAGGATCAGGGTAAAAAACATTGAAATATTTGTTTTTCTTTGTCCTGCGTGTTTCTGCCAAGCCTGGCAAAATAGGGCCCTGGTCTTGATGAGCTCCATTATAATATCAAATATAGATTAATTTTCTGTGTGGTCAATCTAATTATTGGGGCACTGTCTTAAATTCAGGATCATCTTGGACTCTGGTAAATACAGTAAATATCTGATAACAATACTTTTTTAAACAGGAGCCTCAAGAAGAGTGATAATTTATATTTATTTTTCTTTTTGTAAAACTATGCAGATAATGAGGTTGTTTTTATGTTTAAAGTGTGTGTGTATGTGTTTTCCTGGACAGTCTATATCAAATTGTTAATAAAGGGAAGAAATGAGTGCTTGAAGTAAATGGGGAATGCTTGTCTATCAGAGGGATAATACTTATTCTTCTGGGACAAGAAAAATCAATGGATCTGTTCTGTTTGAAATACATGTGTTCTTCTTGGAAAAGCTATAATACTCTGCTTACAAATGGAACAAACCTTTCAGTGCTTAAAAGCATCTTATCAGTATCCTGCCCTCTTACTTGTTGTATAAAAGTACCATATTATTTCTAAAGGCAACTGAAATAAATCTATAGGTTTCCATTGCACTTTTAGTCCACAAGATAAAAGAGCTAGTCCTGCTCTCATTTCATAAGCAAACTTCTTGTCCCGACTTAATCATGAGACTTCAGATCACTCCAGCTAGGACAATGATGGTGAGCTGTCACTGCCAATATGACTCGATTGTTCAATTTTAAAACAGGGCACATACTCAGATGATTTACTTCATTTTGATTTCAGTTTTGTAGCAACAGTAGCATTATTAATGAAACTGCTTTATAGGAGTGCTGTTGTGGGCACTGAATGCATTAACATGAAAACATTGAGATATTGCAGTGGTCAGACTTTCCATGATAAAAAACGTTTCTTAAAGGTGAACACAATGAGCATATGCATTGTATATTTTTACTTCTAAAATATTGGAATCTATATTATATCTATGATGTGTTCTGTATATTTTTGCATAGAACCCATCCCTGAATAAAACACACACCCTGTTTTGAAAAATGAGAAAATAAAAATCTTACCTTGAGTAAGTGTCTGAGTAACAGCAGCTAGGGAGGTGAGCCTGCCACTCCAGGTCAAGTCTGTTGCCACCTCCTCCATCGGCCAGATGCTGCCTGTGGACAAAATACATGCCCTGGTCTGATCTGGCATACTAGATCTGGCCTGATCCAGAATGCTGGGTCTGGGGCCATTATCCAGGCACAACCCAGTGCAGCATATATGGGACCACAGCCCAATATGATGTGGTGGGTGTGGGTCCCTAGCATAGGCTGGAACCAGTGTGGGGAGTCCAGAGCCAGGTGCTGGGCTTGGCCGCAGACTGACCCTGTGCACTGGCCTGATTAAGAATACTGTGTCATGTGCTGGGTCTGGCTGCAAATCCACCCCAGGTGCCACCTTGATCTTGCCCATGGGGTAATGTCATGTTTCCATAAATCTGGAAATTTGGTGGTCGGGTTCATCTTGGCTTTCAGAACCACAACAATTAATGCTGCCATCAGTTTCCCACTGCCAAATTTCTGGATGTGTTGGGATCTCTATTTCTCACACACAATGAGCACTTCACTTTCCACCTGGTGCTTCTGCTGAAAATGTGCATGTTAAATGCAAGTAAATATAACATATTAGGTAACTTTTTTGGTGTAGATGGTGGAGAAATCAATACCTTGCATATAAACAGGGAGTACAAAGTTGGACATTTGAAGGTAGAAGGCACATAGGCTGACTGATCATGGATTTATAGAATTTGTGATCTTAAAGACAAGGAAGGAAGGAGAGTAAACAGAATAAAACCACTAAACTTTAACAACAACAAAAGAAAATTATTTCAAACTCTGAGGACTAGAGAGCTGGATCCCATGGGGGCAAGTCTAAGGGGGAAAGAGGAATCAAGGAGAGTTGGTTATGCTTTAGAGAGACAAGAGTATGCTCTTCTATTATGAAGGACAAACAGGACTTTCAGCTTGGATTAGTTTAAAGGAATTGTACAAAAAGTGGGAATTGGGCAGATTAGTATGAACAGGTATAATATGCACATGTAGGGAGAAATCAAGAAGTTAAGGACCCATTGAAAATATATCTTGAAATATAGCTAGTCTGCAACAACGTAACAAAAATCATTCTATAAATATGATGATAAAGAAAATAAATAAAGAAGATAATCAAAGAAAATGTAGGTTAATGAATGGGGAGGGGAATCTAATAGTGGATAATGTAGAGAAGACCAGAGTCTAAAAGGTTGTTGTTTTTTTTTTTATGTTAGTTGACCTTTTCTGTGAACACTGTCAAATGACAGGCACAGTTAGCTGCAAACACAGGGAAGGGGATTATTTAAACAACATGGAAGTTTTCATATCGTCGGCATCAGAAAACATTCATTCTAGAGTGCTCAAGTGTTGGCTGAGATAATTGCAGAGCTATTAGTTATTCTCTTTGAGAACTCACACAAGGCAGATGGAGTCTCAGAGGACTGGAAAAGGGCAAATAAAGTGCCCATTTTTAAGAAAAGGGAAAAGGAAGTTTATTGTAATTGCAGACCAGTCAATTTGACCATGAAGGAACAGTCAACCTGGATTTGTCAAGAGTAAGTCAGGCTTGACCAATCTCAATTCTTTCTAAGTTGATGGACTTTGCAGATGGCAGGAGAGCAGTGGGTTGATCTAACTTGACTTTGTCAAAGCATTTGATGGTTTCATAATATTTTTATTTATAAACTAAGAAAATACAGTGGAGATTAAACTAATATAAGGTGGGTACATAAACTGAATCTTTTTGCTCAGAGTATTCCTCAGTGGCTTAATGCTAAACTGAGAAGAAATAGCAAGAGGAATTCTGAAGAGATCCTTCCTGAGTCCTTTACTCTTCAATAGCTTCATTAGTGGAGTTAGATGCAGTTGACTTCACACTTAGTTAACTTGCAGAAGATGTTAATCTGGATAGAATAGCAAAAAATAGGATTGGGATTCAAAATCACCTTGACATTTTGGAAAATGGTCTGAAATAAAACAGATGAAATTCAGTAAAGGTAAGTGCAAAGTATTTTACTGATAAAGAAACAATGAAACACGCAAACATAAATTGAGGGATAACTGAAAAGATTGCTGTACTACAGAAAACGATGTGAGAGAATACAATAGATAGCAAGCTGAAAGAGCTAACAATGTGCTAGCATTGCCAAAGCATTTAATAGCATCCACAACTGTATTAGGAGAAGTATCTCATACATTTCATGGAAAATGATTATTCCCCTCTGGTGAGGCCTCAGTCAGATTTCTGTGTTCATTTTAGGGCACTGCCCTTCAAGACAGCTGTGGACAAATTGGAGAGAATCCAGGGGACAGCAACAAAAAAAATGATTGGAAAAATGCAACAAATAAGGAAAGCCTGGAAGAGCTGGCATCATTTACTTTGGACAAGAGAAGAGAGGGAGATTTGATAAGCCTCAAATAATATTGTTCAAATAGTTTTCAAAAAAAGGGTTGTCATAAAAAGGATGGTGACCAATTATCCTCTGTGCCTGCTGTTACACCTCAGCTCTGTGTTCTTGGTCAACCCTGGATGCAGTCTGTCTGACTCAACCCGCCCCCCCTCCGCTACATAAATGAAACTGATTAAGATGCAGTGAGAGACACACCTAAGACCCTCCAGATAAGGGTGACAAGAGTGAATCAACTGTTCTAGGTCTCATTTTTATCCAAGATGGAACCAGATGACCATTCATTTACATGAGAGATGGAGAACAGAAAGCCTGAAGCAGAGACTGCAGTGAATTCTGGGACCAGAGAAGCAGG
>JAGPOW010003648.1:82657885-82680670 GCA_030014935.1 Caiman crocodilus
TCTCAGACTTGGCCGACTGCTCCTCCCAGCAGATGTCCGGGTAATTGAAATCCCCCATGACAATGACATCCCTCGTCCTAGCCGCCTCCTTGAGCTGGCTAGCGAGTTGGAGATCCAGTTCCTCCTTCTGGTTGGGTGGTCTATAGCAGACACCCACCATTAAGTCCCTTTCCCCTCGTCCTCCTTGCAGCCTGACCCAAATCACTTCCACCTGGTCACCTGAAGTAGGCCTTCAGGTCTGTAGTAATGGTACAAACTACAGAGTCATCGTGTCCTATAATAATGATGTCATCAACATAGGTCCAGATGTGAATATTCGTAGTTTCCAGATGGAGGCAAATGAAACCTTCAATCGTCTCGTTCATCGCCGCAGTTGCCAATGCTGGTGCATTGTGATAACCCTGTGGGCAAACTTTCCAAGAAAACATTTGTCCACCCACACACATATTAAGAATCCTGTGTGGCTCATGTATAGGGATTGAATAGAACATGTCCTTTACATCTAGGGTCATGGCGAATGACTCTCCGTCCCTCTGTATTTTAATTATGCCCTCAAGAATATCTGAGACAGTTTGTGCAGTGGGCAATTGGAGGGGTTTACAATGTTGATTCGCCTTTCTATAGTCTACCACTAGACGTGCCTCCGTTGACTTTCCTGGCTTTGGAATGCCTCATCCAGCCGACAGGTATGTAGAGGATTCTACAGGCTGGATACACCCTCGTCTGCATAAGTCGTCCAAAGGGTTTCAAACCTGGGGTTGTAAGTCGGTTCGGGCTGGGATTGGCTGGTATCGCCAGGGCACAGGGTTTATTAGCATTGGCTGATGTCTGTCATTTGGAGTAACAGTCAATGGGAGTGCTAAATATATAACATCTCTCAAGGCCAATGCTCAATGTGGAGATACCTAAAATGTTTATGCCCCCTAAGACTCCATGCAGGGCCTTTTCATTAATCCAAAACTTAACTACGGGTGTGGATGTTGTAGCATTTAGCCCTTGTATGAAAATGACTCTGGATGTTTTAGCATGGGGTGTTTCAGGTCTTAATACGTTTACTTGGACTCCCGTGTCTAACAAAAAGCGTATAGGTGTAGAAGTGGAATCTGTGGTAGTACTTACGTCATAAGTTCCATATGGGAGTTCATCATTAATGTGCTGGCCGTTGTCGCCTGCATCAATGGCCGCTATTTGTTTTTTCTATTTTCTAACTCCTGTCCAGGTTTGAAGCCTAGAATCCGTGTCAATCTTCTTTGTCCCTGTCACAGAGCACCCTGTGCCCTGTGCCTGCATAGGAGAAGAACTGCCAGAGGGGAGCCCTAGCAGTGATTAGGCAGCACAGCTGCAGGTTACCGGGGCAACCAATTAAGTCAGCTGACCCTAGGGGGGCAAGGTCTGGCTCTTATAAAGCCCAGAGCCAGGGCCAGGCTAGCAGTTCTCTGCCAGCTACCAGAGGGAGAGGAGCTCTCTGCAGGGGCAGGGGCAGGGGCAGGGGCAGGGGCAGGGGCAGGGGCAGGGGCAGGGGCAGGGGCAGGGGCAACCTGAGGCAGGGGCTGCAGCTGACAGGAAGGATCACTGGTACGATCGGATATTGTTTAGGACAATGGGCTTCCGTTTGTTATATCCAAAAGGGCTTGTATTTTGCCTTGTCATTATAGCCAGGTGGCTTATGTTTTCAGTTATAGCCAAGCGGCTTGAGTTTACTTTGTTGTTATCTATGAAACCGGTGGTTTGGGTGAGGCTAGTAGGGGCTGGAGGAGGCCTTATAAGGGCCCACAGGGGTGTGGGGCCCTAGTGCCCAGGAGGGCGCAATTCAGCGTCGGGGGGCAACATTGTTAGGAAGCCCAGTGGAGGCACAGCGAGCCCGAGAGAGGGCGACGGTACTTGAGGGGGCCGGATCGGGGAAAGGCTGATACATAACAGATATTCCATCAGTGAGGCTTGGGCTGCAGTATTGGGGTGGATAGGAGCTGCAGATAGCGCCCCCTGTCAATGAGGCAGTACAATGGCAGCCTCCTGCTAATTAACATGAATTAATCAATTAACATCAAAGATGTGGCAGGTGAGACAAGGTGGGCGGTTGCCCAGAGACAGGTGCGTGGGCTGCACGGAGGGCGGGTCCAAGTGCCGACCTGTTACAGTCCATTTCCTAGCCTGTGAACCTGGCTCCTCATCAGGCCGCTCCTACTTAGTAGAAACGCGAACATGGTGCGCTCTTCAACCATATGGTCTGGTGGTCATCTGCACGGCCAGTGATCAGTCTGAGGCTTATCAGGCGTTACTTTCCATGTTCCGACTGCTTGCACTGCTGCTGGTGGGGTGAGCTTGGACTCCATTCTCTGTGCTGTAGTGAGCTTCCCCAGGCTACTCAAAACATTTCCTATTGGTCCCCCTGTCAGTGGATGCAACAGCAAACAGAACATAGATGTGTTAATACCTCCATAAATTTCAACACTAGCCTCTACCTCTGCTGCGAACACAGGGACTTTGCTGGGATCGTTGCACCATTGGTGCGGCCAAACACTGTTTGCCTGTTGTAAAGTTAGATTTAGTGGGTAACGCCCTGTATCCCAGGTTAGATAACTGGCTCCTGCTATTGCATATAAAAGCTGTGCAGGTGATGCATCACTGGGCGGATCCGCATGCTAGGCATGGGCTCGGGTCAGCAATGCTAGAACCACAGCAGCACACAGGAGGATTGGCCAGATTTTGTTGCGCAATATTTGAGTCGTGTCATTGCACGCTTCTCCCCCCCATGCGGGTTGACGCATCAGCACGGTACACTCTTCAGGGTCCACTAATTCTGACCCATGCTCTAATACTAGTCGTCCCAGCCACATCACCAATGTTTCACCCGGTGTCAATCGGGTATCCTTTGCCAGCTCCTGGAGCTCCCCCCTAGTATGTGTACGGAAGGTAGTGAGAGTGCGGGTTCCCACGCCATCAATGATTGTCTTCACTAAGGCTACAGGGTTTGCATGCAGGACAGTTGCATCCGCATCAGCAGGAAGAACGGAGTATGGCCCCGGTGGAGTGCTGTATGGAGGCAGCTCCTCACGGGGGCCAACGGAGCTTCGCTGACGTCAGAGCTTCCTCCCCAAGGCTTCTTGGCTACGCCCCTTTCTTTTCCCGCGATGCCATCTTTGAGAGGTGGCTCGATCTGTAAAACACTCTGTCGCGCGGTTGCCTGAGTTAACGTATCTATCATGTTATCTTGGTTCGCCATGTGCCGCAGCAAAGTAGTTACCGAGCGGAACAGGACATTAATCATTTTCCCTTTATTCCATTTTTGCCCTGTCCACCCCATCACATCCTGTTCGTCAGCCTCGAGACCCTCGTGGAGTGTCGTTAGGATTTCGCTCTCGGCACCTCCCTGCTCGAGGTCAGGGCATCTAAATTTGTCAGGGGAAATCTCACAACTGGTCCCCTCCTTTAGGTACTGAACGCACATATCGTATTCCTTCTCAGGATCATATTTATCTGTACCCTTAGGCTTAATGCACCTGAACGATACCTCCAATTTTATATCAGGTGGCTATAACTGCGGGCCTGGAGAGAAGACATCCCAGAGCTGTGGGGCTAAGGCCAGACATGACCCACTCCTTAAGCGGTTCCTCGCTGTCTTCAGTTGGGCAAATGGACACATAGCCTCCCATTTTTCCTTGATGATATGCTACGTGAGCCCACAGAGTAGCAGCAGCCATGGTCGGGGGCCGACAATGGTTTCCCCATGGGCAGTGCTTAACTAATTCATCAGGGTCTCCTTTGTTCCCCCTTTGCCCCGAGGATCCTGTTCGTGACGCCATGTGAGGAGGAATTGGGGGGGGGGATGATTAACCCCTCAATTTGAACAGGCTGGGGATGAAAGGGTTCTGGAACACTCTCACCCTGCTTCTCTTTTCACATCCAAAGAGTCTGAGGACAATGTAAGAAATAAATGCTTTACTTAGAAAATGAAACTCAACGTAGACACACTCCGTAAAATCCTCCGCGAAGCACTTAAATGCCTTGTATGCACGTCTGCGCCGGCAGTTCCCTTTACAATAATCTCCAACAACTGAAAACTGTAGGGAACTTGAGAGCTCTTCAACAGCTATCCAATGCAACCTATCCAATGGGGGCCACTGCTGTGGAGCACTCCCCCACTCTGGCTGTCCTGCCATTGACTCCATTGCACATGCCCATGGATGGGGATGACTTGGCAGTGGGGGAGGCAATGGTGGGGGTCACCAACCTCTCACCTGTCCCCCAGCATCTGGAGTCAGGTGGCAGTAAAGATGATACAGAATGCCTCTCTTCTGGAGGCCAGACCCAGTGCGCGGCAGAGGGGTTTGTTGACCTCTTGGTCATGTCCCAGCCTACTGGATTGGCTAGGGAAACTAGTGAGACAGAGATCCAGCTTTCTGAGTGTTGAAAGCAACTTTAAGAGCATGATGACCTCTCCCCTCAATAAGGTGGAGATCGCTTTCCTTATTGGGGCTGCTGTGTCTGGACATTGAGGCCATAGACACTGCATTTGCAGGTAACCTCCCACCTGGGGTGCAGCCTCATGACTCTTTTGTTGGAAATGTCCAGCCCAAGTTGGCAGACCTCCCTTCTCCCTGGATCACTCCTGACTATGGGGATCTCCTGACCTTTCTGAAGTAGACCAAAGGACAGAAGAATATAGCAGGACACATCACCCGGTGGTGCACAGACCCTGAGATTGTTGTCAAGGCTGACAGGACTGTGGCCCAACTTATGCAGCAAGATCTAGGCACCTGGCAAATGGCTTACTGTCTAGAGAAGCTCAGAGACAAGTGAGGCCTGGGGAGTCCCTGGAGTAAAGTAGGGCACAAGAGGCCTTCCCTGACCTGTTTCAGCTATTTTGCTTTGCTCTTCGGTGCTTGCTTTTCCACCCACACTTTACCTCGCTCTTCCTCTTCCATACCCACAACCATGACAGCCACAGCCATTGGCATTTTTAATATCAATGGGTGTTGAGATCTGGTGAAACAGGAGGCTGTACTGGAGCTACTGAGCCGGAAGTGGCTGGCCACCACCTTCCTCCAGGAGACGTATTCTGATGGGCTCAGCCAGGTGGTCTTAGCATGCTGCCTGGCAAGGCCACTTGTTCTTGAGTAATGGCACCAACCTCAGAACTGGGATAATGATTCTCCTATTGCCACAGCTGTAACTTGACACAGTGGTAGCATGGGAGGTCATTCCCAGCTGCCTGCTGACTGTCCACATCACCCTACCACCACACTACCTGCTACTCGTTAATATCTATGCACTCACTGATTATCAGGAAAGAGTCATTTTTTTCAAGACCTTGGCCACCGTCCTGTGTGATGCTAGTGAGAATGATGACCTGCTCCTCATGGGTGTAGACTTTAATTGCACGATTGACACCTCACTCAGCCACACGGGGCCTGAGCCTCACCTGCCCTCAGCCCACAAGCTGCAGTCTCCCCTGGAGACCATGGACCTCGTTGATGTCTGGAGAGCCCTGCATCCTGACATGTGTCAAAACACCTGGGGTAGGACAAGCACCGGTGGTCTCACCATGGCCTGCCTTAACCACTTTTATGTCACCAAGCACCATCTACCCCTCCTGTGCAGTGGCCATATCATTCCCTTGGGACTGGCTTGGCCTGCTGTAAACTAAGCCTGTCTGGGAGAGCCTGTGCACAAGCACCTTATTAGTGCTTCAGTTTCAAGACTTCCACATCCAAGACTGCTTCTCCCACTTTTGGTGGGGTTGGGAGGGTGCAAGACTGAGGTACTCCTCCTGGAAGCTATGGTGAGACATGGGCAAGGTACAGATATGGGCTTTTTGTCAGCAGTACACCCAGTTGCCCATGAATGAACAGCATGACTGTATCCAAGAGCTGGAGGAACATGTGGCAGAGTTCGAGGCTGCCCTGATGGCTGCCAGCAGTGACACAGTGCTGTGCAAAAGCCTCTGGTTCCACAGGAAATGACTGTAGAACTTGATGGAGAGCACGGAGCAAGGACCTCCACCCACTGCCAAGAGCCAGCAGAAACCAATATCCCAACCTGTTGCTTCTTCAACCTAGAGTGGTGGCGGGCTATAAGCAAAGTCTTAGATCACCTCAAGACCCCTGAGGGCCAGGTAATCACAGACCTGGGCAAAGTGAATGAGGATGCCATCACCTTCTATTGTGACCTGTTTGCAGCTGAGCCATTCTGCCCTGAGGGCACACAGGCACTCCACAAGGGCCTACCATGTTTCTGTACCCTGGAGGCCAGCAAGCTGAAGTTTGAACTGTCTCTGGAGAAAGTGGCAGCTGATGCAGCTGGCCTCACCTCTGGCAAAACCCCAGACCTTGATGGGTTACCTAGAGAGTTCTAAAAGGCCTCCTGGCCTCTCCTCAGCCCCTGCCAACTACACGTTTTCTGGGAGAGCCTTCCTGACAAGGTCATACCAGTCAGTTACTTTCAAGAGGTGCTCATGCTGCAGCCCAGGAAGGGAGACCTTGGCTGCATCAAGAATTGGTGGCTAGTTTCCCTGCTGTGTGTGAACTACAAGATTTGGCCAAGGCACTGGTGACCCGCTGCTGCACTGTCATATCCTCCATCAATGTGCCTGAGCAGAGCTACTGCATGTTGGGAAGGACCATCCAAGACAACCTGTTTCTGCTGTGTGACCTACTCATAGCCAGAAAACCCTTTGGCCTGGACATTGGCTACATCTCTTTAGACCAGGAGAAGGTCTGTGACCTGGTGGGCCATGCCTACCTCTTCCAGGCCCTGGAGGCCTTTGGCTTTAGGCCTCTTTTCACCAGGTCTTGTACCAAGATACCTCCAGCCTGCTCAAGGTGAATGGTTGTTCTGCATGTGCCAGTTCCCGCAGAGGGTGGGGCCTGTTGTCTTTGATCAAGAGCTCTTCCTGCTCCTGAACTGGGCAGTACTTCTGGCCTTCTACCTTAGCATGATATGAGCCTCATAGGCTTTCTTCCACCTCTAGCCCCAAGCCTAGTGCCTTCAGTTCCCACAATGGTTGAGGGAGCCCCTGGTGCACAACCCAGTTATGCAGCATCCTGTACTGAGCCTGGCCTCCACTAGCCTCACAGCTGCCCTCATCCAGGTACATGTCCACTGCCTGGGCCATCTCCTTGACCCCACTTGGTCAGCCTGGCTCTCACCCGAGGCCCTGACTGCCCAGCTGGACATGCACTCCATTCACAGTATGGGCAGTCTCCTGCATGACATCTAGGCTGCCCTTCTGCCAGAGGTAGTGGACCTCCTGGACAACAATCTCTGGGTGTGCCAGTCTCCCTCACCACAGATGCCCCAAGCAAGGCCTTCCCCCTGCTACTGGTCACCCCAGCTATGGCTGGTGAGCTGGTCAGCAGGTCTGGCATCCTGCTGACACTCCCCATGCCTCCCGACAGTGACATAGATTGTCCCTTTGCTTCCCTGCCCCATACAAGCCTGGGTGGTTCACGTCCACCACACCCAGGTGCTGGTGAGCTGCTCTGATACACCGTGGCAATGGCTACTGGAGCCACCAGCTTCCCCACCAGCCCACCTGGCTTGCAATATATAAGCCGCCAAGCACCAAGAAGACTGGTGAACTGCAGTGGCAGATGCTGCATAGCCTCCTAGCCACTGGGATGTTTACCAGAGGCATTGAGGAAAGTCTTTTTTGCACCTTCCTTGACTGTTCCTACTTGTGGACACTCTTAATCACTCTCAAGCTGCTGCTGCAAGATCTGGGCAGGAGCCTCTTGGAGAACACTTATGTGTGCTCCTACCCCTATTGAGTGGCCAAGCAAGGCACAGTGTGCTTGTCCAACTTTCTGCTGGGTCAGGCCAAGATGGTTGTCCTCAAGAGACCCTGAAACCACCTTGCCAGGACTGTCTCAGATGATACCCTGCGGATTTTCAGCCTCCTGGTGTGGGCATGCCTCTCACTAGAGTTTGAACATGCTGTGCCCCAGCAGACAGTGCCCACCTTTGAGGCACATTGGGCCCTTGAGGGGGTACTGTGCCACATGGAGGGTGGCTGCCTTCAGTATGCGCTCTGATGTCAGAACTAAATCCAAGCTTGTGCCACGCCTTGGGCTGCTTTTTTTTTTTTTCCTTATCTTTGTGTGGTTAGTTGAATGTTTTGTTTCCTGTACTATTGGATAGAGCAGGGTAGGAATCATTTGTTTATAGAGGGCTTTGGCCTGTGTGACCATGTGGCCAGGTGTCCTGACTGCATAACAGCATGTTACGCATGACATGTAATATTGTGAAGTTATCTGTTACTGTGTGATGTTATGAATGTAATGACATGGTACTTTTGGTTTGATGGTGATGTTTGTCTTTTCTTTGTATATTGGACCTGGACCCGGAGGGGCTGACTTCTTGTACCCCAAAACCCTGAAAAAAGTAGCTAAAATGTCAAAAGGCCTTCCTGCCTCCCTCTATCCCTCTCTCTCTCTCTCCTAAGTCTTAGCTTCCAGGTTTCCTTAAAATCTTAGCAAATACAATGTTATTGGTTTTGCTGTTGCATCTAGACAATTATTGGTGAAACTGAAAAGAAGCTGGTCAATCTGACAAGTCAGTTTCACTGCTGCTTAATGGGAAGACAGCAACAGAATTGACCAGAATTGTATTTGTTTCACTCAATAGTTGCCAGGATTTCCAGGCCTCTGATTCCATTACAGTGCACCAGCAGAACAGCCAAAGTTCCCAGAGAACTTAAAAAAAAATGTGTGGAATATTTCTGAAACAAAATATTTGGGGATTTTAATTTCTTGAAACTGTGTTTGAACTTTCCATTTTGTCCTAATTTGAGATGAACAAAACTTCTGATTTCAAATTTCCATGGACCTATAAATCATTTTCTTGCCTATTCTACTCTTTTATTTTAATTTATATTTAGACATACAAAGACAATGGGATGGAATAAGTACACACTTTAGTCACATCTGTCTCCCTAAAGTATTATGTCGATGTACATCAGCTCATATTTGAATTACAAGAGTAGTTCTATTGTCAAAGGGATTGTTAATCCAATCTACATGCTTGTTATTTTCAAGGTCTCTTTGGCAGTCTCTTTCACAACTACTAGCTTGCAGCTGCTATTTTTGTGATCCACAGAGATATGATTTTTTTCCTGTTCCAGTCCAGAGTTCAAATGCTCCAATATCCTGTAGCAGTAAACAAGGACAACATAGGAAAAAAATAGAATGGCTAATAATCACCCCACCCCACCTTTCCCATTTCATGGCTGTCTAATTAAGTGGTTTCAATATATGGCAAGAACATGTCAAATGAAGCAAAAAAAAATCACTTAGATATTTAAGGATTGAGATGAGACAAATAAGTGGCTCAGGTTATATTTTCATACCAAAAAGGCCAGCAGGACTCCCTCCCATCCCCAACTATCTTGCTACACCAAGGGTGAGCAATTATTTTTGCTGCGGGGCCACTTAACACATTTTGGTAAGCTTTCAGAAGCTCACATTATCCCTGCTCCTGGATAATATGAGCACCTTCAGTTGCTTTTCATTTTATTTGCAGTAGTTTGTTGTTCAGTACTTTTTTTTTATCAACCTCCTAATTTTCAAAGGGCCTTTTTATATGCCACAAAATTGGCTTTTAAAGTGGCTTAAATGCCCTTTTGCACTGCTTTAGTGGCATTGCTGTTTGCATGTTTAGCAGTGTATTCCACTTTAAACGATTTTGGTACGTAGCAAGATAAAACTCCTCAGAGGTGTTTTAGTTTGCTACCTAACAAAGGGCAACAGTGCACAGAGCACTGGAAGCTGATATGCTTGGGGCTTGGCAGGCCCCACATGCTGTGGGATCTAGCAGCAGACTATGCAAGCAGGCTCTACTGAAGGGGAAAAAAGAAGGTGGTGAGACTGATCTTTTCACCCGGGGGGGGGGCAGTATTTTGTTTTGTTTTGTTTTGTTTTGTTTTTTTCTCCCCACAGCCTGCCTGCCTGAGTTCTGCAGGGGCCTGGTGCTTCCCTCTCTGACTGCAAGGGTGGGGAGACGTAGTGCTTCCCTCCACAGCTGCGGCACCCCCCAGGACTGCCTCAGCTGGGTGCCAGTGGGTGGGTGCTGCCTGGGAGGTTCCCATGCAGCTTAGGGACTGCTCAGCTTACCAGCAGCTCACTCCCACTGCAAAAGGGCAGGGAAGGATCAGGTCCCCACCCTTGAGTACACAGCGGTTTTGTTCAGTTTAATTCTCCCTAAATTGAAGTGGTGTTTTTAAAAACCCACCATATCAATTTAGGGAGAACTAAACCAAATTATACCACCATGGCATGTACAAGCACCCAAAAACACCATGCACAAAAGTTTGTTGAGAATACAAAATATTCAATGAGTGGAAGATGCACATTTGCTTACTAAGCACATCCTGATTTTTTAAAGCTGTACTCAAAATATGGGCCTCCAAAACTAAGGCTTTTGTGATTCTTGGCTTTGATAGTTAACCATTAAAGTAAATCTCAGAGGCATAACTAGGAATTTTGGAGCCAAGGGACACCAAAGAACGGCAGTGCCTGGTAGAGTGATTGGGAAGTGAGTGCTGGAGACTTTTTGATGTTGCCTCTAACTCCATACCTAGGTCCCTTTGCCTTATTCATTCACCCATAATTGTGCTACTGGTCTCAAACAAATCTTTAGTTCACTTAATTATTGAGACCATAAATGTATTTAGATAGCAGTTGTTGTGAATATAGAGTATATAAAATAGTTTATGGCTGAGAAAATGCAGCTATTTTGCAAAGGAAACCAATAGTAACTACTGAATCACAAAACTGGTATATTTTGAGCAAGTCTACATTGCTAATCTAGAGCAGCAGGCAACAGCAGACTCAAAGGGTGTCTTTACACATGCTTTACACACTGTAATTACAGCACAACATAGCAGTGTTCCTGCACATTTACAGGCACCCCAAATGCTATGCTGCTTCATGTGCATTAATCTACCAAACTGGAAGTAACATAACTGTATTCACACTGCATAATGAGTCAAGGCCACTATGGTATTCCAGGTTCAGAAGTAAATATGCATAGAACAGAATGTCTTTAGCAGTCTTTTGCATAATTTGATATGTTTGTGGCAGAGACGTGTGTTTCTTGTTTTTTGTTTTTTGGGGTTTTTGGGGTTTTTTTTTACTGTTAAAGCCATTATTATCAAAATACTGTCGGGGCTCTATCTTGAAAATAGGACTGAGTAGATTTGACAAAATGTGGGTGAGCCCACATATTCTTATGACATAATTATGTTTTTCTGAAATAAATGATGAAACTCCATTGTTTTCAGTGGTGCAGGGTCCTACTCCTTGGAACCCAAAAGTTCAAATAATTTTGGTTATTGTCACATTTTTGGCACCTTTTCACTTTCACTTCTCATCTAAGACTTCAGACCAAAATGCTAAAATAGTGATTCTCAACCAGGGTGCCAAGGCACTTTGGGGTAATGTGCAATCCTTGAAGAGTTATTACAAGGCACAAGAAAGTAAATTCAGGTTCTTTCCTGCCTGGCCTTTGTGTAAGGAGGTAAGTTCTGGTTTTTCCTGCCCCACCTAACTGTCATTTTGTCCCTGTGTGCAAAGGCAATAAATAATTGCCTGGAATAAATAAATTGTTATTTTTTAAATGGGGTTCTGCTGTATTAAAAAAAGTTATGGAAGGGTGCCTGGATTCTAAAAGGATTGTGCATCACTGTCCTGAAAATACAGAAAGCTTAAAAATAGCCCACTGCCACACACACACATTGTCAAAGTTTGTGTTGTAATTGAAATACTAACCTTTCTTCTAACAAGTCCAATAAATATTTCCATTCTTCCTTTGGGGTTTCAGGGGTTGTACTCTAATATTTGAATGTTTTTTACTGTTACAACTTGTATTAACAAAACCCAGTATTTGAAGATGTTAGACTTTTTAAGGTTTCCATCACACCGGTACACTGGTAAAGTACAGGGATAAGGATGTGGGTGTGTGATTTTGTACATGTGGAACCTGGAGATTGTGATAAGTTTCAAAAGCTTCTAGATATATAATGATGTAGGCAGAAATGTTTGATACCTTACTTCAGATGTTTTACAAAAATATAAAAAGATTTTAGTAGTTCCGGGACTATTTTTCTCAGGAAGTTTTTGTACAGCAAGTTTCATTTAGATAAACTCTTACACTAAAGAATATTCCATTATTCATTTATGTGTTTGTTTTGGTAATACTTTTACAACATAGTAGCAAAATGAATAGGTTTTGTTAATTAGCATGGCTCCATTGACTTCAGCAGCTCTGTTCCAAAAAGAACAGGATCTGGCCCTTTGTTTTGAAATAAGTATGATATGTCTTGCCAATTTCACTTGCATAATCAAAGAGTGGTCAAAGCTTCTCAAAGGCTTCACAAGAATGATGATAATATATTTCTTTCCTAGTAAAATATTTAAATATTCGGCTTTGATCATGTGCTCAAATTTATTTCAGGAGTTTTCTTATTGCATGTAGAAGCTAAAGTGTCTGTCAAGCGTTTTTCAAAAGTGATTTGTTGTTTGGCAAGAAATTAAATATACTGTAGAACCAGGAGGAGAGAGAAAGCCTCTTACATTCTGGTGATGGACTGAAAACTGCTGTGATCCTTCACCTTACTTTGATTTCTCCTCCCCTACAGAATGAATCTTTGAAAATATGGGAGGAAACATAATATCTTGCAGACTTCCTTTAGTTACTAAAGATTACTGTGAAAAAATAAGGAGTGGGGACATCTTTGTAATCAAATGTGTTTTTAGGTTTGTTGCAGATGAAATAGAAAAGCTAGAGTACCAAAGGGGGACTCAGAACATCTGGGAGCTTCTCCAGCGTCTGAGAAAACTCCTGTGTGACTTTCTGTGCCTCAGTGTAATTTCAGTGATTTTAAAATACCAGTGCTAAGTGGTATTTAGTGATATATTTTGTCATTTTGAAATGCTCCCTTACTTGAATTACAGATGGTGGGAATTGGGAGATGATCCCTCAGATAAGAGAGAACTTTGCTCCACAATAATTTTGGGTGGCTCTTGCAGTTTTTAACCCCTGGAATGTCTGCACATTAATACCTGAAACAAATTTTAAGCGCTCATTATCTGGCTCAAACTTTTGCTACTCCAGGGCAAGAGTATCTCTGATATGTGCTACTAAACTCCTGTTACACTAAACTGTAACCATACTAGGCTACAACTTCATGTAAACACCCTACCTGCCCACCCTCCCCTTCTGGACCATATTGGGTTCACTTTGCCCCCCTACTCCTCAGCACCCCAGATCTCCACTCATGCCCCACCCCTTAACCCTGCTTACTTGTGATTGCCTGAGCTGTCTGTCCCAGGGGAGGAGGCAGGGAAGGGTTTACCTGCCTGCCTGCCTGATGCTGTTTTTGCTGCTGTCTGGGAGAGCTCAGCCCAGAGAAGAGCAGCAACCTAGCAGCAATGATGGCAGGCTCTGGACATTTGGGTTAACCCCTTCCTGCCTGATTCCTCAGGACAGATAGCACAGGCAGCCACAAGTAAGTGAGCAAAGGGCTAGGGGGGGGATTGTCAGGGATGGGGTGAAGCAGAGGGAACTCCAAGTGCTGGGGAGAGGAACCTCAGGGTCAGTGGTAACTAGAGGAGCCCTGGGGAGCAAGGGGAAAGGAGGAAGCCCAGGTTCTTACCTTTCAGTCCTCCAGGCCCCTGCTGGCCTGAATGTGTGACTGCTGCAAGCTGGAGTTAGCATTGACACAAATCAACACTTGTGTGGCTCACAGTGTAGAGTGTAACAAGGCCACAAGTCAGCTAGGGGCTGGTATAGGGTCAGCAGGGGTTGCACACTGGTCCATGATTAGTTTGTTGTTCTTATCCTTCTTGTAGGCCTGAGTTTATTAAACCCAGTGATCGCTACATGGTCTCAGCACTAGTGAATGAGAGAGAATTTGCATTCCAAACTGAAAAACAGTTAGAAACTGGAGTAAAATAGAGAAGTATCTGCCAGTAGAAGTACAATGAAAAATTGCTTACTTACATTGGACACCAGAGATCAAATTAATATTTTACCAGAGTATGCATATAGAAAATTAAAATGAAGTCCAAAAGTGAATCTAACAAAAATAAAAATATCTGAGTATCCAAGAACAAATATACCAGTGAAAGGGGTGGAGATATATTACTAGTATTCAGTATAAAAATAAAGTTACAAACTCCCATTCATTGTGAAGCATGTAGCTGTGGCATCACAGTTTGCACCTGCCACTGCTATGTTGCCGTATCTCATTGCTGTGGCAATGTAGTGTCTCATGTAGATGCACCCAAGGCAGAATTAGTAAGGATGAAAAAATTACAAGTGGTACAGAAAATCCAGGTACTTACATAATGGGTAAGTTCCTTTGTTGTTTTAGAGAAAAACCCAGCTAGTTATATCTATGACTGAATCTCAGAAACCTCAACAAAGCTATCAAACAAAAGAATTTAAATTGCTACTTAGAGTAGAAATTATGATCCAATTCATAAATGCACCATTTTTCAGTAAATAGGAGGCCTCCCCAGGATTTTGGCAGCTGAGGCTCACTAAGGAAAGCTCTAAATTATGTGCATTTAATACTGATTTGGAAGGTACAGAATTCTATATCAATGTTTTAATATCACTTCTGCAGCTGAAGTGTATCAGCAAGCCAGATACATCATTTATGGGCACACTTCTGGTGTGAACAACTCTATGGATGATATTATCATCTGAGACTTCACTGAAGAAGAACACAGTTGCAGGCTTCTGGTAGCATTGGATGCTCCTAGAGCTTCAAACTTTAAATCGAAGAGAGCAAACTTCATGCTGGGCATCACTGAGCTGATTTTTATAGGGGACATCATCTATATTGTAGGAGTGAAACTTGAAAGGGTGAAAATTGAAACCACTGAAATTACGCCATGTCCTCAGTCAAAGAAAGAGGTGCAAT
The DNA here is from genome assembly GCA_030014935.1 of Caiman crocodilus. Taxonomy (NCBI): domain Eukaryota; kingdom Metazoa; phylum Chordata; order Crocodylia; family Alligatoridae; genus Caiman; species Caiman crocodilus. The sequence goes on from JAGPOW010003648.1 coordinate 82,672,812, forward strand.
GGTTCTTTTGGAACAGAAATTTTTCTAGACAAATTCACGCCTAATTTGTCATAAAATAAACAATACCAATGAAGATAGACCTTGGGAATAAAAGTGAATGGTGCTGGAATACAGAACAGGAAGATTTCATTGATATATCTATGGCCAGACAGCACATGTGGTAAAAGATCAGACACTCCTGATAGTATTGTTTAACAAGGCATTACATGACTCTACATTTGAGAATTCAGAGAACAACCCCCAAGACATTAGGGAAGAGGTGGACATGGACTGTTCTCAACCGATGCTCCCTACCTTAGCACTGGAGATAGAAATAGAAACAGATTAATAACAAGCAGGTACCTCATATGGTCAGCTTCATTGTTTGTCAGGGAGCAAAAGAGCTGCAGAAAGGGGGAATAAGACAATGAGTGGTAAAGATTCACTCCAGAATGATGTACTAGTAACCTCTCCTCCATAGGTAAGTATTAATCGATTTTTTGTACTTATTAAGAGGGAAGATGTGGCGATAGATGTTGTGTCTTAGAAACAGGCCATTACTTAAACTTCAAGGGTTGGGAATCAGGAAATGGTCCTTAGTTGAGCTAACTAGTCAGAGACAAATATAGGCTCTGGAGGGTTGCTTACCGCTCCAAAATAAAACCTTTTATGTAATTCTTCTCATTCACATATGTCTGTGTTTATCAAATCTGATTATTACCAAGGATCTGAGTTTTCCAGAAAAAATAGAGTAAATCACAGATTTTACCTTTTACCAGAGAAAATGCAAATTTCTCATTTTACCAAAGAAACCCATGGATTTTGCAATTTTGCATTGAGCTTGCTGCAGGCTGGCAGAATTCCAGCCTGCAGGGAGGTGGGGGAAGGTGGTGAGACAAGGGGCGCCTGGAGAGCAGGTCCATCAGGTGAGGGGGAGAGGGGGATTGAGGCCTCTGTAGAAAGGGAGAAAGCTGGGCAGGGCTGAGGTTGCTGCCCAGCTGGGTTGTGCTTGGGGCCCAGGGCCATGATGTGGAGTTGCAGGGACCTAGTGGGAGTGACTGGGCTGCAGGTGGCTTGTTCAGGTGGGAGGAGAGGGCCAGCTCCCTGCTGCCGCATGAACTCCAGAATTGTTTGCGGGGCAGGTGCAGGCTGTGGGCTCCAGCTCCTGCCCTGCTTCCCTCTGCCAGGGCCTCCACAGCTCAGTGGGTATGACCCGCTCCAGCAGGGAACAGCTGGGCCACATGGGGATATCCTCACTGCTGCAAACAATGCAGTGCCCTGGCAAGGTGCCTCCTGCATATGCCGCTGCTTTGAGGGGCTCAGCCCTGTGTTCAGGGAGCATGTCACCAGGGCATCATGGAGCTCTCTGCAGCAAGTAGGGTCACTGTGTGATCCTGCTTCTCCCTGCCACCCTGCTTCCCTCACCTGGGGCCCTCCACAGCCCAGCAGGAGCAGAGGAACTGTGCAGAGAAGCTGCTTGCCTCTGTGAGCTCTGAGCTGCCTTGGTGATGTGCCCCCTATGCTCAGGGCTGTGCCCCTCAAAGCAGTGGCACACACAGGAGGCGCATTACCAGGGCAATGTGGAGCTTGCAGCAGTGAGGGGATCTACATGTGGACAGAGCCCACAGCCTGCCCCTGCCCCTGCCCCCCCAGGTGTGAGCACAGTGGTGGAGAGACACCCTGCCCAAGTCCACAGCAGGGGGAAGCAGGGAGAGGGGGCTGTGGGCCTGGGTCTGTAGCTCTGGCAGATGGTGGGGGGCCTCTAGCATGGCTGTGGTAGCAGGGCCTATGGGTGCAGGGCAAGGGGCACCAGCAAGGCTGTGGGTAGGGGAGCAATAGGCAGGGCCAGGGGGATGTGGGTGGAGAGTGAGGGTCACCAGCATCATCTGGGGGGCTGTGGGGAGCCTTTGATTTTAACCACAGATTTTGGGTTTCTTATTAGAAATGTCCTGCTCATGCCCCTCACTCCCCATGCACAACCCCCTGGTCCTGCTCACGCATTTTTATTAGCAGAGAATTTGTGATTTCTTTTTTTAAATTTATTTAATTTTATCAGGGAAAACCAGGATCCCTGATGATCACTACAATGAGTACTACAGAAGGTCTAGAAATGCAGAAATCCCTGCAACTGTATCATGCTGCAGCACAGTACATTTTCATATAAAATGCATTTTTTTTTCTTTCTTGCTCATTTCTAACATGAAGCATACATCTTACACTGTTATCCTGAAAGATGAAGACAGGACTGTAATTATTTAATACCATGATAACTTGTGGTTGCACCATGTGGTTCAATATAACTTTCAGTGATGTTAATGGAATCTGTCTATTGATGTTTGTTGTAACTGGTTTGGGGCTACTAATATTAGTGTTCATTTTCCTTTCTTAAAAGCATTATTTTAATCAATAGCAAAATCATTCATGGTAGAAGACTGCCTGAAATGTATTGGAGCAATCTTCTATATCTCAATCAAGTGTACATTATCAATAGCACATGACTAACAACCAACCCTCCATCTCAGAGAAAAATGTGTGGTCCTTGACATCTGTATCATACGCCTGTATCTGTAAATAGATACAGAACACATTGCAGTTCTGATGTTCATATTCTTTTTCCTCCTGGGTAGATTCCTAATCCTAGAAAACACTTAAATAATCTTGTAACAATATACAAAAATACAACCCCATTTGATGCATTCATTTATGTTCCAAGATCCTTTTGTTTTATATTCATTAAAGTTAAGTGAAGCCAAACTATTTATTTTTCTCTTATCTGGTTCTGATTCTTGAACCATTAGCACCATCTGAACAAAGTAATAATCAATTCAAGGTGTGAGTGGACAAAGTGTGTGTGGAAAAAAAATTGTTGTATATGGACAGGCCTTTTCTTATTTCACTGAGGTAGATATATTTTACATAATGGCATATCTCTGGTAACCTCCAGGATAGAGCTTGAACTACATCCCATTAATATTAAGGTTGACCTTTCCAGAGATTTCAATGGAAGTTATATCAGACTAATAAAGTTTAGAGGAATGCTAATGGGAAATACAGAATGGTACCTAAAATGTAGTGGAATAATTAGCATCTCTTATGATTCTTTCCTTGATGATAATCTTCTTTTTAAAACTTCTATACCTAGTTAAAATAGTGTACCTGCATTTATATGAGCATGTCTGTGATGCTGCATTTCAGAGATGAAAACGTTTCTCTATGTAGATTCTATGCATAAGAAACACTCATTTTAGATGCATCAGAAAGGATGGCTTGAGAAAAATGATTACAATTTAGCTTTGAGAGATCCTTGTATCTTAACACAAATGTGATATAACCATATTTTCTATTGTAAAGGTGAGGAATATGTAAGACAGCCATAGACTATATTTTTCTTTACAAGAAATTAAAAAGTTCTGAATTTAGGCAAATGCTGGAACTTATACCCAGTGCCGTAGGAAGGGGGGAGGAGGTGAATGGATGACCTTCCCAGGTGCTGAAGCAAATAGGTGCTGCCCAGCCAGGGTGGAGCCAGGGTAGAGCATGGGACACAGCCATAAGTACCCGATTTGTGGGGAGGGGGTGTGGAGAGGGGTGAAGGGAAGCTCCCACCACTGAGTGTACTCCCAGGCAAGCATGGGGGGTTGGTGTACCGCCCAGATCTGTGCATGGGGTGAGGGCAGGTTGCCACTGCAGACTTTGCCCCAGGTGCCAAACTTCATTGTTACGGCACTGCTTTTGTTAGTTCTTCCTAACTCAGTAATTAATGCAGGTACATATCAGAAGTCAGTTCAGAGGATAGGGGTTTTTTTAGAATGTGAGCATTGATGTGTATGCTTGTGACATCACACCTGTCTAATGGAGATAACTTAATTGCTGCCATATGGAAGTTTATTAAATTGGACTTGAAATATTTACCATCCTGTCTCATACTGAAAACTACAGAAGTTTGATTTAAAAAAAATGAATATACTAGTAGTTTAGCTATTATTAGGGGTTTTTCCCCCTCCTGGTTTGAGCAGAATATAATATCTCCCTATACCCTTCCAAGCATCTTTGTGGTTTTCTGGAGGCTTAAATGCCTTGCTGTGAAGGATGGGACACAATGTGAATATTAATGTTCTGACTGAGCTGGCAAATCTGCTCTGTTTGGGATTTTGCCAGACCAGAGAATTCATAGTGGAAGTGGTCCAAGAGGCTGAGATTTTCAGAGAATCTGGGGAAAAGCCTAAAAAGAATGTTTAGCTGCTGTTTTACAAAAAGATTTCTGTAGAAATCTACAATGTCTGGGAAAACATAATAAACTGTGACAGGATAGAAAGACAAATTGAATGGCTCAGAACAGTGAAGAACAAGTTTCTGGTGCTTGGTTATATGGAAGTGAGTGCAGGTGACAGGCAAATTAAAAACCATACAAACTTTTCTGCAATCACCCAGGAGATGGTGAACTAAACTGTAGCAATCTGCTCACTTCTGGTCTCATCATTAGCATGCCTAGCTAGAAACTTTTTATTAAAAGTAATTTAATTCCTATAATGTTTGTATTTGAGTTTAAATTACAATAGAAATAAATAAAAAATCACATTTCAGTTCAGTGGGGTTTGGAAGCAATGATGGGATATAATAGTTGCTGCAGCATTCAACTTGTCAATATTGGGGATCTATACAAGATGCTTACTGTAGAGTTGCTTAATTAGCTCTGTAGTAAAGCATCACCATCTACACATGCGACGCTTTTAGCCTGGAGTAAACTAAATAACTTTGCCATAATTAGTACTGCCTGACATGAGTACGATCCTACAGCATAGTAATTTAGTTTGCTGCAATGCATGTGTAGACACGGACCAGGTTTGGCTTGGGCATGAGGGTGCTACTGTGTGGGGGCTGCCTGCTGGTCATCCCCACACTATAGCACCTTTGTGCCTCAGCCAGTTTTTCTGCAGCATGTGGACTCAGTGCTGGCAGACTGACCCCTGCATCCCCTGCCAGCCAGGGCTGTGCCACAGCAGCTCAATTTACTGCAGTCCTGGGTGCACATGTTAACACTGCATCTGGATGCAATGAACTCCAGCACAAACTCTGCCAGAGTTTATTCAGACTCATTAATTGAACATGTAGATGCACCCATTGACTCATATATCAGAAGCCTCTTACAAAACAGGAGAGCTACTTGCAATTGAACTGTAATGGAAAATAGTGAAGTGTCATTTGTGAGTGCTTCTGTTTTGCAGTGCTGTAGTTTGGCAGAATACTCCTCTTGCCCTTCTCTGCACTTCAGAGGGAAGGAATCTTGAGAATGGTGAAGAGATGTAGCCATGACTTGGGCTGAGGTTCGTATACAGTAGAGGTATTTTACATTTAGAAGTGTAATGATCAAACCTAACCATAGAAAGGTAACTTTTTGCAATCTGAAGTTTATTGGTAATTTCACCCATTTACATTTTACTACATGTTTCACCCCATTTCCAGACTTCCTAGGCAGGCTTATAATGTTCTGGAGTCATAAACATTAGTGAGCATTTTTGTTCATAATATACTTGTTTTTTAGTTCTAATCTCTTTGTACACACCTCTAAGTACCAATACAAATCAGATAATTAAACTCAGATCTCTATCTGTAAAGAGGTTTTCTGTTTTTAAAAACTTCAGAGTTGTTGCCAGGCCTTCCTCACTAAGGAAGCACATATGGAGCACATGCAAAGGGGAACTGGAGGGAGGCAGGGGGAATGGCATAGTGTCACCTGATCTGTCCTTTAAAATCAGTCAGATTCTGAGGGTTGAACTTGTCCTCTTTCTCCTCAAGCCAATCTTCAGAGTGAGCATTTTCTCCTCTGCAAGATGCCTTATGACCCAGGTTTTTCACTAGACTGGAATAGTTCCAATGAAGTCAGATGATGCCAGCAGATGTTCTGGACCTTTGTTTTTGGGAATCCCACCTTCCTTGCCCTTCTCCCATATTGTAGAACAGAGGTGGACAACCTATGGCTCATGTACTACAAGTGGCACTTAGAATCAAGGTCAGACAGTAGAAAGAGAGAGAGAATGGAGCAGTGTAGATCAGGTAGAGATCAGAAAACAGAACAACAAATCAGGCAGGCAAAGTTAATCAAAGTGGCACTTGGGGAGGTTTTGGGGCTAATTTATTGCATGCCTGCAAAAATGTTGGCCCCCATTGTAGTCCAATCTCCAATAGATATTTATATCTGTATACATAAGAATCTACAATAGAAAAACAAAACAAAACAAAAATTTCCATAATGTGAAAAACAACAGAAATTCACCCAAGACTGTTCCACAGTTGCCACACTTTAACAGTCACAGGGCACATCTACACGTGCAAATAGTGTGCCTGAACTGTGCCAGAGTCAGCTGCTCCCAGGCTCAGAATCTTTGTGTGTGTGCCCAGGAACACAGCAACTAGAGCCAGGGCAGAGCATTCCTGGGCGGTAGGGGAGATGGAGGGTAGCCCCAGGCTCTGGGTGCTGGTGTTGGGCAGCAGAGGGGCTGGCTAGGGCATGAGGGTGCTAAAGTGCAGGGCTGAGCAGCAGGCAGCCCCTGCACTTTTGCACCCTTATGCCTCAGCCGGCCCCGGTCACCATCTACGCAAGCATTTTGGCAGAGTTAATTACAGCACTGTAAGATAGTACTCTCTTATAGAGGAGTTAATTAATCTTCTGTGCCCTAATATTGTAGACAGTGGGTGCATCTTCATGAGGCAATAAGTGTTCAGTAGTCAAATAATACTGTGCCTAATTCTGCTCCATCGGTTAAAAGTACCCACCTGCCGTCTGGGCTCTTGGCCACAGCCCTGCCAACTATACTCAGCCCCCACATAACCCTTCCCAAGTGCTCTGGGTATGTAGCCAGGGGGATTTAGAGGCTGGAGCCAGTGCCTGTGCTGCCCCAGCAGTATAAAAATCTGTCCCGACAAGTAAGTCAGGAGCTTCTGGCTCTGTTCCAGCGTACAAGACTGTTGCTGCTGAACCAGCTGGTCCTGTACATGCTCTGGCACTGTGGTGGGATGTCCAAGTGGCCAGGAGGTCAGCTACCTCCAGTTTGGTGCTAGCCCTGATCAGGCTTCTTTGCCTGGGTCCTGACACTTGCCTCACTAGCAGGAATCCCGGTGATTCCTATTTTAAAACTGCAAAACTTCTGATCAAAATAATCCCAAATTCACTCATTAAATACCCGCAAATCCCCAGCAAGGTGTTCATCCAGCCTCCTCTTAAAGACTCCCAGGTTCGGAGCCAGCACCACTTCTCTTGGAAGTTGGTTCCAGATCCTAGCCACCGTGACAGTAAAGTAGCACCTCCTGATATCTAGTCTGAATCTACCCTCGGCCAGCTTGTAGCCATCATTTCTAGTCACTCCTGGTAGTGGTCGGGGGAACAGGGACTCCCCCAATGCCTGCTGATCGCCTCTTACTAATTTGTAAATGGCCACTGGATCCCCCCTCAGCCTTCTCTTGTGGAGGCTGAACCAGTTGAGGTCTCTTAGCCTCTCTTCATAGGGCCTGCCCTGCTGCCCCCTGATCATGCGAGTGGCCCTCCTCTGGACCCCCTCCATGTTGTGCACATCTCTCCTGAAGTGCGATGCCCAGAACTGGACACAGTACTCTAACGTGGACAAGTGCAGGGTGATGCATCTGGAGAGACACAACCCCCAGCACACATACTGGCTGGGAAGCTCCCCTCTTGCTAGCACAGTGGAGGAACGGGATCTTTGCGTCATTGTTGATGCCAATGTCAGACAGTGACATTCCCAGTGGTTGGGAAGGCAAACCGAACGCTAGCATGCATTCAACGATGCATTTCGAGCCGGTCCAAGGCGGTGATCCTCCCCCTTTATGCAGCGTTGGTCAGGCCGCAGATGGAGTACTGTGTCCAG
>JAGPOW010003648.1:82680770-82709911 GCA_030014935.1 Caiman crocodilus
TGTGACCCCAGCACTCGTTCCTGCCATTGGCGGGGGGTCAGACTAGATGGCCTGCTCTAGGCCCCTTCTGACCCTAGTTACTATGAAACTATGAAACTGCGGCCTGACCAGTGTCACATAGAGGGGGAGGATCACCTCCTTGGACCTGCTTGAGATGCATCTGTGGATCCATGACAAGGTATGGTTGGTTTTCCTGACTGCGTCCTCACACTGTCGGCCCATGTTCAATTTGACATCAATAATGACTCCAAGATCCTTTTCTGCCTCCGCACTGACAAGAAGGGAGTTCCTCAACCTGTAGGTATCCTGCTGGCTCTTTCTCCCCAGGTGCAGTACCTTGCACTTGTCAGTGTTGAAACCCATCCTGTTCTCATCCACCCACCCCTGTAACCTGTCTAAGTCCAATTGCAGCCTATTCCTCCCTTCTAGCATGCCCACTTTCCCCCACATCTTAGTATTATCTGCAAATTTGAACAGGGTGCTTTTTACCCCCTCGTCCATGTCACTGATGAAGATGTTGAACAGTACGGGCCCGAGGACTGAGCCCTGCAGACCCCCGCTGCCCACATCCCTCCAGGTTGAATAAGACCCATCCACTACCACTGTCTGGGTGCAGCCCTCCAGCCAGTTAGGAGCCCATTTAACTGTGTAGGTGTCAACACCATAGACTCCTAGTTTTTTAATGATAATGGGGTGAGAAACAGTGTTGAAAGCCTTTCTAAAGTCCAGAAAGACTACGTGCACTGCTAGCCCTGCATCTAAGGATTTTGTAACCTGGTCGTAGAAGGTCACCGAGTTGGTCTGACAGGACCAGCCTCTAATGAACCCGTGTTGGTTGACTCTAAGCATAATCTCCCCTGCTGGACCCTTGTGGACATGCACCAGGATAATTCTCTCAAAAAACGTACCCAGGACTGTGGGAAGACAAAGAGACCTATAGTTTCCTGAGTCCTCCCTCCCTTTTTTGAAAATGGGAACCACATTGGCCCTTTTCCAGTCCTCTGGCACAATGCCAGAGCACCATGAGTGCTCATAAAGCCATGCTAGGGGTCCTACAATGCCCTATGCCAATTCCTTCAGCAGTCTGGGGCAGAGATCTTCAGGCCCTGCTGATTTAAATATGTACAGTCCCTCCAGAAGTTCCCTGACTCAATCCTCACTGACCCTAGGCCTGGGTGTGCCTGGGGCCTATGGGGGTCCCATTGTGGGGGGTAACCCGATTTCTGCTCAGGAAAATGGAGGCAAAGAAATTGTTAAATAGGTTAGCTTTGTCATCTGGTGTGATGACCAGATTTCCTAGTGTGTCTTGCAGCAGCCCCACATTACCCAGTGCCCTTTTTTTACCCTGCATGTATTAAAAAAAAGACTTCTTGTTGTCCTTGATCTGGGTAGCTAGGCCCAGTTCCATCTCTGTCTTGGCCTTCCTGACCACACCCCTGCAGCCCTGAGCTACTGAGGTATACCACCACCCTGGTGGTGCCCCTCCCTTTCATTGGGTGTACACCTCCTTTTTAGCTAGGAAACATTCCTGTATGCTTTTGGTGAGCCAAGGGGGGCTTGCCCCCTTTGATCTGCCCTCTTGCCTGCTTTGATCCACCCTCTTGTCCCTTTTGTTTTCTTATTAAAGAAGAGTTAGAGCTCCCCCTGACCCTGTCACTAACCCATGCAGCCACAGCTCTTGCCAGTAGTTCTCGTCTTGTCTGGCAGCTGGACACAATGGGTGGATGATGGGTGGATGTGGGGGATATGGGTGAGTATGAGAGGGCTGAGGTGTGTGGGTGGATTGTGGGGGGCCTATGGGTGTGTGTGGACTGTATGGGGGGGTTGCTCAGGGGGGTGGGTTCTCTGCCCCCTCACAGGGCACCCCCCTCAGAACACATGGATTGCCTCCCGACAGGGCCCACATGCCCCCCTGCAGGGCCTGTGCCCCCTGCATGGTCCACATCTCACCTGCAACAGCAGTCATTGGTCACTTGGGGAGTCACTTGGGGCCTCCTGGCAAAGCCTTCCCACACTATACCTTTGACAGCCCTGGGCTATTTGGGCTGTCACCTGGGGCCATGTACTGCTCACAGGGTCCCCCTGTTGTGCCAGGCCAGGTCCTGTGTGTAGAGTCCCTACATACAATTGGGCTGGGATACTTCCATGCAAACAGGACCTGGCCTGGGGTGACAGGTGGTCCCTGCAAGTGGCATAGGACTCCAGATGACAGCCCAAATGTCCTAGAGCTGCCCAAAGGTGCATGGACCCACACTGAGCCAAGTCGGGCCAGCATGATATGGCACAGGCAGCACCAGGTGTCAGACAGCCAGGGCTGATCCATACTGCCCCGTGCCATGCAGGGGTCTGTACCAGGAAGCTTTAAGTATCAAAATGGCTACTGAGGCTTCCAGTGAGCTGTGGGCTGCACAGGGGGCTGGGGCTGTGTGACCATGTGGGACCTGTGGGGGGGGGTGGGCAGAGGACCCACCCTTCCCAAGCAGCCCCCCTGCCACAGTTTCCCACACCCTCACAGCCCTCTTCATTTCCCCTGCACCCCCTACATACCTGGAATGGGGCCCAGGTCCAAGTCACTGCAGCCTAAATTACTGTTTGCCCTGCAGGGGCAGGCAGTGTGCTGCAGCATTGGGGCAACACGCAGGCATAGAGGCATTGTGTGGCCAGCTAGCAGAGTATCTCTTTGGAGGATCTGAACCTCCAGTGGTCTCAGGCCATGGTCCTGGACCATGCCCTGCCCTGCTTTTTTTGTGTTTTGGGGTTTTGTTGTTGTTGTAGTTTTTTGATACATGGATATCCAGGTATCAAATTTTGAGTCTGTGCTGCAAATATGCAGCACAGGGAATTTTGGGTTTTTGTTTTTGTTTTGTTTTTGTTTTTTGTTCACAGCCTCTTGCTGTGTCTCAAACTGCTTTGAGATGCAGCAAGATGTACATGCCGGTTCATCTGGATGTGCCCCTAGTGTCTCTACTAGTTTGTAACAACAACTCCCCAATACAGTCTAGGCCACCCCTCTATTTAACATTTGTAAACTAATTATCCATGTGCCAGGGGACTGTAGATGCCCACCACTTGTACAGATTATGGCAGGGCACTGGTGGTGCCTGCTCTGCTCCCAGAGAAGGGAAAAGCTGGGGTAAAGCCCAGCAGAGATAATGAGCACAGCTGCAAGTTGCCAGGGCAACTAAGGAGAGTCAGCTGATCCTAAGGAGCAGGGCCTGGCTCTTGCAAAGCCTAGAGCCAAGACCAGATGAGCAGTTCCCTGCCAGCTACCAAAAAGAAAAGAGCTGTGTGCCTGGGGAGAGAGAGGGAACTGGATGCAGAGGCCGCAGCAGAGAATGGAAGGGCCCTGGTAGGAGTGAATGTTGCTGGGGCCAGCAGGCTGCTGGTTTCGTTATAGCCAGATGGCCTGGAGTTAAGTTATAGCCAGGAGGCTTATGTTTTGTGTTGTTAGTGATTGTATTAGACCAGTGGTTTGGGTGAGGCTGTGAGGGGATGGAGGAGGCCTCATTGGAGACCCACTGTAGCGTGGGGGATCCAGGCGCCAGTGAGGGCACAGCTAGTGGGGTGTGTGGACCCCAGCCCTGGAGAGGGGCATAGGAAGAGCCCCAGCAGGGGCATGCCAAGCCCCAGAGAGGGGGCAGTACTTTGAGAAGCCCCAGAGAGGGGGCAGGATTATTGAGGAGCCCGAGAGGTGGTGAGAAGCCTGAGGATAGAAGGGCAGTGCTTGAGAAGCCCCAGCAGGGGTGCAGCAAGCCCGAGAGAGACAGGCTGGGTGTGGAGAAGCCCGAGAGAGCGGGCAGCATGTGGAGAAACCCCAGCGGGGGCACAGCAAGCTCAAGGGAGTGGGCAGTGCTTGAGAAGCCCCAGCGGGGCGCAGCAGGCCCCGGAGAGAGGGCAAACTTTTGAGAAGCCCAAGAGAGACGGGCAGCGCTTGAGAGCCCAGAGGGGGCACGGCAAGCCCGGGAGAGGCGGGCAGCACTTGACATACCAACGTGTAACACATCAGCGAGACTTGGGCTGCGGTAGTGGGGTGGAAGGAGCCGCAGAGAATGCCCCTTGGCATCAGGGCTCACATGAGCAGCTTCCCGCTTATGGAAGATCTATTAATGAACCTATTAAGACCAAGTCGTGGCGGGCAAGAAATATGTGGGCGGTTGGCCCATCGAGACAGGCGGGTGGGCCGTAGAGCATAGAGAGCGTCCATGGGGAGCCCTCCCTTTCACAATCCATATATGCTAGCGAACCTGACTTTCTGTTCTGTCTCCACATGTTGCAATCCAGCATATAAATCAGAGCATTATGCCCAGGTCATAAATACTGTCTGGGTAGCATTTACCAGAAGGAGAAGCAACAGTGATGAAATCCTGGGTAAAGTGACATCTGCTACTTCGCTAGATAGCCCTTATTACAGATTCCTCACCCCTCTAACAAGGAAGCACCCCTCTGAGTACGTAACCAGTGTGAGACGGATAGGCATTCAAAAAGGAGAACTTTGCTTTGTCTTGCATAAGTCAACTCCATTATGTTGCTGATAGGGAGACATCTCCATATTTGCAGGAAATTGGTAATTGTGATGGAAAGACTCTTTTTTACTTTACTCCCTTTCCAAAACTGTACTTGTTCCTTCACCACAGGTTTGTGTTCTTTCTAAAACAACTAACAAACTAACCACTATATAAGCATATGAAATGAATGAAATCAGGTACATCTTGGAAAGATAGGGAGAAGAGTTTGCCTTCTCTCCTATTAAACTTCAGTATCACCACCCTCTTCTAATTTTATTGTGAGTGATCTACATAAAGCCTCATCTTCTTGAATTATGATTTCATTTTTAAGGGTGTGTTTCTAGTCCTTATTTTTAGCAAAATTTTTTGAAGATATCATCTGGCAGAAAGATGGAGGGGGAAACCTTTTGTATTATTATTTTTTTTAGCTATATCAATGGATTTGGGGTCTGGTTCTCATGTTTTGAACTTCTTGGTTTGATATCAGGCTGCTTTCTAGTTTCTGGATCCTTCCTTTCCCCTTTCTTAAAGATGGACCTTTTTAAACTTGCCTTTTTATAATCATTCACGATTTCACCCAACTTCCACTAGTTCTCAAACAGGGTAGCTAATGGCTCTAACATTACCTCAGCCAATTTCTTCAATACTCTAGCATGCCATCCAGCTCTAGTGACTTGAAATAACCCAGGTTTTCTAAGTCATTCCTAATCTGTTCTGCGACTACTTGAGGTTGTTTGTCTCTTCCCCTATCTTTTGTTGCCAACTGTAACTGTTGTTTGGTAACTACTCCTATCTGTGAACACTGAAGTAAAAAAGGCATTAAATACTTCAGCCTTCTCTGCATCATCCATAACTAGATTGCTTCCACATTTCATTAAGGACCTCTCGTTTCTCCAGTTTTCCTTTTGCTTTTGACATACATCATGGGCATGAGACCCTTCAGAGGAACAACTTAGTTAATTTTCATGTGTTTTGAACTACAAGGGCTCCATCAAGATGTAAGGCATGTGCTTTGAGAAATATGGATGGTGGTTTTATAGTGAGGGGCAGTCTACCCTGTTCTCTACTACACCCTCCTCTCATCTTCCACCCATCATCTCTTGGATCTGTTGCTATGAAAGAAGAAAATCCTGAAATGTATGTTTGTTTGGATGACTTTTCTTTTTTTAATAAATTAGTCTGCTTTGTTGTGGTTTCTTAATACATGGGAAGGAAAGAAGGAATTGACTTTGTGTGTTGTCACAAAAATATCACCAGACAAACACTTGATGGCTTTGCTCAGTTCTCTTTTGAAATCACAGGTTTTGGAAGAAATATCATAATTTATTTTAACAAGAAATTGGGAATATATAATAAAATGGGTTTGTATATAGTAAGCATTACATAGAGAGAGAGAGAGAGAGAGAAAAATCAATCGTATCATATTTATATAATCCTTTATTAACATTTACTCTTCTGATTCAGTGTTTCTCTTGGCTTGTCTGTATTATTTATGAAAAGGTTAGAAGCTGCTATCTTGGGTTATCTGGTGAACAGTAACATTTTTCACATAGTTCACAGCTTTGTAGCTGTGACTGAGAACCTATACAGCATGTGCAAATGGCTCTTCTGACATATCATGAAAAACAACAGTTGGTGTACAGATAGCGAAGGCAAAAGATGAAAAGGTGTGTGACTACTAGGTAGTTGGATTACCAATCAAAGTATTAAAGAGTAATATCTCATTTACATTTATAAGTCAATGATGGTAATCAAAATTTATTTAAATTTGCTACGGAATTAAACTGGTATTGACACAACCCAATCTTTGCCCCAATAGTTGTGTGTAAGCTAGCTTTTGCAGAATTTAGTGGATAATTCCTTCATTCCAGCCCACACAGTACGCTTTAATGATGTGAAATATGTTGCAGTGCTGACTGATTTCCACAAAATACTACAAAGCCTTTTACTAGGACATACAGGCAATAGATGACTTATTTTTTGAGATCTGTTTATGTATGTTACTGAAGTTAAAGACACTCCCCCTCAGCACTTTAAAATTCCTCTTTGGAGATAATATTTTGAACATTAGTTATTACAGGTTGTTATTGGGTTAGGGGGGTACCACCCATTCCTCTGGTTCTTTCCTGCCACTAATTGGATCTTATGAAGGAATGAAAGAGATTAATGAGATGTTAATTGGTACCCATGGAATTACCTGTCCCAACCTGTTACGTAGATTAATGCACTTTAATACTTTTCTTATCTTTCCCCTTACCATGGCCTGAGTTGGAGGCAGCAGCAAGCTCGAGTCTCTCCCTGGATCACCCTGGGACTCAAGAGGAGATCACCAGGTGCAGGATCTTCCAGGTAAGTGTTGGCAGGTGGTTCAACAGGGTTAATTGCCTAGTTAGTGGTCTGCATGTCGGGCAGTTTGACTCTGCACTGCCAAATCACACAGGGAGTCTCTGGCTTCCTCCCTCTGCATGGAGTATTCAAAACACAACTTTGAGATGCATTTAGAGAACTTAAGATTGCTGAAAGGTGTCTGCATCCTGAAGGCATGTGCAACTACAGTGAAGGACACTCTCATGAGGGTAGATTCTCCAAATAAATCAGATGTGATAATATTCACCCTTGGCCACCACTGCAATAGCTCATGAGGTCTCTGCTAAGAGAAAAGTCCAAGGTGACCCCTGATTTTCTTATGTGCTCCACAAGCATTTCCACAACAACTTGACCATTATCTTTGTATACAAAATTAACTTGCAGGCTTTGTAATATTTTCCCTGATCTTGAAGCACAATTTTATTCTTACCTGAAATTAAATTAAATCACTATCCTATATCAATCATTAGATAATTGGATAGTTGTAGAGCAGTCCACAATGGGAAAATAATGAAGTGTCCATGGAATTATCAGTTGTCCGACACACAGGTAGTTAGTCATCTTAGTCTGAATTCAGGAGGTGGATCTGGGTGACACCTTAAATACTGATTCAGTGACCCATGAGCTTTTGTATGCAACAGGTTACTTTAACAGGTATTATGAATGGACTTTCAGAGAGAAAATAATTTATGGAGAGGAGAAAGTGAAAGGAGGAGGGAACACTGTCAAGATAGGGCTTGCATCTGGTCAAAAAGAAGATATGTGAGTAAATTTCTTGTGTAGATTCATTAAGCGCATGCTCTCTCACCATAGCAGAAACAGAAGTGACCACTGTAGAAAAGTTTGTATAATATTTTGCACATATGCCTTTAGATAATTTCATATGCATCTTGCTAGAAAGAAGCTGCACAACTTGTAAAGATTTTAGAAGAGGCTTTCTGCTCCCATTGTTTCATAGACCTTGTAAGGTATATGGAATAAGGCTTTCTAGAAGTGCAGGAGTGGGAAAAAATACAGCCTGCAGCCCAGATCCAGCCTGCCAACTGATTGCATCTGGCACACGGCTGCCCTCAGGGCTCTTGGCATGAGGCTGAGCCTCCAGCAACTCCTCCTCTTGCCCTGATGAACCACTTCAGGCAGCAGGTACCACAGAAAAGACTCAGTGGACGAGGAGACAGCTGTAGAAAAGCAGCTCCTGCCCCAGCATGTGGGATTCCAGCTGCAGTTCCAGATCCCAGACACCTTCCATCTAATCCATCTGCCTAGTACTATGAGTTGCCACCAGCAAGTGGCCAAGTAGATGGAAGGCAACTCCACTGGGAAGCTGTGCACACTAGTCGAAGTCAGACCTGGGTCAGGTCAGTGCTGTCAGCAGGTGAAGGGCAGGTACATGCAGGAGTGCAGTGTGGGCTGCCCGGGTGGGAGTGGGTAGGACTCAACAGCATGTGGAGAATCATGTGGACACCTGAACTAAACTGTTTGAGGGAGCTCTGCTGTACATGTCCCCTGCCTCCCTCTCCCTTCCTCTTTTCCCCCGACCCTTGGCTGGCTCATAGGACCTAGTGCATGGGCAGACCCCAAACACACATGTACATCTACCCCCCTACACTCCCCCACACACACCCCATACCCCTCTACACCCACCCCACAATAACATGTCACCCCCTCCACACACACGATATACAACACTAAGACTTCATTTTGAGTTATTATGCAATCATCTCTATATATACTACTAAAAAAACCCATGAATCAGGAGAAAAAAATGTATAATATATAAAATGTTTATATAATTATAATATATAAAATTAAAATATAGTATGTATTTGATTTTTAATATATGATTATTTTTATCTATAATTTGTTAAAATATCTTTTGAAAGATTTTGTGTATTACTCTCAACAGCTTACTTATACTCATTAAGTGGCCCACTAGCCAAAATAATTGCCCCTGCTCATAGTAGTGCCTAGAGGAGTTCCACATTGATTAGATTTAAAATAAAAAGAGAAATTCAACAAACTTTATGTTGACTTACTATGCTACTGCATTATGTTACAGTCTTTGATATCATAATAACACAATCTTTTTCAAATATTTTAAGGTTGTTTCCCCAAAATTTTGAATGAAGAGATGACATTGTGTAATCTGGTTTTGTCATTCTTGCACATTAAATATATCTCACACACACGCACAATTTTCATGGAAAAATTACAAAGTGTATTTTTAATAACTTAATAGACTATAATAATAAAACTTCCTTTTCTCTAAATCATTAATTTTGTAATTAAGTCAGCAGCCATTGATTCAAGTTTCTGTTCTATCAGAAGTTTAACCTTCCTTAACACTATATCATGAAATATAGTTAGTAACCCCCAAGACAAATTTATTTGTGTTCATGCAAGCATGATAACTTTCTTAGGAAAATTCATAGATGAAGTACTTAACTATGAGGCTAACAGATGCAGATTTACATGGATAATTTATAATAATAGTTTTTTCATTGTTGTAAATGATTTCACGTAATAGGTTACTGTTGCACGTGAAACATTTAATATTTCCTAGCTTTCAAATGAGTAGACATGATCTCACATTTTTTTTTTTTTCCTTTGGGATTGATCCAACATCTATCAAAGTCAGTCTTTTTTCTAAACTTTAGTGAGAATTGGTTGGAACTTTTAGGTTTAATTAGAATTTTCTCCTCTAATCGTATCTTATAATCCTGATTTTTCCATTGTCCTTGTTGAGTTTGGGATTTGGTTCACAAAATGGAGCATTAAACAAGATACAGATACCTTCAGTACATCACATGTACTCAGAAAAAATAGGTAATTACCCATCAATAACTCTTCTTCATCTTTTTCTCAGGAAATAACAGTTCTTTTCATCTGTTGAACCTCTTCACACAAACATAAGGGTTTAATAATAGGCAAAAAGAGACATAATATCATTGGCATTCTTCATTGACAGAGAAAATTGCTTTGGAAAAATGGGGCTGAAAGGTACTTCAGGGGGTCGTATTGTTCAACCCTTTTCTAAACTCGGGAACATCCATGTCTAAACTACCCCAGAAAAGTGTTTAATGTGCACTTAAAATCTTCCCAGTGATAAAGATTCCACAACCTCTCTAGTAATCTGTTCCAGTACTTAATGACCCTCATGTTACCTAGTGTTATTCTCATGATGTAAGAGTTGAATCATGTGTTCAGTACTGTTAACTCATTTCTTCATGATGAAACCAGTCCAGAAAAGCTTAGATTTCCAGTCTAGGAAAGATTGTATATGTTGGAATATACTGAAAAATGAAAGCACATGGGCTCTGAAGCAAAGTGACTGAAGAATAAAAAAGTATAATAAATTATCAAGACAAAATATTATCTTACACAAAATTTTGAAAGTTACCTAAGATATAGCTGTATCCAGCATGCACAAATCTTTGGAAAAGCTAGATTCCATAGTTCCTTCTTTGTGTTAAGTGTTATAAAATACATGGGTATTCTAATAGGAAAAAAATCTTTTCAATAACCATTGTCTTATTTCCTAAATGAGTCAGTTTCACATCTGGAGACCACTTTTCCACAGTTAATTTATTTTAATAGTCCTAAAACATTTCTTTACTTTCTCTTGTGTGCTTATTATAGACAGGTCTGCAAAATGATTTATAGCAGCCTTTATAATAGGGTTATACAGAGTGGACCCTATTCAATTTGAATTCTGATTTGGCCTGAATCGGGGACAGTGACTCGATTAGTTGATTTGGATCACTATCCTTGATTTGATTCAGCTGAACTTGAATCTGAAGTTTCAATGCTGATTCAGAAAATCAGCGACTCGGACATAAACACAGCTTTAAAAGTTTTTTCTACATACCTTGAGGCATCGCTTGTGAGTGCTGTGATGCTGGGGCACATGGAACATCCTACAGGAGTGTAGGGGGCCCTTCACATGCTCAGTGGCAAGCCCGGAAGTGGACTGGAAGTACTTCAGGTTCACTTCTGGGTCTGCTGGGGAGCATGTGAGCCCCCCAACCCGACCCAGGAAGCACCAGTCACTGAGCAGAAAGAGGTGTGGGGGCCCCGCCCTGTGCACTCCCCAGAGGACACAGAAGTGGACCAGAAGGGCTTCTGATCCACTTCCAAGTCTGTTGTTGAGCATGCTGGGAAGCCTCCCATGCTTATGTGGCTTACCATTAGCCTGTATTTGCTTATAAACAGCATCAAAACTCATTTCTAAATGCTTTCATTTTGAGAGGTTTATGCAATGCATACCCATGACTCCAACAAGATTGCATGCCTCTACAGGGGCCCCACCACTAGACCTCATGCCTATGACTCCTTCTAACCCTTCTCATTCTCTGCATTTCCATGTATCCTAGGGTATGCATTTCCACGTACCGTAGGAACATTGTTCTAAGGGGGTTCTTTTTGGATGCTGACATGCACATTGTTATCAAATACTTTAGGTTTTTTTCTTGGTTGATTCTGGCAGTGCTCCAACTTAAAATGCCGGCCTCCTGGTTTGTTGGGAAGTTCCAGGCCATGTTCTATCATCCATTGTTCTTAACTATTTGTCTTCTCTTCATTCACTAAAAAAAAAGGAATATGTTTAAAGGCTTAGAGCTGCCAAAAAATGGGCTATTACTCATCAAAAGATGAAGGAAGTTTGTAGGTTATTGGAATACCTATTTAAAGTAATTTAGAAAATAAGCCTCATAGGTACTGAGATATCAACATTTATTCATCTTGTGCATCATAGTCACAATTTTTAAAGATGGTGGCCAAATACCCAAATTAGAAGAGTGACTCCCAAGCTAAATTTCTTCCTTAGCAAGTCAGTTACGTGTTACAAAAATAAAAAGTTCCCTTCCAAAAAGCACAGGGGCTTTATATATATGACTGAACTATATGTGAAATTTCTGAGTATTTCACATAAATTAAATTTTCAGTTTAATCATAACACTTACTTGGATTGACATCTGAAAAAGTTGGTTATAAAATATGAACTCTTACCATGTGGCTGATGTTCAGTGAGGAATAAAGATTTGCTTTATTTATTACTTTCTCTAAATTTAGTAATGGTATTTTAAGTAAACCCAAGCTGTCTGCCTAAATAAGCTATATTTTTAATGGGTAATGTATGATACTTAACTGTTTTTTGATACTTAACTGTTTTTTGGTTGGTTTGAGGAACAGTGGGGAGGTGTTTGTTTTTTGTCTTGGGATACATAAAACATCTTCCTAACCCACTCATTCTCCTCAGACCCCTTCATAAATCCATTTTAAGGACTACCCTGGAAAAAAACCCAGCACATTGGGTAGCCTTCTGCTTGACTTCTTTGCTATCTATTTCAGAAGCTGCCTGTTCTGAGAAGTTTACTTTATTCTGGTATGTGTAAATGGTATTTTAATGTTCAGTTTTTCATATAGTCAATGGTTAGGTGTTTATATAGCCAAGTAACCGTCTCTTACCTACCACAGGGCTGTCCAACTAGCAGCCTGCAGGCTGCATGCAGCTCACAAGAGGCTAACTTGTTACCCTCAGGGTCCTGCCCCCTACCATTTCCCCCATTGCTTGGCTGCAACAGCAGCTGGACTCTCCAGGCTCTGGCTTTACCCCAGGGAACAGGCCATGCAGAAAATGGGAAGGGTCAGGAGTCATAGACATGAAGTCTAGTGGTGGGACCCCTGTAGAGGCATGCAGTCTTGTCGGAGTCATGGGTATGCATTGCAGTGGAGGGGTACCCTCATGGTGTAGCAAAGTGATGGAGGGTTGGGGGGGTGTAGTCTAGGAAAAGGGAAGGGAGAGTGAAGGGGATTAGGGCCAAGAGGGCCAAGGCCTGAGCATGACCAGAGTGAAACGGGCTAGAGCTAAGAAGAGAAAGTCCCAGGCAAATATACTGAAGCCTAAGAGAGCGCCTCGAATGGGGCTGGCTAGTGAAACAAATAGGTCTTCAGCGGGCTGGTAAATAAACTGAGAGTAAGATTCATGAGACATGGGCAGCGGGGGAGACTGGAAGTCATGATTAATGCCTGTTAGGTGACTTAGTACTTGTTAGTACAGATAGGGCCTATACAGCCCATTAGGTTAGTAAGACATAGGTGCCACTGGGGCATGGGATAGTAGTGGATTTTGGGTCTGTCACCATGAGCAGAACTGTGGGCCTGACAAGTTTGTGGAACCAGGCCGAGTATGGATGCAGTGGCCACACTCGAGAATCTTAGGGAACCAGCCCCCAAGCAAAAAGTGCAATTTCCCTCAAGGCATGGCAAGAGTGAGAGGGAGGAAATTGCCCTGACAAGCTGAGTAGGACAGGTAGTTCAGGCATTAGAGGTTGTCACTTTGTAGCCTACAGAGTGTGCAGCCCCTGACTGCTTGGAGAATGGGATAATCCTGTTCTACTTTATTTTTTTCTCAATAGAAGCTTTTCTATGAAACCTAACTATGTAGAAGCACTTCAAGTTTTAAAATGCATTTTGCAAATATTAGATAATCCTCATACAAAGCCTACAAGGTACTGAATTATATCATTATCCTCTTTGAGGCATGGAAACCAGATTATTTGACCAAGACAAAGGAGCAAATCCATACCAAAGAATGGATTAGATTTCAGGAGTGTAAGCTGGATGGAAAAAGTTTTCCTGTCCCCAGAATGTATTTTTTGAGAGTCCAAATTTTCCAGTTTCACATGGAAATGAGACTGAGGCCTTTTGAAACCTGTTTTGTTTTTTGGTTTGTTTGTTTGTTTGTTTTTTTTAAATGAAAATTGAGACACACCCCACCCCACCCCACAGTAACCAACAACCTAATGGTCAGGGCACTAACCTGCCAAATTCAAAAATAAAAAAAATTGAGGTTAGGTTTCTTACATCTTAGCTGGGTTCTCTGATCACCCTGAATGTTCTTGGATGGGATCCTTCCCTCTCTAGAAATTTCACTTTGTGCAGTACAATCAACTAAGGAGAAACTTCATAAAAAGCAAGAAATACTCTTTAAAAGTGTTAGTGTCTACAAATTTGGACATTTAAAAAATAATCAGTTAAAAATTCTCAATAACCTTAATTTAGGAGCAGTTTAATTTTAATCTCTTGTTGAGAACTCCGGATTATCTTTACCTCTGATACCTTGTTCTACTTGGGTTCTTCCATAATTAGTATACAAATCCAAATGTCAAGCTACAGAACCTTCACTTGGCCCTTTGAGAAAAAAGGCTCTGTGTGTGTGTGGGGGGGGGGGGAAGGAGATTTTAGTACACTGTCAGTGATGAGGTGTGCCATTTAAATGTTTCTATACTCTGGGAAGGCATAAATGTGAGTGTGAACTAGTAAAAATATAATGTCATCAAAATTTAGAACCTATTTAAAATTGTGGGATATAAATATCAGTATACATATTATAACTGTACATGTAAATGTATGCAAGTCACAGGGGGCTATTCTCCCACACTGCAGGATGGGCGAGGTCCCACCTGGTGTATTTTGTCCATTTTTGAGTGACATACTTTATGGTAGAAAGGTTTGGCTCCCTTTCCCTATTACCATCTTCCTGCACCAGTGAAACTTTTGGAAGGAAGAAAAGGGGAGGTGGTGGGGAAAGATCTCTAGAAAACTGAAGGTAAAAAAAAATCATATTATTTCAATGTTTAATGCTGAGAACTGAAATACATTTAAGATTTTTGTAGCATTTTTTATTTTGGATACACTATGGATAATCAATAGAAGTAAACAATAATCTGACTGAATTTAAAAAAAAAACTATTTGAAGAGAGGCAGAGAGAATGTAAAAAAGACAAGCCATTTAAATTCATAACCTATTAACATAGGTATTTGCATTTAATTAATTACATGAACAAATGCTGCATTGCACAATCCATTTATATAGTGTCCTAGTTTCTCTTAAGAGAATTCTATACTTTTTGCTAACAGACTGTTTATGCAGGGAAAAACTGTGTCATAAATTTGAGAATGGCATTAGAAATACAGTTAATGTAAAAAGGAATCATATAAAGTTTAGATTTAATTCTAAATTTTCAAAAGAACATTTCTAAAGAATTCTAAATTTCTAACTAATGTATTACTAAGCAATTTAAGCAAATGAATGTTAATCAGCTGGGAACAGAAACAGTCAATGGAATACTCAACCTTATTTCTGAAAACGTTTCATAAACTAACCTTCCTCATCTAAGTCCTGATACTGCTTCTTAATTGCTTTAATAATTGCTTTAGATATTATCTCCAAAATTCAAGCCATATTGCTACTCAAATAAAGTCCACTCCAATTCCAGTTAAATTCAGTGGAGAGACCAACATACATGGAAGTTGGATCATTAAATTCTTTGGATAGTCTGCAGAGTCTAAAAGCAGACATCAGTATTTACTAGATGCCACAGCCATCTGGGCATTATGTTTTTTCAGGTCCAGTGCACACCACAAAATTGGTATCTCAGACTTTGATTCACTGTGTGTGGATCAGATCATTTATGTTGAGGTGATATCCAAACTATAGTACTTGTACGGAGAGATTGTTAGCTCCTCTGAAGCCTGTAAATCGAACATGCTCTTCTCATTCTTTTTTAACATTAATTCCTCCAAAAGGCCAAACCTGTCTGGCAAAGATATGGAACTTATGATCTGCTTGTATGCAACTGCACAGATAGAACGTGCAGGCTTTGTTAACTAATTGCTCTTTGTTTAAAAAAAAATTAAATACTAATGATAACAGGCATGTTTACACAAGATGCTTAACTTCACAGTAACATAGTTTATTGTGCAGTGAGCTCCTGTGTCTACACATGTGCATGCTTCCTGAACAGTAAAACACTCTAATCATGAATAAAATTGATATGTGCAAAAGCAGGTATCAAATTACTCGCAGTTAGTTATTGTGCAGTATTACATGTATAGATGCAACCCAGGAACATATTTGCTCCCAGGTCAGCCATGCCACTATGGGGCTGGCCTCAGGCTAGCCCCAGACCTTTGGGCTGTGAGTCCCTTCTGCCCCAGGGCTGGACCGCCTCTACGGCAACCCTTGTCTTTAAAAGCCTGCAAGCATTTTGAGCTCTGGGGCACACCAGCAGGGAGCCTAAGGGCACTCCTGGCCCCTATGTCCCCTTGGCCAGGCCACAGGCCATCTGCCCCAGCCTGCCTGAACCCTGGTGCCACTACCTGGTACCACAGTGCTATGCAGTTGCCAGGCCAGCACTGTCCAGGCAGGCTGGTAAATGCTACTGCAGGCTCCAGCCAGGCCTACTGCAGGCCAGCCCCCAGGTCCAGCTGCAGGCAGCTTCTGGCTGCCAGGGCCAACTCTAGCTGGCCCCAGCCCTCCCCCAGCTGCCTGTCCTGAACCTGCAGGTACTGCAGGGCATGGCCTCAACTGTGTGGCTGTCACTCCTATGCCAGGCTCCTTCTCTGGGCACTGCAGGCAGCTGCTGAAGCCCAGAAGCATAGGGAAAGCTGCATGGAAGCCAACAGAGCTGGCATGGGACCCACAATGATCTCATCACTGATACCCATGCCCACCATTCAGAGTCTCAACTCATTTCAGGAGAGTGGCAAACTTGTGGCACTGGGGTGAAGTGTGGCGGTGCAATGCCAGTTCTAGCAGAATAGAAGCGTCAATGCCCATGTCTGTGAGGGGCTGTCAGGCCAAATGTGGGAGCAGGAGTACAACCAGTCATCATGGTAATGCCACAAAAAAGTCAAGGTCTTGTAGGCACAGTAGGTTACCATCACTGACCACAATCATCAGTCAGAGAGTGGCTGTAGGTCCATGACCTTTATGTGGCAACTCATGGACATTCTCATGCCCCAATACCCAGGCTGAAATCATGCAGTCTAGAGCAGTACAGGCAACTTGCCTGAGCCCCCTTTCCTATCTGGCACCCATGGTGATATGTCAAAGAAGGATGGCTCCTCAGGTGTTCAGCTCATCCCACCCTGCTCCCCAGCTGCACCCTCCAACAGGATCTTGTGGAACCCAGGCCAGCAGCTACTGCATGAGCTCTGCAGTCCCATTCCCTGCTATGAGGTAGTCAACCTTGGCACCGCCATCTGCCAGCAGCACTAACTCTTATGCAGGGTGAGCACTCACATGCTGCACCTCACCATCTGAAGACATCACTCAGAGCTACATGCCATTACTGACTGGCTGTGACCATGTGGAGCCACCAGCCATGCCAGCTCCAACCATGTGGTAAGCCCTGCATTGGGGGAGGGGTCCTCCAGACCCTGGCCACCTGACCCTGCCCCCGCTCCCCACACAGCCTGGCCACATTCCCCTGGCCCCAGATTTACTTCTCATAGAACACATGGAGGCAAAAGACAGTGCAAAACTTCACTAAGCAGCCTGTGCCCTCACATGCTGATAAATGCACTGATGCCAGTGGTGAAGTCCTTCTTGGCTGCAGGAGACAGGGTGTGTAATATAGCCTCAGATAGCCCTCCAGGCAATGGTGAAGCTTATGGGGTATTCCAGGCTTGCCCCTTGTGCTGTAGTAGCTCAGGTTCCTATGGCAGTTGTACAGGTGCACCTGGGGCACCATGCTTATCAGCAGCACCAAGGTGTAGTGGGTCCAATACTCAGTCCATGCAAATGGCTACTTTTGCACTTCCTGGGGCATGCACAGCCTGGGGCCTGTTCAGGGCACAGTAGTGGTGTGATGGGGGGCTGGCCCTGGGGCATCTCCTTGGAGAAGAACCCGGTGGGGAAGGGTGAGGGAGTACTGGCAGCTCCTCATCTCAGTCATCCAGGAGCCCTGTGCCTCCTGAGCTCAGGCACTGTGGGCTGGGTGGCAGCACAGCAAAGCACTTGTGTTGCAGGACGGGAGAGAAGTGGGGTCTGGAGAAATGGCAGCAGGTGCTGCCAGAAACCTGGCCTGTTCTGCCCTGGTAATGGAGAAAGGCTGCTTTTAGCCAGAACCCAGCAGCCTGTTGGCCTCAGAGGAGTGAGCGGGGAGGGGGCTCCGCTGACAACCTCCTGGGCCAGGGTTTGCCCACCCAACTTACCATGATCCCTGGGAACTCATGCATGCCCGACCTCTGATCTGAGGCTGCACACTGCATGGCCCCTGATACAGAGCATTTTATCTCGGAAATGTTGCAATCTCACACACACAGCTTCTTTCTTATGGCTGTACATGGGCTGCAACTAAATGTGTGAGAGAGGCCATGCTTGGTAGCTGGGATATGGCCTTAGGTTTGCCAACACCACAGCCAGTGTCCTGTATATGCACTGGCTCTACCACAGGAGGAACTTGGACAGAACCTCCCTCCTAGACCACCTGGTCACAATGTCAGAGGAGTGGTTGGCAGAAGCTCATGCCCCTGGCAGATTAAGGATGTAGCCTGTCAGGACAGATGGCAGGCAGGAGATGTTGCTCATGAGGGTGTGAAGGACTGGCACAAGGGAACACAGGACCGGCACAAGGGAACACAGGACCAACACAAGGATGCGTGGGATCAGTGTGAAGAGGTACAGGGCTGGGAAGACCAGGAGTTCTGGGTGCATTTCCTGGCCCTGGAGTGTGAGCAGGTGGAGATGCTGCAGGAACAGAATGCCATCCTGTGGGAGCAGTGCAGGCTATGGAAAATGACTGCCAAGTGCTGGACACTGTTGTGTTGCTGACAGTCACTTTCCTGCCACCTGCTGCCAGGCCCCTGACCCTAGTCTGCCTGCCCCCTAGCAGACACCTGCTACCTAGCAGCAGGCCCCAACTTGGGCCTGGGAGGAGGTCCTAAACCGCCTCCATCTGCCAGGACTCCCTTCCCTGGACCTTGTCTCAGGTCCAGCACCACCTAGCTCCCACACCTGGGCCCAGCCCTGCTGCTAACACAGTTTCCATGCAGGAGTGGAACCAGAGCTGCCTGCGACCTCATGCTGGCCCTGATGGCCCAAGACACCACTTGCTGGAAAGGTGCTTTGCTATGCTGCCACCCAGCCACAGTGCTTGAGCTCAGGAGGCACAGGTCTCCTCACTGGGGAAGAACCAGCCATTGTCACTCCTAAGCAAGCCCCCCCCACCCGCCACACTCACTTCAGCATGTACACCTAAGGTGGGAATGAGAAGAGGCTCGGGTGCTGGCCACCTGTCCCCAGGCTCTGCCCCCTAGGCATCTGCCCTGGGATGACACACAAAAGACACTGTACATAGTTTTAACTAGGAAGAAGTTTTTTACTAGAAAAACTAGTGGGTAGAGTAGAGGTGGAGGGGCTCTGTTGGGGAGAAGGAGAGCTCTGGTTAATGTGAGGGAAATAAAAACTTGTTCTTGTGAGCTGTGTCTGCAATAAGCGTGGTGCTAGGGGGGCATGATCTGTGTGCTGCAGTGCAGGCAGCCTAGAGTGGCAAGTGCTGGAGATGTTCATCCAGCTCCTCCCACACCTGGTGTGCTGGTTCCCACTGGTGGTTGTGTAGCTCTTCTGGGGCCTCAGCAGGAGATAGCTGCTGCTGCCACAGCCACTGCAGGTAGTTGCCCTGCTCCCCAGGCATGCTCCATGCACCGTGCCTCTTCCACCCAAGTTTCACAGATGTTATGCAACAACACAGACTGTGATGTGATGATAACCTAAATGGCCTTGCCATATAAAGCCATTAAAAAGGTGGCTGACGTACCACTGGATGACAGATGTGGTCAGCTTGAGCAGGGTGAGGGCCAGCTGGATCTCTGCGGGAAAAGGCAGCTGCATGGTGTTGTCCTGCCACTCCAGGTGTGGTTGGAGCTGCCTTAGCAGATCCCATAAGGTGGCTGGGGTCATCCTTAAGGCCTCCAGCCACTGCTTGTCATTTAAAATCTGCTGGACAATGTGCTACCAGTCTTGGCTGGCCTGGCAGGTGCAGAGGCATCAAGACTGGAGGCTGAAGAGGCAATGGTAGTCTTCACAGTGGCATCTTGGAGCCCATTGGCAGCATCCCCAGATGGGTTCAAAGCAGGAGGTGCATGGCAGTAGCCCTGGGATAGCACACAGACTGTGGGCAAGCAGTCACCGCATACTGGGGAGCTGAGTGGGGTGAGATGACCATGGGCCAGACAATGGTTGGGGAAGCAGGGCCCATTGCTGCCAGGGGCAGGGGCAGGAGCAGCCATGATGCAGAGGCAGAGGTGGCAAGGAGAGTGCTGCCACATGCTTTCCCTGTACTGCACACACTGCTCCTGGTCAGGGAAGTGTCTAGCCAAAGAGCAGTAAGCAGGGCTGGCTTTTGAAGAGAGCTGCTAGCTGTTGGTAGCTACACCTGGAGCCTGGAGCTCCCTCTGATGTCAGCAGGGACCCATTGTAGGGCCCTGGGAAGCAGGAGCAGATTGGTAGCTAATCTGATCCTACTTCTCTGCATGTGTAGATGCCTGTTTACCGGTGAGTCATTTACTCACAAGTAAACTAGTGCCATAGCAAATGTAGCCATGCCCAACTGCTCACCATGTTCAAAACAAACACCATATTTTTTGTATAGCCCACACCCACAAAGAAGATACATACCTTGTTTTTGGAAGGCAGAATGAAGAAAATAATATTTTCCAGAGCCATGCACAAATGATGGAAGGGTTAAAAAACTAGCTCTGATTCAACTCTGGGGAAAGATATAGCCCCTACAGCCATTCCATTGTTTCTGTGCTTCCATCTTGTGCAGTTATCACACAACCTATTTTGAAGATCTAATTTTTGTAAAAGGCATACTCGTGGTATTCAAGTAAATGCAATGCTATTTTGTGTTCCTCTGTTTTTTATATTACATCAGTAACAATAGCAAAATGTAGCATCACTTTCAAACTCAGAGCAAATCTGAATTTCTTCTAACCAGCATAGAATAGTAGATGTGCCATTTATATTTTTAAAAAGAAATATTTTATATGATTTTTTTTATCTGCATCAAGTAGTGCTAAAATTCCTATGAAGTGTTTTGCCAACACAATTCACCCTGCTGTCCTAGGATCCCTTTAAAAGAAATACACCACCATCTGGAATGATGCAGAGGTTAAAAACTATGCATATTTTAGAAACCAACATATTTTTTATATGAACTGGTAGTGTCAGGTATCTGCTTGACTGTGTAACAATACAGTCATGTTTTGGCAGCAGGAAAAGGATTGTAGCTTGTAATATAAACCTTCAGAGACCAAGGATGCTACCAAATATTCTCTAAGTTTTTTGTGAAGGGCAATGGAGTAGTACCCACAGCCTGAACTTGGCATAAGGTCCCAAGTTAACCTGAATTCAGTTCTTAACTCTGCCATTGAATCACCGCTTGACCTTGCACAAACAATTTAATGCCTATCCCTTAGTCTGTAAAATAAGGAGATGGGTAGGATTTATGAAAGCATTCAGTATTGACTTAACACACTGTCTTTGCTGTTAATGTTGAGCTTTGAAAATACCACTGATAATCTTCACCATTTAGATACCCAGGGCACGTACAGACAAGTGTGGACATGTGGTATATGGTGCTGCAGACCAATCTTCAGTGCTGCAACTGCATGTGCCACACATGAGGACATTCTCTGCACTGCTAATTTGTAGTGCAGTGTGGGGGAGGAGAGAAAGGGGGAAGAGGTGGGGTTGACACTGGGTGATCCCAGTGTCACAAAAGCCACACTTTGAAAAAGTGGGGTGGTGCACTTGGCAGCAGCGTGAGCCTCCAGAAACTGCAGCCTGGCCAGGTGCAGCCATGCTCTGGCTGCTGGCCAGGCTGCATGCTGCTGGCTTGCTGTTGCTTTAGTCCTTGGAGGCCTTCAGGACCCTGGGTAAGGCTGCTGTGGCCAGCCCAGATGCTAGCCCCAGCCTCCCATACCCCACTGGAGTAATGTGTCAATTGCCAGAACATGCCTGCAAGGACATTTCCTGGGAACAGGCAGCAGTGGCACATATTGTGCTACTGCTGTTGTCCCCAGGGAAATGCACATTCTTGGTTGTGAGGATGTGCCTCCTAAGGGAAGATTAAAAAGGCACAAAATATTTACCTTGCAGTTTGAAAAATGTTGGTTCTAAAGGGGGAGGCCAAAGCATCCTATGTTTTTTTTCTATCAAAATTATCACTTAGAGGCAATCAGTGTGACAAACATTTGCTGTGTTCAGTGCGAGTTTTAACAGAAATGAAAAAAAACATTTAACTTGACTCTACAGAACATTGTGACTTCCCAACTGACCCTTGCTGGAACCTCTTTAAACTGAAGTTTTCTATTCCTTCCTTCTTAGCACCATGACAATCCATATAATATTTTTAAAAGTTCTACACATATTAACATATGAACAATGGTGTTAATCATCTGTTGTGTGTAGACCATCAGGTGTAGGCTGGACATCAGCACCATTGTTATGGGGCAGTACATTCAGTAATTTTAGCTGCATCAAGTCTATGGACTCAAACATTTTAACCTACTGGTGTTGTCACTGTCTGGGACAAGCAGTCAATTCCATGTCCATTATTACTTTCTTTTTTGGCACTTCAAGAAGGTAATCCTTTGTCTGCACAGTGGGTGCATCTACACAAGCAGCTACATCGCCATAGCAATGAGCTGTTGTGTCATAGCTCGTCACTAAGGTGATGTAGTGTCAGTGGGCACAAACTGCAATGCCGACACTGTGGAGCTCATCGCTGTGGTGGCATAGCTTCTAAAAATAATCGTTTGCTGCTAGGACTGTGCAGTACCAGCAGGTATTTCAAGATGATAGCCTGGAGGTTTTATGAAGTTGTCATCCAAGAAAGACACACAAAGTCTACAAGTGTCCTCACTGCACATTTGGTCCCGAGCAATCATTTAGTATTTGCCAAAGCAAGTTCTAAATGACTGTGCAGGACCAAATGTGCAGTGAGGGCACTTGTAGATGTGCCCATATATCTCTCCAGGATGACAACTTCATAAAACCTCCAGGCTATAGTCTCTGATATTGCTGGGGTTTTTTTGATGAATACTTTCTATTTTTCATACTCATAGCATCATTTTCATTAAGTGGTGGCAAATCCCAGGACCCCAAATCATAATGAAATGTCTTTGCTTTCCCTTACCTGTCTATAGTATCTACAACTCCAAATTGGATTTATCAATTTCTATAAATGTAGGTGGTCTGATTTTCAGTTTTCTATGTTCAAATATCATAATACCATGCTGTGTTGGTTCTGTTCTTTAATTAAATAGTGCTGTACTAAATAAGGATCTACGTCTGACTCCATGCAGCCATTTTTAGTTAGTGCTTTATTATTTTGACACTATTTTCCATCACCCCATCTCACCAGGAGTAACTGGAACAAAAAGTACTACTTTACAATCATATTTCACTGCAAAAAATAATTTCGACCTCATGCTCACTAATCACTGGCCCACTGTCAGACATTACTATAACAGAGGCATCATGTATAGGGAAAACTGATATACTGTATGTGCTGACTTTTTTAGCCATAGTACTTTCTATTAAGGCTGACTTGGGGAAATCTAGGAGAAGTACCCAGATCTTGTGCTGGTTTTTGTTTTGTTTTATCCATTCAGGGAAATCAAATTAGTCTTATCTTTTTCTGTGGTTCAGTTTTTCCTTTGTCACTAAAATGAACATTTTTGTTTGACTTGGGTTGTATTTTTGTCATATACAACAAGCCTCGACTGTGTGTGTGTGTGTGTGTGTGTGTGTGTGTGTGTGTGAGAGAGAGAGAGAGAGAGAGAGAGAGAGAGAGAGAGAGAGAGAGAGAGAGAGAGAGAGAGACAGTATTCTAAGAATTCGCAATCATGGTATATTTTAATAAAGTTCTATTTAACACTGAAAGGGTACTCTTAAACTGATGCTAGAGACTGGAAGCATGCACAGGCATTGTGTGCAAAAAGCCCTCAGTGCTTTCCAGAGGATCAGTTACCGTATGGTCTGCTTTAGCTAATACTGGATTCCTGTTAATTGAAATATAAAATCTTGGATCATTCCAAAACTGCCTTCTGGATTTGAACTTGTTAACACTAAGTTAGTGCCTGTGATACATAAGCTGGTGATCTCTCATTTTGACCATACTTTTGTAAGAAGATTCCTCCAATATTGCCATTGTGGGGGTTCTGCTGGCTGCTTTAGTTTTGTGCTTATTGCCATAATCAGCTTCAGTACTAGAGCTGTTTTTAACAAACTTCACTTTCTCAATGTTTACCTGCAGGTGGTACTGATTGTGCATAAATATGTGCTCTTTACTCATAAAGCACCTATCAGAAGCCTGCTGAATCAGGTGGGGAAAAATATTTAGCATAACTGTCTCATACAAAATGTCTCATTTTGTAGGGATCTTATTTCTTTGTCTTTTACATAAGCAAAGGGGGTTGAGCTAATAATCTTTTTGTATCTAGTATGCACATTTTGGTGGTGAATGCAGACTCTTGAAAGTAGTATAATCTATTGCAATTCTTGATTTCTTTTCCAATGCCAGGCATTACTTTGGCTTGTGGTGTCAGCTATAGTATGTGCTTCTTGTACCATATGCTTCAATTTAGACTGTCCTTGATTGAAAAATTCCAATTGCTGAATTCTGAGAAGACTTTGACAAAAGCCTTTCATTCTGTATCTGATTTCTGGCCGCTCAGTAATGTGTAGTACAAGTCTCAGTAGCATGATGAGTGGGGTTTGAAGCCTGGACAAACCTTATGGGAGGACAAGAAGGTGGGGATGGGGTGCCCTGCAGTTCTGAGAAGAGGAAAGATGCATGGAAGGGGGTAGGGGAGCACAGGGGTCTTACCCAAAGCATTCCCTGGTGCCTGCTGCTGCTGCCATTGTTGTCACATGTTCTGCATGCTTTGTTGCCCAGACGCAGATTCTGTAGGAGTGGAGGATGATTCCAGTGCCCTTAATAAATCAGTTCCAGGGCCTGTTGCCCCTCTCTCCCATGTTTAGGTACTTGACCATTGAGTGCGTGTCACAGGCCAGCTGGGCATTGTGAATATATTAATTTAGTTGCAGGTTGATTAAGTATTGCAACTGTAGTAGCCACTGGGACGTTTGGTTCAGGATCGAGGCGGTGATGTTGGGAAGGAAGGAATGACAAGTTTTACTTATAATAGTAAAATGAATTTTACTTAAAACAGCAAAAGATATAATTTACACATATAACAGTTAGGAAAAAGGTTAAATTAATAAACAGACAACAATAAAAGTTAAAATTGGCAATGATAATAAAAACAGACAGACAAATCAACCAAGAAATTTTCAATTGGTTAATAACTTATCGATAGTCCCTCAGTGTCAGGTACACACCAAATTTATTTAGCAAACTCAGGCATCCCCGATTTATGCTGTCGGAGGAAAAACCAGGGAAGATCCCTCAGTCAGGGTTTGGTCTTTGATCACACAGGGAGTAAGAGATCTGGGGGCATGGGACAGCAATGACTCTTCTGTTCCGTCCTTCCTGCTAGTCACTTAACGTGTGTGTTTTTTTATCTTCTGTCTATGTTAATTTGTTGGCTTTATAGTTACTCTAGAGCTAGAGTTTTGCTTTTTAAAACTTATGCTAATCCCATGATGAGTGTAGATAAATAGATAGATAGACAGATAGATAGATAGATATAGTTGTGGTTATACAGATAGGTTGGAAGCATCTACAGGAAACAGTTTCATACTCTCTATTTTAAAAACCTTCAAAAAGCAGATTTTTTTTTTGCTATAAGTTGCTTATTAACCCTTCTGGTTCTGGCCATCACAGTCCACCCCTTGCTTTTTGAAGTATTTGGTTTATAAATATGACTTTTGCCAGGTGGCATATGTAACATTAGTATGAGCAACAGCATTTATTTTGGCATAAGCACAAGGACTTATTTTATAATAATAATATTTGAGGATTATAGTAAATAGTATTAATTTTATGATTAAATTTATTATTATTATAAGTTAAGGAAAGGGAGCACTTTTAATGAAAGTATATTTTTGTATAGTAAAGGTTACTTTATATTACTTACACAGTGGGGGAATGTTAGTAGTACACTTAATAATTCATCCTCCCTCTTGGGCTATAAGAGTAAGCTGCTTACCTTTTGGGGCATTTTTAAATAAATTGTTGATGTAGGCTACTACTTTATCCCACTCTTTTAGTTGGGGAATGTTTACATTTTGAACTTAGGATTTTGGAAAACTTAGGTTAAGGGTAAGACTTTCTAGCTGGGTTTTTGTCTATATTAAAATAGCTTCTCAGCCTTGGACATTTGAAATATCTGATGTTGTTTAAAAATTTTGAGCTTCTGCATAGCTGCTGGTGTAGGAGGTTTAAAACATTTTCTTGGGGATAGTACAAGTGGCTAGAACCTTCCCAACAAACCCGCTGAGCTAGAGTAATGTAGGGAGTTGCTGGTAGGAGTGTTATACAAATTGTCAGGGGACTATTAGGTTACCCTCTCTATAAAGTTTTTAAGCTTATTAGACTGCTATATGCAGGGTACACTGGAGATTGAGCTAAATACTTGTGGCCTTTTTGGGTTATAATTTTCTAAATGGGATGATGCAAGTCCCAGTCCCACATACATCCTCTTCCCAATCCTGTTGTGAAGAGATGGGCAGTGGACTATGTGCTATTTGCTATTTTATGTACGACAAAAAAGCATCTTGTTTTGCTACATCCCTTCCGTTGTGTGCTCTACATGTTTCGGTAAACTAACCATTGGGTTAAAACTGGGGGTAGTTCATGGAGCTCTAAGCCAGCAGGCCATTCTTTGTGTTTGAGATCTTTCATTACCTGGAAGAAGTGAAAGTTAAGTGAAAGATGCACTTGGACACACGTAGTGCTCCAAGTTTGAATAACATCAGCTTGAAAGGCTGCATGCTTCAACAGGTAACTTATATGTTCTGCTTCTCGGCTAATGGTTGTTATTAATTCATTAGTGTATTTTAAGGCCATGCTATTAATTATACCCCCTTTAGTGATAAAACATATGGCTTGTTGTATATTCATGATTTCTTGGGTGTTTTTTTTAGATTTATGTTTTAAACTCCCATGGTTGAATTAAGCTTGTTTTGCATGTGGTTTAAGATACCTTTTATTTTTTTTTAATTTTTTTAAGCACTGGAGGCTGTTGGGCTGTGGGTTGGAAAACAGTTGACTAAGTTTAGCATAACATTTTTTCTGCCAACCGGGTGCTGTCAGAGCAGTTGGGGAATGCTGTTCTGATAACCCATTGTTTAGGGTTAAACAATGATAAGGGTATTAAGCAAGGAGGTATTAAGAAGAACTGGAGCCTTGGTCTGGGACCTCCACCATGGGGTGATATTAGACAAGCAAGGTAGTGGATACACTTGTGGTGGCTTTTGTTGGATTAACAACGTGTATCCCTGCTTAATGCAAAAAATGGATGTGGGTTCTCCTGTTTGGGTGTTTAACCATTTCCCTTCTTGTTTCTGGGACTGGTAAACTTCTCAATGGGATTGGTTTATTTGCTGGAATGCATCTCCATTTGTGTACTTGAATGCACACTATGAATAACTATGGCATAGGTATCTTGCAAAAATGATTCTGGCACAATGCCCCGATGGGATCAGCCAGTTTTTTTGGGTTGACTAGATTTTCCCGGATTGTTTGGCGATATGCGGCTATGGTATGTTTAATTACGTGAGTGTGGGGTTTTTTATTTATATGGTGGAACTACAAAATACCTGGAACATGGGACGTATTGGCTGCTACTAGGGAGGTGTGGTTACTGCTTCCTTGAGGGCCTGCATGGTATGCTGGTGTTCAGGGCCACATTTCCACTGTGCCTTTTTTTTTGCACAAATTATATAGAGGCCAGGCCAACACACTAAACTTGTGAACATGCAGGCACCGGAAGTTAATCACTTCCAGATGGGCTTGCAGTTTTTTTACATTATTGGGGATAGGGGTATCTACCAGGCTCTGTAGCGATTTAGCCGGTATGGTGGGTCCACCTTGTTGCCACTGGATTCCCAGGAATTCACACTGGGGCCCAACTTCTTGGATTTTTTTGCTGGACAGCATGAATCCAAATGCCTGCATCTTCTCCTTTAGGGACTTAAAAGCACAAATGGTTAATTCCTGGTTCTGGCCTCCCACCATGACATTGTCGACATACTGCTAGACGTACACTTTTGGGTGGCTTAATCGGACTTCATGGACCACTGCAGCTAGCACTGCATGGGCCAAGGTGGGGCTGTGCACCCAACCCTGGGGTAGAACTGTGTAGATGTACTGCTATCCCAGCCATGTGAAGGCAAACAAAGGCCAGTGATTTTCATGGATAGGGATAGCAAAGAACATGTCTTTAATGTCCATGGATCCAGTCCACTGGAGTTCATAACATTTAATGTTTTTTGTTAATACAGGCATGAATGGGACTGTGGCTGTCAGATGGTCGGTGTTGGCATTCAAAGCCCTAAAGTTAATAGTCAATAGACAATTCCCATTTGGTTTATATACTGGCCACACCGGGTTGTTTTACAGAGAATGAGTTTGAATGATGGTTCCATCTTCTAGCTGCCTATTGATGATGTCCTGGATAGGTTGCATTGCTTTGGAGGGGTGGTATTGAGGTTGTTGTACCCCCTTCATGTCCAGCAGGACAAGCAGGGTCATGGAACATCAGACTGCTGCCATTATCATGTCTTTCTGTTTGATTTCCTGGGCTGTGGCACAGCCAGACTGCTAGGTTTCCTGCTTAAGAATAAATCGCTGCTCTTGCAACACATTTATTCCCAGTAGGTTTGGCCCTTCCTGGAGCATGACAGCAGCTGCTGTTATTACAGAGCCATTAGACAAGGTGAATATGGGCTGGACTAAATTGTCATCTGGCACTTTCAATCCCACCACTTGATAGTGGGGTTCCCCATGTCCCTTTTCATTCTGCACAGTCCAAAACACATAGTTGGGCACCAGTATCTAGTACCATGTTAATTGACTTTTTCTTTCCATTTAAATGAATCTTTGTAGGCACTTGGATTGAGGGGCTAATATTATTTTGTGTTACGGGTCCCTGATTCTTTACTACCTCCACGATGGCCCTTTGCACAGGGGGCTGGGTCAGCTGGGACTCCTACTGTGGGGGATTAGGGGGGTGCCAAAGGTTCTGTCTTCTTCCCCTTCCCACCCTCACAGTGTATGATTCATCCCACAGCTCAGTGTTTGGAATTCTGCCATAAAGATACTGCCAGACCTTTCAGGGGAAGGTTTAACTGATCATGCCACTTGCACTTTCTACTCAAGGGAGGTGTGACTCTGGCCAGTCCCAGTGCGTTGGTACCTCCTGCAGGGCACCCCTAACCCCTCATCTCGCCCGCCACGACTTTGATGAAACCTAGGTATCTGAAGGGAGGGTGTTCAGTGTTGTTCT
>JAGPOW010003648.1:82710011-82726456 GCA_030014935.1 Caiman crocodilus
TTAAACGAGCGGCAGAGGCGCGGCTCGCGCGGCTGTGTCGGCGTCTGCTGCGGCTGGTGCCGTTCCTCTTCCCCCTGCTCCAACTTCCCTGGTAAGTTTTTTCTGCCTCCCCTCAACCCCAGGGGTCCCTCTCGTGTCCCTAGTGAGGGCACGCCGCCGTCACAGGAGGTGATTGCTTGTGTGACTAGTATCTTTCCCTCCCAACATTCTAGTATTTCTAGTTGGTCTTGAGCTGCTCTCACAGCTGCACATGCCACATTGCTAGAATCTTATTCTTTTTTTAATTTATTTTCAAGCTGGGTTACTTAACTCTTTAGGGTTGTTTGATGGAGCTGAGTGGCTTCCTCTGCCCCCAGTCTTAGGCAGGTTCCTAGCAGCCAGGACAGATATCCCTTCCTCAGTCTGCCTTTCTGCATGGCAGTGAATGCAGCACACTAACAGGGAACTGTGGCAGGATCATTCCAGATGGGTTTCAATCTCTTTTTATCTCACTCCAGATTCTTAATACCCGTAACCTCTTCTATCAAAGCAATCAGCGCTGTCCACCCCTCTGCCCCCTCTACATCATTTTTCCCCTCTGAACTCTCCATCCTTGATCCCGTTTGTGGTGCTATTTGTCACGGACCAGCTGGGCACTGTGAATATATCAGTTTAGTTGCAGGCTGGTTAAGTATTGCAACTGTATTAGCCATTGGGCTGTTCAGCTCGGGATCAAGGAGGTGATGTTGGGAAGGAAGCAATGACAAGTTTTACTTTTAATTGTAAGAATTAATTTCACTTATAACAGCAAAAGATATAGTTTACATATATAACAGTTAGTAAGAAGGTTCAGTTAATAAACAGACAACATAACAATAAAAGTTAAAATTGGCAATGTAAAATAAAAACAGACAAATCAAGAAATTTTCACTTGGTTAGTAACTTATCAATAGTCCCTCAGTGTCAGGTACACATCAAATTGATTTAGTGAAGGCAGGCATCCCAGATTTACGCTGATGGAGGAAAGACTGGGGAAGATCCCTCAGTCAGGATTTGGTCCTCACTCACACAGAGAGTAAGAGATCTAGGGACATAGGACAGCAATGACCCTTCTGTTTCATCCTTCCTGCTGGTCATTTAACATGCATTTTTTTTTCTATTCTGTCTATGCTAATATGTTGGCTTTAGAGCCACTCATAATCTTATTCTATAGCTGTTATCCTATGAGGTTAAAAGGTGTTAGAAATCATTATAATAAATTACTGCCTAAGCTTGGGTTTACCCAATAAACAAATCACACCACATTACTCTGGGATCTGAGATTAACATGTCCCCACTCAAGTTCAACTCATTATGTTAATTATACCTTGTGGTTAGATTTGTTAATTTTACTGACTCTAAGCAAAAAATTATTAAATCATCTAGGTCTGCAGTTATATTCTTTAGTTCTTCTTTTTAAAACTCATGCTAATCCCATGATCAATGCAAACAGATATATATATATTGTTATGGTTATACTCAGACAGGCTGGAAACATCTACAGGAAACAGTTTCATAAACTCTTTTTCAAATACCTTCAAAAGGAGATTTCTTTTTGCTGTAAATTGCTCATTAACTCTTCTGGTTCTGGTCATCACAAGTGTGTCAAACCTTTCCACCTGAAATGTTCCCGTTTCTTTGCCAGACGAGAACACACTTAGATAATCTGAGTATAACTGCTTGAAGTATTCTTGATGGAAGAGCTTGAAAATAGGGGCACGTGAAGAAGGCCCTATTTCATTTTGATTCAGATTTGGCCCAAATCAGGGACAGTGATTTGATTTGCTGATTTGAATTTCTGTCCCTGATTTGAGTCAGATGAATCTGAATCTGAAGATTCGATGCTGATTCAGAGAATCAGCGATTCAGACATAGATACAGCTTTAAAAAGTTTTTTTATACATACCTTGAGGTAGCAGGTGAGGCTTGTGAACACTGCGATGCTAGGGCACATGGAATGTCCCAGAGGAGTGTGGGGGGGAGGGGCTTGCTCCCCTTGCTCAGCACTCGGCTGCAGGGACCCCAAATGCCCCTCCCAGACCCAGGAAGCACCAGTTACTGAGATGAAGGGGTATGGGGGGGGGGGGCGCCTTACATGCTCCTGGCAGACCAGGAAGTGGACCAGAAGTGCTTCTGGTCTGCTTCTGTGTCTGCTGCCATGTGTGCTGGGGAGCCCCACATGCTTCTGTGGGACACTCCCTGTGCCCCAGCATTCCAGCATTCACTAGCTGCCTGTTACCTAGAGGTATGTAGAAAAAACATTTAAAGATGTTTCTATGGCTGAATCTCTGAATCTTTACAAATCTCTCCAAATTGATTCGGAGAGACTAAAGGGTCCTCTGATTCAATTCAGATTTGGAGATTCAATCCGATTATCTGACGAACTGAATCAGGGATCAAAGCATTGCACGGCCCTACTTGAAAAGTGAGAACATTTTCATTTTTTAAAGTCTTCTGATCTGTTTTCAGCATAGGCTAAGGAAGCAAAGGCTTTTCTTAGAAATTCTCTATTTACTTTGTGTACTGTCTTTAGATGAGTGTTACCGTCTTTGAGGATTTGGGGGAACTTCATAGCTAAAGTCTGGAGTTAATTTACTTTGTACTTCTCAGCCAGTGAATAATCTATGCTGTTCACTTTTCTAAGGTTTTCATTTTATATGCTTTATAATGATTCCTCTGTTAGAATAGCAGCATTTTTAACCAGATTGTAGAACAGGTTGTATTCAAGGGCCATAAGGAATCTACTGCTTTTATTTTGAAATGGGGTCCTTAAAGACTATAGCCTACTCAAATGAACTTTCAGGCTTTGCAAAGTATTTAGATGTGAAGAATATACTAGGTGTACTGGAGAAGCTCATACAGAAGGGGCTCAGTTCAACAGAATGCATAAGCATGTCCCATTGACAGTAATTGCCTTTCAATAGTATTATTAAATAAAAATGGATATCTAGTTAGTTCAAAACATTTTTCTAAACTATGGGTCATACACCCAGAAGGAGAGAACCTACCACAGAAAAACACAGAAAATGTTATGGGAATTCTTAAAGCACACAAAATTGGCCACATCTGCAAGTTTTCAGAGTGCCATCTATGTGGAATTGGAAATAACACAAATATTGTAGGAAATCAAATGGTGTAGCATAGTAGCTGTTCAATTTCTGATGGTATTTATACCACAGGCTGAGAGTGCCTGCCTAGAGAACCTATCCTTAAAACCACAGGGATTCAGGTTCTTTTGCTTCTTTCAGAGCAGAAGTTTGAATTGGGGTCTGTTTCATTCTAGGTGGGTGCTTTAACTACTTGGATAGTCTGAGAAAGAAGTGCTAACTTTCTCTCTCTCTCTCTCTCTCTCTCTCTCTCTCTCTCAAGCTTTTAGATTTCATTCTGATGCAGAATGGAAAATTTTAAATTTTGTGAGTTTTGTGATGTTTTCTGATGATATAAATTTGTTTTCTGTTCATCCTATTATCTTTCATGTTCTCCAGCTACTCTCTTGTCCTTGACTGCAATATCTATGTCTATATTATGAGACTAGTGAATAAGAATTGTTATAAGTTTTGCCCAAAGTTTATTCTTATGTAACATCTTTGGTTCTCCCAAATTGGGCTGGAAATATTACATTGCTAAGTGATAGTTATGAGACATTTAGAATATTACTATTTCTGAGAGGGAAAGTGGCCCTCTGAAATCACTACTGCTTAGTAAATTAGGATTCAGGACGATCATAATTTTATAAGGATTTAAACAGAAGCAAAATGAGAATATGTTGACAGTGTTCCAGACTGATGGTGACAAATGGAGCTACATACAAAAAAGTCATGGGAGCAAACCAGTTCAGAGTCAAGGAT
This sequence comes from Caiman crocodilus, assembly GCA_030014935.1. Classification (NCBI taxonomy): domain Eukaryota; kingdom Metazoa; phylum Chordata; order Crocodylia; family Alligatoridae; genus Caiman; species Caiman crocodilus. Next base: position 82,713,878 of record JAGPOW010003648.1, read on the forward strand.
GATTCCAAAAATACAAGAAGCACATCTACCTTGCATCCTGTGATGCAGTATGGAGATATTTGAGGTAGCTCAGGTAATTAGTTTAGCATGGAACTTGGCATGGGCTAATTTTATCTTGCATCTTTTAGAGCTAGAATGAACTTCTTGACACTGCAATGTGTATAGTATATACATTAAAAAAATTGAGTCTGAATGAGTGGAACATAGGGAAAAAAAAGATTTAAAATCCTAAAGAACTACAGAGCAAGACCCCCAACTGCTATAATGACAGCTTCAGGGATTTCATTGCCAATAGTGTTGTGCATCATTTATGAAGTCAAACAGGGAATAGGCCCTTGTTATAGTGGTAGTTCTTGCTCTGCTGTTGCATTGATAATCTTTATCATACTTGCATAATACTTGATCATAGTAGAGTATGTCTTGATATATCCTGCAAGACAAAATACCTTATTCTGTCTGGTCATGCGCTATCACAACTCCATAATCTGATTTCATGTTGATTCCCCATTCTCAAATGCCTTATTTTTTTACATAATTTTAGTTGTTGCTCTCAGGAACAAACAAAGCTAGAAAACAATGCTCTTGACACAGGATAACATCTTATAAAACTGGCTTTCAAACAATGAAAAGCATCGATCTCCTGTTCTAACAGTCCATGAGATATTGACTATTAATATCATGTTAGAATTGAATACAGATGCAGGAAAAGTACAGTAATACACAGAATGATGTCATGGTGATGTTCAGTAGTACATAGGCCATTGAAGCTAAAAAATAATTCCCCATTCCCTTGGTAGCTGATAATATTTTCCAATGGCAAATATGGAAGACAAGGCTATATCTTTGTGTAGAATATGAAGACAAGGGTATATCTTTGTGTAGAACATGCTGCCTTCTAGCAGCACAACAATCAAAACTCATACCTTTTCTTTCCCAGTTGAGTGCCTCATCACTTTGCTAAAGCATTACAGTCCCTTTCTTGCTTATTATCTCTAACTTGGGGGTTAGAGTATTTACGCAGAAAGAGATACGTGTTTTAGCCCACCGATGCAAAGAAAGCCCTAGAATCCCACCTTGGTGCATGCTTTTATGATAAATAAAAAGTGACCAAATGCCAGTCCAATGTAAGAAGTGCGAGGGAGTTACGATCACAGTGTTAATAAGGCGTGTGACTTCATGGCTGGCAGTCACAGTCTCATGACTGAAAGTCAGCAGACACACAGGACACATTCTGATTGGCCCTCTAGCTTATAAAAGGGGAGAAATTTCTGGAACCAGCATGGGACCCACATAACATCAGAGAGGCCTGATCACCCTCACCGAAGGTCCTGCATCCATGGTATCCCTTTCCCCCTGGACGCCCCCATCACAGTTACATACATCATTCAGATGTGCGAAGAGCTCTCGAGTTCCCTGTAAGTTTGGTTTTGAAGTTGTTGTAAAGGGGAACTGCCGGCACGGAAGTGTGAATAGAGAATTTATGTCCTACCCGGTGTAACTTTTACAGAAAGTGCCTACCCTGTGTACATCGACAGTGAGAGTCCGTGTACTTCAGTAGTGTAAGTAAAGCATTTATTTATCACATTGTCTTTCGGACTTTTTTTTAAACAGGAAGAAGTATAAGAGAAAAAGAAACAAGGTTCCATAACCCTTTTGTCCTTGGCCTGTTCAGATCTAGGGGTTAATCACCACCCCCTCGCCCCCGTTTCCCTACCACAGCTTTCATATAAAAGCTTATAACAACACTGCCACAATATTGTTGAATGAAAGTGGCTAATACTTCTGTCTTCAGTTATGAACTTGGTGCTGTCAGTATGTGTTAGATGTCCTCTGAATACACCTTCTTGATAATTCATTGAGGAATTCAGGGGCACTTGAGATATGAGTCAAAATCAGAGATGTGTATAAGAGAAGTTCAGGAGTAATGGGGATGTGCTGCCTGAGAGTTCAATGTGCCAAATAAGTAAGAGCTTAACAGAGATTTTAAGGATCACATTATTGATACCTAAATTCTACTCAAGGATTTTTACAGATCTAGCCCAGAGGTCAGCAGTGTTTTTAGGCAGTGCCAAAAATGCCTGAAAACTTGACTTGTAAGATGTCAGCATGCCAGGAACAGGAGGAGAGGAAGCCACAAGGTCCCCAGTCCTTGTGGCAGCAGAGCCCCTTCCTTACCATCTGCCCTGAGGCTCACATACGAAGCAAAATTCCTTCATGCACCATGCTCTGCCATCTGTACTGGGGTTTGACTACCATTGATCTAGCCCAGTCTATGTATGTATCTTTGTGCTTGTGTAAATATATCTCTTTTTCTCCATGATCACTTTAATTATACGATCTGCTGTTTTCTGTGTATTGTCTCTGTGCTTGCCTTTACACCTCATGCAATATGAGTGCTACTGTAAATAAATAAATAAAATAATACACCCCAGCACTGAAATATAACCTTCTTGCTCAATGCTAACAACATATTATAGAACTGGAATATAGTGAGTCCAGATCTTGGATGAGTATCATACCTATATAATGGATAATAGAAGGATAATACCAGTTCAAGAGTGATTTTTATCCAGAAACATAACTGAAATGCTTTACAAAATAAATTGTATGCTATTTATAGATTTTTTTTCTATCTGTTTCTAAATAGATCTGTTTCTGCCATGAAACGTGTTAACTCTTTAACAATACACAACACCATTTTGCTACCCTATGGGCCAGAAAATAACAAAAGTCTTCACTAAGTGTCATCTGTAGCAGATGACTGTAATTACCTAATTAGACTCTTTCACTGAAAGAGAACTAAGCAATTTTGTGCTAGGATGTAAGCTTATTACCAACTTCAAAAGAACTACACCTGTTGAATCACCCTTGTTGTTTTCGAAAGCACCTGGATTTTCTTCAGATCTTCCATTCAAGAGCTGGCATGATCTGACCTATTTAGTTTATGAGAAACAACAAGATTACAGCCAGAGGTAACATAGCCACACAAAAATATTTGTAAGGCACCTGATTTTATTTTTAAGTTTGGTACTAAACTGACTTTAAAATTAAGTAATGGTTGAGTTTCAGCCAAGAGCAAGATTACACAGCTGGGTTATAAACTAATAAAAATGGCTTTTATAATTGAAGTGCTGACACAAGTCTTAGGCATAGTAGGATGAACACACACTATAATATATGAATGAGAGTCTGTTGCCTTCACACAGTAACAACTATGTCACACAATATGCAGATAACTTGGTTTAATGAACAACCTCATTAAAAGAAGAGTTCATGTGGCTAAACAATCAGAGACAGTTAATATTAATGTTTTAATTTTGTGGACTGAATTAGGCTGCATAAAATTAAATCCAGCAAGAACCCAGGATATATTTATTTATATATAAGCCTGCTAAATGAAAATTAGCATATGTTAGTGTATTGTTTGTCAGGGCATGGTTACAAACCTTAAAGGGGGAAAAAAGTGCTATTTCTGGGCACTAGGTAAAGAAAAGGAATGTTCATGTAATGTATGTCTAGATAATCATTTAGTGTGTCAGAACAGCTTTAGTTAGACCAAATTAGGTCACATTAAAATACACTGAAATGGCTGAGTGGCAGCTCATAGACTGTACAAGATAAGGTTATTTCTCCAGGGAGGTACGGTAAAAATCTCAACTGAAAAGTGTTTTATAAAAATATGTACAGCAGCACTGAAAATATTGCAACTTAAATGTAACACTCATTAATAAAATTAAGTCTGTTTCAAAGCTGGAATTAACAATGATTTCAGAACGCCGAATTCCCTAGCCTATTTAAAATAATTTTGAAGCTTATAATACTACTTTACTAGCTTTATTCTCTTCTTTGCTCTTTTTTTCTTTCTCTCTCTCTTTCCCTTTCTCTCTTTCTCCTTTCCTTTCTCTTTCTCTTTTTTCTTTTTATTCCCTCCCCTTCTATTCCCTTGTTCCTGAAAAGGTCATAGGAGATAAAGGAAAAAAAAATGGTGAACAGGAAATATTGTTAGCATGCTTTTGGACATCCTGATATGGAGAGGTGGGGAATATTTATATATATTTTTGTATGCATATTCTGAATGTATCTGTGAGTTGGTGTATGATAGATTACTTGTTATGGAGTTAGATCCAAAACAATAGACAGAATGATAACTGTGATGTGGGTCTTCTCTACCTTTCAGTGATGACAGAGATGTTTGCCAAAGTCTGGTATCTGGAACACAAAAGACAAAAAATCTGTTAAAAAAATTCTACCCTTCAGAAAAGGATTGGGGTCAGTAGGAATTGTCAGCCTGTTTTGGTGCTCACCCAAACACACAGATTTCCTACAGAACCCTTGCATAGGCAACAAGGGTATTTATTCGGTAATATAAAGTTAGTTTGTGGGTTTTTTTACTGTACATGTGTCTAGAGCAGAGTTTTAATGTGCATATTTGTGTCCATTTTCTTTAATAGATTTTGTGGGATGCCCAAGATAGAAACTGAGACCTTTCATTCATTTTTGTATCTTTTTCTTTTATCAAGGCTCTTATGACTACATATCAGCATCTATGGGTGTCTATACTCACGTGGGGATGCTACTGTGATGCTCTGTAATTACAGTATGTTGGAGTGGACTCAATTAATTGAGTCTTAATTGAGAATTAATTGAGTCTGCTGCAGCGCGCTAATTAACACACTGCAGTAGCCTTCATGTCTTGTATATTCAGCATCCCTGTGCTTCAAATGGTGGCAACTCATTTTAACTAAAACTTGTCAAAAGTGTTATTTAAAACACTCCTGCCACCATATTTGAAGGGCTGGATGCATGAGATTTTGCAAGCACCCTAATTAGAGTGACTCCTGGAGCTGCTCTAATTAAAGTGCCCTCCACCCCCAGACCATGTGTAAAAATAACCTTTATATTTTAGGTTGCCCATATATGTCATGTCCCACCATGAAACTGGGAGTTAAAGAGTTAATGTGATGTGGGTGGGTAATGGAGTGGGAGGTGGAATGGAAATGGGGAAGGAAGGTGAAGCGGAAGAAGTCTGAAGGATAAAATGAAAAGAAGTTAAAAAAAGAAATAAAGAGGAGTGTATTAAAGTAAGTCTTATATTTTAATAAATTGGGATATGGGATTTGGGTGTGGGGATGCTGGTCATATTTCTGGAGTGGCTGGGAGGTGGGAGCAGTGAGGGAAGACTCTTTTGGGGGAGCAACTGTATTGTTTCACTCCCACACACATGCTCACCCACTCCTACACTTCATTTCTGGACCTGTCTGTGCTGTGACTTGGCTAGCTGTCATGTGCTTTTCAGGCTGTTTTGACAGGGTTGAACCCCTGGGGGTGGGAAGGTCACCCCCCTGGAGGTGGGAGGGGGAATGGACTTGCTGCCAGAACTGCCCCTGGGGCAATACAGCTCACAGATGAAATTTTGTCGACACAGAATAGGAGGGTGTGGGAGAGAAGACAACATGCTGGGATGCTGAAGGACTTCAACTTGAGTGGCTAATCTGTGGGAGCGGCCACACATTAATGGAACACAATCTGGATAATACAGATCAGAGATAAAACTACCCTAGAGTAGTATAATTTTAAATTGCCTAAATAGTGCTTAAAACTAGTTTTAGGTCCTAATTTGTGGGCAATCCATGGTTAAGAGCTCCAGGAGCTGACTAAAATTATTGTGTAACAAGATTCATATATTCTCTTTGTGAGGTGCAAGAAATTAAATAAGTGGAAAATGTTTAAATTCCCTCTAGTGGTAATAGTACTATGTGGTACAGATGTGGACAGAATGGGAGTGGCCAAAATGGCAGATCCAGGCAGCAGCCAGACTCCATTTCCCAGCCACTCCTGCCCACATGGCAGGGCCTGGTCTCTATGGAGACCCCAACTAGACCTGCGCTGTGATAGTGCAAGGCTGGCGTTGCCATGGAGACCAGGCGCAGCTGCACTGGCAGGGCATGCAGCAGGGCAGGGCAGAGCAGGGGGATGCTCTGGAGCTGCTATCTTGCAGCAGGGGTAGCTTGATCCAGGGTCAGGGCAGAGCTGCAGAGCTGCATCTTGCACCCCTGGGCAGGGGCACTCAGACAGCTGATCATGGCTCTGTCCAGGTTCAGAACCAGGCAGTCACCACTGCAAGGAGTCTGGTCAGAGCCATGATCTGATGCCTGTGTGCCCCTGCCCAGAGCGTGCAGGCTGCAGATCATGGCTCTTCCCTGGCCCCATCTGGGCTGTGACTTTATCTGGCATTCCTGGACCCATCTGTGCTATGACTTGGCTGATCTCACTTCAAGATAGCAGTGGCTTCAGAGCAGCCCCCTACCTCTTTTAGTGCTATTCTCAAACAGTGATTGTTCTACTTATAACCATTATCAGTATATGTGTGAATTGTCCAGGGACAATTATGAATTGGTTCCCAATCACTAACATTCTTGGAATGGTCCAATCGTTAGGTCTGTTTGCACCAATAGGAAGCAGCTATTGACCTCTCTTGTCCTGATTCTTCTCCAGAAGTTTAAATGTGATCACTGTTGAATGGAAACCTGTATTACTGTAAACTGATAGCAGCACTCATCAAAGTTTCCACTCTTCATTACAAAATATTTAACTATACGGAGTAGTAGTGATTTTCATGTCACATCCTCTGCATTTAGTTATTCTGCAGTTGTTTTTTGGTCTTTTTTTCTTGACTTACTTTTTTAATATTTGCCATTTTCTCTTTGCCATTTTTTTTTAAATAATACTTTCCTTGGTCCATTGGCCATACTCATTGGCTGTGTCTCCAAGAGACAATACTACACAGTGGTTGCTGTGAATATAATATGTACTTGTATAAACAAGTACTAAATAAATGTGCAGTAACCTGAGTTAATGCCTTTTTGTGACACTACTGCACAGTAGCCTAATACTAGTGTTGCATCACAGTTTTTGCCAGGCAACACAACAGCACAGTAGTATCAGGCTTCTGCACAGTCACCACCTCAACTTGATGAACCCACTGTGCCTAAAATATACAAGGAACAAATACTGTGCAGTCAATCAACTCATTCTAAATCTCAATTAATTTTCTCGAAATTTGAAGGAAGTATTGATATGTTATAGTGATGTTATATATAATAGCACTTAAGTATGAATTTAAAAAAAAATCTTTTCCTTTCCTTAAATCTTTACTGTTGATCTTTATTTGCTTATAAAGCAGTCAATTGGGAATATTAGCTCAGCAATTTTAAGCTTGGAAGAATTCCTCAATGGAAATCTTTTCCACCTGCATTTGAAGAAATAGTAAATATTTACTTTTAGAAAATCATTTAAACCCCAGGAGGAAAATTAATAGTTTTTGGTTTGCCAAAAAGAATCAGGTAAAATTAATAATTATTATTCTTCCTGAAAAAGGCAGACTCATATCTGATAACCTGGGAATAGGTCATATGTAGTCTTTTGACAGCACTGTGAAGACTCAGGTGTTCTTTCCTTATCACATTTAAATTCTAAGGTGAAAAGATCAAGTGAGAAAGGGCCATGTAGAATATCGCATCTTACTGTTTGTTATCTTATTTTCTCTCATAATTGAGAATCAAGGTACTTGTAGTATAATAGTGTCCTCTTATGATAAAATGCCTGGCAGATTTTCACTAGCTTAAAACTAGCTTATTGGTAAAGGAAGAAAAAAGGAATTGTATGGCTGCCACAGCAGGTTATGACATGCCTTCAATGATCATAATCATATTCCTTTACCACTAACTCGTTTCTATGGCATAGTAAGTGTGCACAGCATTTACCACTAGGCCAGAAGAATTCCTGTCTATAAATTGCTACACATGAGATAAAAATGGAGACAAAGAAGAAAAGGAACATTCCCTAAGATGTGTTTGTATGGTTTTTCATCTTTTTTTTGCTTGGCATTTTTGTATGGTTCCTTTCTAGCTTCTGTTTGTTTTCCTTATGTGTTTTTCACCCTCATCAATTTGGGATGTGACTTAAGAGATATAATGTATATCTTCTTAACTGTAATTTTTTTAACTCTCCAAGAATCTAGAGAGAGGTTGCATTAATTAAGGTGAAGCATAACACACCATGGGCCAATATTTACCAGTAGGGCTGGAAAGATAAATTTGGAGACATAAAGTAAGATTTGACAAGACTTATAAACAGTGTGGTTGGGAATGGAGGTGGGGGTGGCGGGGGCAGAACAGAGAGCTCAGGTATGTTACATGACTTTCATGCCTGAGTACTTGATAGAATTATGGATTTGTTGGAGTAGGCAGAGATGATTGTATCTGAGCTGCTTTTCATGCCAAGTTTCAGTTGGAGGCTGCACATTCAGGAACTGATGACAAGTAGAAATGTAGGACTGATGTAAAAGAAGGAGTCTGGATGGTCATGTGGACTTGAGGAGAGAGTAATAAACTGTCACGAGAATGGATCCAGTTTTAAGGGACAAGGGAATAGGACACTATGAAAATGGGAGAAGGGATGAGTCACTGAGGCAGTCAGTAAAAAAAATAAAAAATAAAATAAAAAAACAACAATCCCTCACTGCCCAGTCAACCTCAAAACTGTAAAAACAAGAGTAAGGTTGAGGAGGAGCTGTTGATCAGCTATCTGAATTCAGCAGATAGCTCAAGTGTTGTGGTTCCACTTATGGACAAGAGCCTTACTCTAACCCCTCCTTACTGAGATTGCTTGGTCTTGGATTCCCTATGGTATATTTCAACTCTTGCCTGTCACGTCTTGAATATGTTATGATGTTACTAGTTGCAAGGTGTTTCTTATTTCCTACAGCAGTCAGACCCTTGGCAACCTATGTAGGGATTTTCTTGGGGTATACCCTCCTCTATATCACTTCCAAGTGCCACACCAAAGTTTGTCATTGATTGAAATCACAGTTGTATTTGGGTTAAGCTATTTTCTTTATTATTCATTTCTCCATGTTTTCTTTACTTTTCAGGATTTATTTTTGCATCTACAATCAACCCACAGTTCAATAGATTGCTGTTACTTCATGCCACATCAGGAAAGCCTTAATTTTAACTTTGAGAAGATTCATCTAGATCCAACCTCATTAGATGTACAATTTAGGGGTAATCATAACTTTAAAATCTAAACGAAAACAGGGAATTCCTACTTTGTCCCATCCTAAGCTTTGTCTTATAGGTCGCCCTGTCTCCTGTTGTGTTCCTGCATCAACAGATTTCTCAAAGCACTCCAGCCTCTCTAAGCGTTTGAGTTAGTAGTCGTCTCTCAGGCTTTCTCTCCTAAACCTCTCTAGAGCCTGATTGGCTCAACTCAAAGTCCAAATGAAATAACAAAAAACAACAAAACCAGCTTTCACTGTAACCTGGATGACAGCTGCTTTCTTCACTGCATGGCTGTTTCTTCCTTCACCGCTTGGGTATTTTGTTTAGAGCAATTGGCTTTGCCGGTGACTCCCAGCTTAACAGGATCCAGTTGATCTCTCTTCCCTGCTTGAAATTGGACCTAGGGGTTTTGTTCTTCCTACTTCTGAACCTTTTCAGGCTTATTTTTTGGAGATGTTACCCACTCCTTTCTCTTTCATCGTCATGCTTCTCCCTTTCCAGGGCTCTTCTATCTTAATGGAGCAGCTGCTCCGGAAGCGTCACTTTCACGCCCTCTTCTCTTCTCCCCTCTGCTCTGTCTCATTCTCTGCAGCGACTATTTGATTTATTGTCCTTTTTTTCATATCAAGTAAGAGAAGAAGTGCTGTATCTTTTCTTAAGTTAACTTCCTTTGGAAGAGGGCATGTCTTTTCTCTGTTCCATGCAATGCTGAAATCCTAACCAAAGTTAAGAAGGGAAAGCCTCCTCTGAAATCAATCAACACAGCTGCTAGTACTGACCAGAGAGGGGCCATTTGAGAGTGACATGAGGTAATCCCAACAGCACAAGTCTTGAGTATGCTATTTCCAGAGAACTCATAACATCTGCTGGCACAGAATCTAATAACAAGCTCAAAATCTGAACTGTTATGGTTGACACTTTGATTTTGTCCCAGAGTGGCAAAGTCATTAAGTGCTGCATTATTACATTCTGAAATTGCAGATGTGAGACAGTCCTGTGTAAATTAGGACAGGTGCTTTGAATCCCAGAGATAGCAGCCTTTGTCACCTGGCTTTTATCATCTGGACTATCCATAAACTTTTAAAGTAATAGCAGTGTGAGTTATTGTTTATTACACTGAGCAGTAGAAATTACAAGCTGTCATAGAGTTCCCTCCAAGTTATACTTGCTTAGGACCACCATGGCCTTGTCAGGTCTCTGGGAGTGCCCCTTCCTACAAGTCAGCTTAGGTATGACTATTAGAGTTGGGGAGAGGTGATCCCTGTTCCTTTTCCACTCTGAAACCCTTGCTTTTTGACCCTTCACCCTCCCTGTTTCTCTGTGGCACTGACTTCAGAAGCTAGTATCCAATTCCATTGCTGAGAAAGGGACTTTTTTTTTTTTAGAAGAACAAGTACAACTCAAAGTTTCAAGCAGAGAATAGATAGCTTTACTTCAGTAAAGGTATTTATTGCAGCTGAGGCTACCCATCCAAAAGTTCTCTGTCCTGCCAAAGGGTTAATTAGTCCCTTAGTCCCCAACCTAGCCTACACAGTCTCCGCAAGTACTGTTCTACTCCTTTCTTTCCAGTCTGCCATCTCCTGAGGCCCAAAGCTCTTCCTCTGGTCTCTTTTTCTAGACACTCTTCTCCCATTGACATGTTTCTGTCTTTCTTTGCCCTGGACACTTCCTGGGTGTTAACTGCATTTTCCATCTTTATTGACATGTCAACAAAGCTATTTGAATCTCTGTTGGTGCTAGAGGTCCATTTTAGATTGTCCCACAGGTAGGCAGTGAAACAAGATATCTGTCTTTCTAATCCATTCTTTTCTCATGTACTAGATTTATAGGAAAACTAAAACCCACAACATTATTGCAACATGAACACAGTTAGCATAGTTAAATACTATATTTACTGGACTCCAAGACAAGGTTTTTCCCCAGTCAACATGGCATAAAAAAGCCTCATTTTGGATTCACGTATGAGCGCAGGTCAGGCAGAGGCTCAGCTCAGGCGGAAGCTGGAACTGAGATGCCATCTGCCTCAGCAGAAATCATTTGGAATAGTTTGTTTGGTTGTGTAAGGGGCATATAGCTGGGGTGAGTGTGGGGGAGATTGTGGAGGATCCTGCAGCCTGACCCCCAACCCTGTTGCTTACTGCCATGCCTGTACCTGCTCCTGACTTTACTTACTTCCCCCCAGTTGCTCCCTCCCCACTTAACTTCTGCTGTGGCTCAGGTCCATTCAGCTCTGACCCTACCCAGCCAAGGTCAGGAGAACCACAACTTCTCCCTGGCTGGGCTAGGTTGAGACCCACCGCTGCTGATTGCCCAGGAACAGAGTTGAGGTTCGGTAGAAGGTACTGGGAAAAGGGAGAGGTGTGGCAGGCACAGATATGGGGAGGTAGAAAGGGGACAGACTGTGGGAAGGAGCAGAGGGGGAGGGAGGCAGGAGTTGGCCTGAGGCTGGACTCTGTTGGTTGCCCCAAAGGAACAGAGTTGCAGCTGAAGGTAAAGGAGGTGGGCAAGAAGTAGGAGGAGGCAGGCAAGGCATAGGATACAAGGAGGAGGGGGTGGGCTGCACAGGAGATCAGTGCGTGGGGGAGGCAGGGAGTAGGTTTAGATGGGCAGGGTGGCAGGTGTGTTACATCTCAGCTGTGTGTTCTTGGGCAACCCTAGCACAGGATGCAGTCTGTCTGACTCACAAGGACTCCCCCCTTTCCCCCCCACTACATAAATGAAACTGATTAAGATGCAGTGAGAGACATGCCTAAGACCCTCCAGGTAAGGGTGACAAGCGTGAACCAACTGCCCTAGCTCTCAGTTACATCAGAGATGGAATCAGATGACCATTCATTTACATGAGAGATGAAGAAGAGAAAGCCTGAAGCAGAGATTGCAGTGAATTTTGGGACCAGAGAAGCAGGGGAGCACTGCATGATGGGGAATCTGTGCTGCAAATGTTAATCAACCCATGTTCACACACAGCCAGCTCAGCATTTATCAGACCATTTCTAATCTGGATTTACTAAGGACTCCCTCCCCTCCCGGACACACACACACCTCTAAGTTTAATAGGCATCTTGGGCCGTACATTCCCTGGTCCCACTATGGGAGGCCTATTTAAACTTGATTGACTAAAACTCGGTTGCCTGGTTAGGGAATGCTGAGGCAAGAGACCGAGTCAGAGGGGATATAGGCAACATTTGAATAATGGTTAAGTGTTCATCACAATGTCCAGCCCATTGGAGCCCTAATCACAGGTGTTGTCATACTTTTCCTGAGATGACTACTGGGAGTCCTCACCACAAAAGGTTATGAGCACCCCAATAATTGCTTTAAGTCTGTTAAAAGACTGTAGTAAAATCTGGAAAAGTCATGCTAAGCTGAGGCTTTTTCACAACAAGTAAAAATCCAAAATCCCGATGCTGCAAGCTAACTATTGTTTCTGAAGAAACCATGAGATATCCCATCAGTATATCTGCTATCCATAGGAATTTCAAGCTGGCTCCCAAGTATTTGGTTACTCCCTAATCTT
>JAGPOW010003648.1:82748137-82837561 GCA_030014935.1 Caiman crocodilus
CTGCTGATCTCCCCTCAGCAGTTTATAGGCAGCTACCAGGTCCCCCCTCAGCCTCCGTTTACTGAGGCTGAACAGGTTCAGGTCCCTCAGACGCTCCTCATAAGGCCTAGCCTGCTGCCCACATATCAATCTAATATACTATTTCATAATATGTACAATATATCTTTTTCCCCAGAATCTCTCAGTTGTACCTCCTTTGTGTCTGAGGTTCTAAACTTTTTTCACTGTTCTATCATGTAATCCCCTCTCCCCCACCATCATTGAAACTAGAGCTCTAAGAGAGGTTTGTTAAAAGATCCAAATCATTTCTGGGTTTATATCTTTGTTGTAACTTGTAAATCACAACAAGATGTATAGAAATAGCTAGTTTAAGGTTTTATGTAGCTATGAGAATTTCACAGTTTTTATGTGAAAACTTATAGTTCTGTTTTAACCTGCTTTGACTTTGACTTGAACCAAAATTCAGAAGGCCTGATTCTGATCTGCATGCACTGAATTTAAATTAACATGACTGTACTGATGCTTTGTAGCACTCATTTATAACAAAGTTAATGAAATCCAAATTTGAAAGTAAAAACCTTCATGTGAAATCCTCACCGCTGCCTACAAAAAAATGTTTCCATAAATCTATGCAAAGAGAAGCTGCACAGGACTGCTTAAAATCAAATGTGATCACTTAAAAATTGTGCTTAATGTACTATAATAATGAATTTTACATTGATAGAAAGCTTAGGTATGCTTGGCAGTCTGATACAGACTTACAGGGGAATGAAAACTTTCAAGCTTATAGAATGGTCCTTACAGGGCACATCTACACAAGATGTTTACTAAGGAGCTGACTGTGCAGTTGACTAATTAACTATGCAGTAAACATTTCAGCGTTTACATGTGTACCTGTACATGTGTGCTCTGGAAACTAATAAACTCCACAGCAGGCTAGAATTTATAGTTACAAGTCCTAACCACTTGTGGAGTTTTTTCATGTGGAGCAGCACACGAGTAGATGCTGACCTGGCTGGCTGGGGCACAGGAGGCTTCAATGCAGGGCTAGCTGGCAGACAGTCCCTGTTTTAAAACATCTTCATGCCTCAGCCATCCACTCTGCACCATGTAAAGCCCTGTTGGAGCAGCTCTGGGCTGGCAGGCTGACCTCGCCCCAGGCCCTCTGCTGGTCTGGGCTGCCCCAATGGGGCTCCATGTGTTTCACACAAATAAATTCCAAAGCAATAAGTCCCAGAGTTAATCTGTGCATGTTAATTACATGTGTAGATGTTTCTACAGTGTATTAGTTACACTTTGGTAATGCTGCTGTTCAAGTTATTGTACTTGCTTTCACCTTTTTGGGCCTAGGAGCATCACAGCAAAGAGAAAGTTCCAAATCTCTTCTGAGCATTGTTCTGCCTGCAGTCACTTTTCAATGTAAGCTGACACAGCGGCTGCAGTTGACCCTAGCTCACAGACACAAATGTCTTGTGATATATGACTGTGATGCATAAAGGGACTTAACTGTAGTGATTATGTCAAATATTCTGTCACCACTATTCTCTCTCAAATATTTTTATTGATCATCAAATCTCTTTATTTTCTTTTGTTTCATTAGGAATATTTAAAAGTTCAGTTTAGGAACCAAATTGAGTAGGTGCACTATTTGCTATGAAAAATACACCTTGAGTATAGTCTGTCATTGAATTAGTGTTTATATCATTTGCCTAACTGCTTGCTGAGCACTCCAGTCTATTTGTTATTCACAAATTGTTAACTAACTGCTGTTTCCGTATTTATGTTGTATGACCAAACACCTATGTAGCATTGTTTTTGTTCTATGAGTAAATATGTAGGAGAGGATGAATAATGAATTTTGAATGCAGCATGTCAAACTTCTAGGACTACTAGTCATTTCTGTGAGTGTCTAGTAATTGTCAGAATACTTGCAAAGGTAGATGAAACAAGAGGCATGTGTGCACAACGATTTTAAGTGAGCTAAATGCTTTTGCACTGCTTTAATGGTGTCAGTGTTTGTATGTGTCAGAGGCATTTTTTGCATTAATTGTGCATTAATTCCAGTCACTGTAGGAAATTTGGTGACATAATGCACCTTAAATGACTTGGGATGACTCCTTTGAGGAGTTTTAGTTTACTGCCCCTACAGCTGTGGAGTAAAGCACCAGGCTCTGTACAGCTCAGAGGCTCTGCGGGAAGCCCTGAAGGCAGCCTGGCAGCAGCCCAGGCAAGCAAACTCTGCCCAAGAAAAGCGGCAAGATTGATCTTTTTTTCTTTTCCCCTTCTGGATTCTGCCTGCCTTTCTGAGCTGCATGGTGCCACCTGGAGTGGTGGGGGAGCATCTCTACCATAAAGGGAAGCATGTGCCCTCCCTGCAGCCTAGGGACCACTCCACTCACTGATAGCTCGCCCTCCCCTCCCTGCCAGAAAGGCAGGTAAGTCAGCAGGGTGTGTGCGTGACACAGGGGTTTAATCAGCCCTAATATGAAGTGGTGTTTTTTAAAACCCACTGCTTCAATTTAGGACCCTTGTTTCATCTTCTACACACACCCTAGGAGCCTATGTCTGTGTACATTTAAACTTTATAGTAAGGTAAATGTGATGCTTTAACTTTGTCAAGCACAATACATAATACCACTAGGAAGTGTTAGCCCAAGCTTTTCTTTAACTAACACAAGCACCATTTATATGTTTAATATTTATAAGTAAGGTTTACATGTGGGTAAATATTTCTGAAGATAAGAGAAAAGGAAATATACTCTCTTGGTTAATACACTAGGGTTGGACTCAGGATATCTTGCTTTAAATCATGATTTGTCTACACTCTTCCTCTGTGACCTTAGGCAGGTCATTCAACATATCTGTGTATAATTTCTCCATTAAATGTAATTAATGCATCTTGGCTTTGCCATATCTTACCTGTTTAGAATATAACATTTTCAGAGCAGACACTGTCTCTTACCAGAGGCTTGATTTTGCAGTCAGTGACAACATGCCAGGCCATAGTGTACACAATTTGTTTACTGCAATAAAACTCTGGTTTTGATTAGGAACACTGTCTGAAGTGTTAGTAAGTAGTAATACTGGACAAGTAGGTGGAACAATGGAGGAATTCTGCTTCCCTTTGACCATTCAACTGGAATTTATCTAGCTATGTAAATAGTGGTTTTGGCATTTATGCACAGGAATTGATTGTACTTCCCCTGCAGTGGGGTACATTGGGGTTTGGGTGACTATGCTCAGTAGGTTACACACTGGCAGGGCAAATACAATGTGATGTATATGTGACCTTTCTGGATGTAAAACTGAACAGAAACTCATGACTAATGGCTTTTACATGGAGTAAGAAGTCCCTCCTATATTTTAGCCCCACTATGAGTGGTATAGGCATTTACTAAAAAAGCTTGTAGATCCAGATGCCTTCTTCAATTTCTGATCACCAGGGATTCTGGTTTTCTTCATTTAAAAATCCAAAATTCTTTGATTAAAAGCCCTCAAATCTGTGTTTTTCTGTGATTAAAATGAAACGCCACTATAAATATATAGGTATTAGTTGAACACAATGTTTTATTGCTATATTTACAAAGTTAAAGTAATTTGGAAGCTTACTAGTGCCTCAATAATTATAATAAAATACTTTCTGAATACCTGCATATTTTGACATTTGATTTTGGTTTTTTTTATCATAGAAAATTAGAGCTCCCCCTGCACCCTTCATTCATGAGGATGCAGGTCCAGCTTCAGCCATCCCCCACACTGGTGTCCCCCACACTTTGTAGTGCTGAGCAGCCCTGGTACGCTGGTGTCCCTCACTCTGGGCCTCAGCTCCCCAGCCCTGCTGGTGCCCCTCACTCCTGACCCTCTACCCCCCACCCCCAGGCTACAGCCCCACAGTGTGTGGGGCATGGGTCTGTGTGCAGCAGGGGGGTGCCTGACTATAAGTGACAGTATTGGAGATGTATCAGGGGAGCGTGAGGAAATATGTGACCTCCCCCCAGATTTATATACCCACAGTATGGCAAGGGGCTGCAGCCTGGCCAGACTGGTACTGGGCTGCCTCTGAGGCCCAGTGGGCAGGACCCAGCATGGGAGGATGGAGTGGGGTGATGAGACTCATTGCTGCTGCTGCCTCCACCACCACCAGGACCCCTGTGCCAGCCATGCTACCATGGAGTCACACTATGCTGCCAGCAGCGTGAAGGGTACTGGTTGGATGGGGGCAGGGGGGAGTTGTGTTGCTATCACCTCCTCCCTCTACTAGCCAGTTGTGTGCCAGGCTGCAGCTCAACCCCAGAGGGCAGAAAAATTAGGGGGCAGTGCGGCAGTCAGGCTATAACATGGGGTAGAGCCATGGCCCAGCACATGAGTGGCTGGCAATGGGAGGAGAATTACTCCTCATGTTGCTGGTGCAGCATTACTCTGTGGTGACATGGCTGGTGTGGTGTCCCTGGTCATAGTGGCAGCAGCAATGAATCTTGCTGCCCCACTTCACCTTACTGTGTTGGGTCTCACCCACGGGGCATGGAGGCAGCCTAGTGCCAGTCCAGCCAGCCCTGTACCCTAGTATATGTGCACAAATCTGGGCCGGGGGGGGTGGGGCGGTATGTGCCTGCCTTCCCATAACCCTCCTATGCATCACCTATGGTGCCTGACCCCTCCCTGGGAGTGCATGCAACAACAGGGAGCTGGTCCTCCCACCAACTACACACCCAGACAAGCTTATTTTGGCTCCCTGGCTGGATCCCATGGCTGTCAATATCTGTTTTGGCCCTAGGCGGAATGCCCCAGTTGGGATGTGCCCCAGCCCGAGCCCCACCCCCAGCTGCCAACCATGCCCCACTCTTTCCCTCACCATAGAGGCTCAGCATGAGCCACTGCCCCACCTCACCACATGTCACCTATGCCCCCCCTGCCATGGACTTACCTGCAGGCAGCTGAGAGAAACACACATACGCATGGCATCTGGTGTCTAATTGGCCTCCTCCCACTCCCCACAACCTGAAGGAGCCCCTTGTAGGCTAGAACTCTGCTAGCCTGCAAGGGGAAACCTGCATTTTTCTCCTTTAAAAAAGAAAATTCATGTGTTTCTGCATTTTTTCCACAGAAATAGAGATCCTGGATCCCTGTTCATCACTAACTAACATAGGCATTATCAAGCATTATTCAGTCCCCTCTCCAGTGCTCTTTTTGGAGTTAATGGCCAAGAAATGAAGAAATGTGTCTCCATGAGCAATCTGCAAGGTGTGTGGCTCACCAAAACAGATACCATTCAGAAAGGGAGGAGGCAATGGATTCTAGCCTGGAGCTTTGTTCCTGGTCAGATAGAAACTTTCCCATAGTTATCCTACCATGTTATCCAATGGGTAGTATATACAAAGAGCAGTGGCTCAGTTTCAAAAGGAGTACTTAAGCTTTTGGATAACACCCAACCTATGGTACAGTAGTTGTTCATTCATGGTGCAGAAGCAGGACTAAAAACACTGTTTGTGCCTGCCACTTTAAGACCTGAGGCCAAGCAGCCAGCAGGTGCTTAATTGCGGCAGCCATTTTAGAGCTCTGGCCACCCATATAAACAGGGCATTTTGCTGCTGGCTGGAGATGCAGCAACATTACCTGGCTGCAAGGCTTCATGAAACACTGGAGGTAAGGGAAGAGCTGTAGGAGATAGTTAGGAGGCTCCTGGTCCTGGGCATGACCTAAAACTGCACCCTGCCAGGAGTGGGTGGTGTGGTGGGGCTCTCAGTGGTGTGAGAGCCCCCAGGAAATGCCAGGCCAGTTACCACCCCAGTGAAAGATGGGTCACAGCTGCTTAACCCCAGCTCTCACAACTGGATGGGTTACCCCCTTGTAGGGTCTGGAAGGTAGACCCCAGAAAGAGAGTTGGGCCATAGACTCAGAAAGCTGTCTTGAAATTCCCTACTGGTTAATGCTGGGGCCAAGATCAGAAGGGTTGAAGGGCCAGGGACCCACCATGAGGGATGCCCAGAGCTGAGGTCCTGGGGTTCAGACTGGCCTGGAGGTGAGGCAAGGCCAATGTAGCCAAAGGTCCTGTGAGGACCCGTAAGGGGGAACAGCTCAGGAAGATATGCAGCCTAGAATGAAGGTGAATGGGCTGCCTGAAAGGAGGGATCCAGGTGGAGTTCAAATAGTAGGATTCTGGGGCCCAGAGTGGGGCCAGTGATGTTGCCAAGAGAGGATGCCATCTGCGAGGCATGTGCTGCAGTGTAGGGGAGGTATAGAGCCGCAGATAGCCCCCTGGTATCGGGGCAAGAAATGGGCAGCTTCCTGCTTATTAAGAAAATTGTCTGATTTAGTGAACATCAAAGTGTGGTGGGCAAGAAGGCAGGTGGTTGGCCCAGAACATGTGGGCGGGCCACAGGGAAATCAGCCCAGAGCAGGCCCCCTGTGACAAACACCCATGTATGTGGCTAGAAAAATGCCTCTCAGGCACACAAAGGGAAATAGAATTTCATCCCATGTGCATCACTAACTTTTCAATCTTTAAGATCAAATTGTAAAATTAATCTGTAAGCTTCTTCAATATGAAGGTTAAACAGGACTACCATAAAACTTATTCATTCCTATGATAAGCGTTTATAATAAGAAGCCATTCAGGATTATTACAGTTTGAAGATTTAGTCTTGTGATTGTCTTCATGTGTCAGGAAGTGGTGAATAATCTGAAAACAACATATTATAAAATATTTACAAGAAAGGTTGTTCTAGTAAGCTTGCTCATTCGCCAATCTCATGTGTGGCATTTTTTTTCTTCCCTGAGGTCATTCAAGACATGACAATTTCCTGACATGACTGGAATTTCCAGTTAATAATCTGGCAGTAAAAATTCAATTCCTTAAGAGATATCTTGATGAGGAAAATGCTACTTCAAATAGTCCAGGACACTAACTTAATTTTCTGTTTCAGGAGAAAAGCTGAAATTGATTACTATGGAACAAACTATCAGAATTTTGTTTTGTAGGAAATTTCCATCTGTTTGCTTTCATTCCATTTCAGAATACAAACAATGTTCAGTGTCCAATCAATGAATTCAGTTTCAACCTTCTAAAACTTCTTAATAGAAAAATGTAAGAATGAAAAAGGAGCACGCACACCAGAGACCCCACTCCCTCTAAAAATCCAAACATTTTTATAAGCACTCTGATTTAAACAAAAGCAGCATTTTTCATTGGAAAACATTTTAACACAAAGTTCTGACCAACTCTTGTTTCAAAACACTATGTAATACTCATTGGAAAGAAAACACAGTATTCATTTTGTGTCTATTTGAGGATTTAAAAAATCATCAAATTATTCAGCTACATGAACAACCAAAATGAATGAGATGCTGTGCAAAAACTTGCCATTGTTTGATTATGGTTGCATAAAGATATCAATAGTTTTTTTGGAAGAGCTTTTTAAAAATCTGCTGTAGCCATTGATTTCTATGTGGAGCTGAAAAACTATTACACTCATGTGGGTTTTAATATTTATTTTCAAGAAGACAGAGAGATAAATGTAACACTTCCAAATAATAAGAGCAAGTTGATTAGGAAAAAAAAAAAAAGCCTTGATGTAGATTAGCTTTTTACAGAAGCTTCTGTTTAACCTAGCATATACAGTTGTTTTCAGGATACAAAGAGATTTCAATGTTACCATGAGTACATTTTGTGGACTTGAAATATTTCTCTACAGGAATGTGCCTGCTGCATAAAGGCAGATTTTAAGCTGTCCAGGTGGGCATCATCACTTACTGAATTTCACCACAGGTTAACAACTATCATAACTTTCCCTAGAATACTCCTACACAAATATCAACTTTCTACGTGAATATCAAGAAGACAAACAAACAGTCCAAGCACGCCCTCAAAATCTGTAAACTACAGTCAGGCACTCAGCTACCAACTATGTGAGTGAAACTAAACAGCAACTATGCATCAGAATAAACTCTCAACAATATAAACAATAGACACACACATGTTAGGAGGAGCACATTGTTCACAAAACACTCCCTTTCTGATCTTATTCTCCTAATACTCAAGGTCATCAACAAAACACCATTGGAAGTGAGCATGGGACCAATTTTTTAAAAGATGGCTGGACAGTAGGAAAGAAGAACTCAACACAGATTTTCATTTTATGGGACATCATACTCTGCCTGGTTCCTTAATTTTTTTTCTACGCACTGCAGGTGATACTGAACCTCCTCCCTTTTGATAATCCTTGATCTCCTAGTAATCAAGCTTCTTTTCTTCTGTTTTTGTTTTTTTTTTTGCTTTCCTTGGATTGTCTGTCCATACCTATCCAAATTCACAGCTCTAGTCACACTGTTCTTAACAATCACTGTGCTTGCTTCCCGGCTCATACTGACGAAGAATGCCTTGCATTCAAAAGCCTGTCTCACATTATCCTATCCATGCAGTTGACCCAATACAATATATCACCCTAAAATCCTTGCCTCTTGCACAGTAGACATTGTTATGCTTATCTGCCTGAAAAAGTACCCCAAAGAAAGATTAGGTTGCCATTGGAATGATGCAGACTACACAGAATGATGAAGGGTGCAAAAACCCAGCTGCAATTTAGGTTACCAGCAAGGCATTATTTAAAATCCTTAATTTAATTGGGTATAAATCTCCTAAAGATGCAAAATGATGACATGAACAAAGAAATAGATACCCTACACTGAGCTGTATTTGATTCCTGATCACAATTCAGATTCGGAGATGATTCGGAGACTGAATATACAAATCCAAATCCAAATCAAATCACTGGAATCTTTAGGTTTTCTGAATCGATTCAGAGCTTCTGAATTGATTTGGAAAAGATTCAGAAAATATTTGGCGATTCAGAGATTCAGCCATAGGGTATAATGTGGAATCAATGAAATAGCTATAACTTTGTTGTCCTTTGGCTGGTTCAGATAAGACCTGCAGAAAAGGTAACCTCTATGGAGAGCTTGAGGTGTGCCATATTTCAAGGTGATAGGGGCAGGGGTTTCTGAGAAACTGTACCTCAAAGTCCTGAAAGCAAAACTCGAGTCACATGTGTGTTAAGCCATGGTGAGGTGAAAACTTCAGGGGTGGCAGCTCTTGCTGAGAGCACAAAGCCTTCCAAGTTTTAAGGAGATATGTTCAGTGTTTTGGAGGAAACTGCATCCCAAATTCTTGAAAACAAAACTCATGTCATGTGTCTGTGTTAAGCCACAGTGGGGTCAAAACTGCAGGGATGGTAGCTCCTGTGGAGGCCACAAAGCCTGCGAAGTTTCAAGGAGATAGGTGCAGTGGGTTAGGGGAAACTTACCTCAAGCTGTGGACAAACAAAACTCGTGCCATGGGCTACACACTTGAATTTTGCTTTCAGAACTTTGAGGTATAGTTTCCCAGAAACCCCTCGCCTATCACCTTGAATCTTGGCACGTGTCATGCTCTCAGAATAGGTTACCACTTTGGTTGGTTTTCATATGAATCAGCCAAAAGACAACAACGTTTTAGCTATTTCATTGATTTCCCCATTATAATCTATGGCCAAATCTCCAAATCAGCTCTGAATCGAATCCAAGTCTTCCGAAGCCTGAATCGAATCCAAGTCTTCCAAAGCAGTCAGGCCAAATCAAATCAGAAAAATTATTCAGATCTCTGAATTGAATCTCTGGCATCTGAATCAGCTGAATCTGAATCTGAATTGAATGATTCCCTATTCACACAGGCCTAATATTTATTATATTATATTTTATTTATGTTAGGTCAATTAGAGATATACATCTTAAAATAATCTATTTTAATTTAATAGTATCTATTTTAAGTAGGTATTTAAATAACATCTTGCATAAGAAAAATGGATGAAATTGAGCTGGGCTGCAATTCCATACCATGGAACACCTACTAAAATCTCTTCCTGCTTTTGTGTTGTAAAGGTTGGCACAATATATTAAATGAGCAATTATTTATTCCACAAATACTACAGTTTGTATTTGTGATGCTGTTCTAGTTTAAATACAAAATGAAATGTCTAGCAGAATCCTTTCACCATGCCATCCCAGGATTCAGGGAAATAGGGAAATTCCACTCCACCTTCAGATGCGTATGAGAAACACAGAACTTCATAACTTTGTTCATATGGTCAATGATATTTCAACATTACAATTAGTACAATACATTACATAAGGTCCCATACATTATGTAGGCTATATCTGTAATTAGCTAGATTCTTTTCATTGTTATGATGAGTAATACTTGGTTTGAAATAGGCTTCCTCAGGAGTCAATGATTATTATTTTAGTTTAGGGTTCTACTGAATGAGCAAATCTCATAGTTGCTTGTTGATGTTTATTACTTATTTTGCAAAATTACCCAAGATCCCATTCTGTTGGACATTGTATGAACACACTAGAAATAATCAGTTCATGCTCCTAATGGGCTATTTGGTCATTTTCTTACCTTTGGAGAAGCGAACACCTAAGCTAGATCCAAAACTGGTCACTGTTAGTACTGGGCTGCCTGAACAAAAACTAATGGGACAAAGTGTATCCTGGAATCAGGAGTGTAATGAGGAATTTGAATGTAGTAGCACAAGGGGTTGGATTAGACAACATCTTGAAGTCCCTTCCAGCTCTACTTCTCTATGATTAGGTACTTCTCTATGCTTCTATGATTAGGTGTGGTAATTCTGTTAAT
Source organism: Caiman crocodilus (assembly GCA_030014935.1). Classification (NCBI taxonomy): domain Eukaryota; kingdom Metazoa; phylum Chordata; order Crocodylia; family Alligatoridae; genus Caiman; species Caiman crocodilus. Next base: position 82,758,810 of record JAGPOW010003648.1, read on the forward strand.
TCTGTGAGTCCTGAAATGTCTCATTAGGGGTGCTACAACCAGGATACAAAATAAGTAATTTCTCGGGACTACCTCAACTGCCACTGTGGACTAATCTAGCCCTAAATAAGGAAAGAAGAGGTCACATTGTTTTTCCTGAGGACTTGTCCCATATCTTGTTCAAGAACGAATTTGCACCATTGCAAGTAAAGGCAGCAGAATTAGGCCTATCTCAAATCATCTGTATTTACCACATTTTTATAGTACAATCTTAATCTAAATGAATTATTGTTATTAATAATGTGTAACAAAGTGACTTGGCTGAGCCACCAACAATGCTATTTAAATATATTGTTAATGCACACAATGAGCTGTAAATAATGTATAAAACTACACAAACAGCCCATGTACTATTAAGACTCATCTTGGTGTGAAGCTTCTTGTAGAATTACAAATTTTGGCAATAAGATAGTTATCTGCTTCTACATACAGAACTGATGTATTCTACCTTATTGAACAGCATTTAAGTGTGTCACCAATTAGAATGATGATAAATTACCAGACTAAAACACTTCTGAACCTATAGCAATTGGATTGACTTTCAGCCTTGCTGCCAGGAGCCTTTACAGGTAATGATTTCTTAGCTTTTAAGAAAAAATAACCGTAGTTCAGAATTTAGGGTTATTTTTTTCCTTAGTGATGTAAAGGTATGAAAGGCTCTGAAACCTTTAATTTTTTACAACTTTGAGCTGCATAAATTGATAGTTGTTGTTTCATTAAGTGCAGAGGGAGAAGTATATATATACAGTAACTAGCCCTGGCCAAAATGTTATGTTTTAGTTAAAAGGAAATCTTAATATTTTAAAATTTGAACTCATTCTATAGCAGAGAATCTGATATCCTGACAGTTTGTTCAAACTTGTGTTCTTGAGTTGACTTGGAAGACTGGACACCAAAGGGACAGGTAGAGCAAGGAATGCAAAAGTTTCAAATATTTCCAAGCTCCCAGATTACTGGAATTCTGGTTTAAACAGGGATCCTTGAGGCTTTCAGGTCCCTTGAGGTAGATCTAAGATCCCGTTTAGGAGATTCAAAGCTTAGAATCCTAAAAGCCTAGTCCACTTTTTGGGAGATATTCATATGAAAGTGCTACTGTAAGACCACCCACCATAGATATCCTCTACAAAATCAAAACTGTTTATGATTAGTCAAGCTTGTTAAACCCTAGATGCTTCTGTGAAATATTTCAGATCCTACTAATGAATATTTTTCCAATGAAATTCCCACCTAACTCAAAAGTAAGCTCTGGTAAGAGGAATAGCTAGGACATCCATTAGCTATTGTTTAGGGTTCTGCTGAATGGAAAAAGCTCATAGCTGCTTGTTGTTGTGTATTACTTGTATTGCAAAATCACCCAAGATCCCATTCTGCTGGACATTGTATGAATGCACTAGAAAGAATCAGTTCATGCCCCTAATGGGATTATTTGGTCAGATCCTATTTCCCTTTTATTCACCTATCCAGAAAACTTTTCTCCCCAATGGGAGCATCTATACATCACCCTACATCGCTGTAGCCATGCACTACTTGCCATATATTTCACTAGGACTTGCCATATAATACACTATGGTGACATATCAATAATATGAGTTTATATGTGACCAGCAGCTGCTTTGTCATAGCAGTGCACTATCCTGGTTTAGTGTGCCTCTATGGCAAAGTAACAGCTAAAACTAACTATGTACTGCATGCCCAGTGCAGTATGGGTGGTTACTGAGCCATACTTTAGCACTTCCAGAGGAAGCAGGGTGATGTGTAGACACACCCAATATCTACATATGTAGGAACAGCAAGTTAATAACACTCAGAATTCCTTCAACATCAGTTCTCCATGATCACTGTTGCCCTAAAAAGAGACAGGACTTTTTAGCTCATTTGTTTCCAAGGTAGTGGGCTTAATTCTGAATGCTGCTTTTCAAAGATTGCAAAGCTATTGCTGGTATCTCTATTACTGTGTCAGTTTACAGGTTGATACCAAGGAAGAGTGTTTGGCGTATGCCTACAATTTAGAATACTAGTTGTTCTACCTCAAAAGGTACTGATCCATTGCATGGAAAAAAGCAGGAGGGAGCAGGGAAAGTAAGTATATGTATATGCCTCCAACATGATTATTCATCTATTTCTGTAGTCATTCGCAGTTATTTAAAGCCTGAGTCTTGCTAATGAAGAATCCATGTGGATAGCTTCTACAAACAGGCCACTTGTGTAAGTTCATGTCTACATTTCGTCATTATGCACAAATATAGTTAAATAAGGAAATAAATCATTGAGATATTATAAGAGCCCTGGCCCTACTCCTAGGCTAGTGAGACCAATGGGCACCCTGGTCCTATCTACTCTCTGTGCCCTCTAGCCTTTGCTCTCTTTCTAAGCCGTCTAGGCCCTGCTTTCTCTCTGGGTCCTCTGTTCTCTCTCTGGGCCCTTTGGCTCCAATCTTCCTGAGCCAGCTGGGACCTCCTTACCTCCACTTAGTGTCTTCCATAAACCTATGGCTGAACTCCCAGCCCCAAGACTGCATGCCCACAGACATGCATAGTGTGAGCAATAGTCACTCTCTCAGCAGCCTGCTCAGGAGTTTCTTCTCTGTCAAATTCCTGGATAAGACTGCCCACCTACCTCAAGACCAGCCCCCTTCTGCTCAGGTGTCTTCCTTGATTGATGCCTAATCTGTTTCTAAAGACTTCTCTCCTCTTAAATGACAGGTGTGATGAGCATCCTGTCACAGATGCCAATCATTCACAACTAAGTATTGAACGCAACCTTAAAAATGCCATTAAATGCCATTAAATGATGAATACCCTTAGACTGAAGGCAAACCACAATGCCTTTTCTAAAGGATGACCAAAGCCAGCGTTTATTCATAGAGGCTTTCTAGTGAGTTGCTACCTTTTTATGAGACTACAGGGCCTTTGGAACTGATACAACTACTTTTAGCTAAAAATTAGATCTCTCCTTACGTACTTTATTTTTTCTAAATATATAACAATCATCTCTCATCAGTATCAAATGGAGGTTCTTTTGCATATATGAAAAAACATAAGTGAAGTCAAGTTTAGGAAATGTTTTTATAAATTTGAAATTAAATTGGCATGCACGTAGTTCCTATGGTTGGTAGCTCTGGAAAAGAAAGTGTTCTATTTCTTTACTGGAAAAAAGAGAAAAGCTCACCTATGCAGAGCTTAAATTTCCATAAACTACATACCCACAATTCCTGTAGTGTTGATTGTGGTATTACCACAGCTGTATATGATCTTGGGTTTGGGGGATATTAGACTCCCAGAAAGTCCAGATCTCAAAAGAGACAAAGAGACTATATCCATGAAACCAGAATTTTACTCAAGAGTCAAAAATGCAATTGGTTCTTTTTGTATGGAGATTCCCTGGAAAGAGACTATTCAGACTAAGGAGTTACAGCTTATGCACAGGATGGCAACAGACATCATGTTTTGAGGCATTCCTATATACTGGGTGCATCTACATGAGATACTAACTGTGCAGTAGCCTAATAACACTGCACAGTAGTGAGCTGGGCAAAACCCATGCTGATACATTACTGCACAGTAGTATTAGGCTACTGTACACTTAGTGTCTATAAATTATTCAAGTACTAAACTTAATGTGCAGTATTTATGGTGCATGAAAAAATGTGTAGATGTACCCACTGAAGAACTTAGTAAAGGTGGGGTAAGCGTTTGAGATGTTAGCTTTGCAATGAGAGATGGTTCAGCTACAACTGTTTTCTGATCTAGGCTGTTAGTAGTTGAGATGGTATGGTTGGGGGGCATTACCTGTGGAACGTTATTGCTGATTAGTGAGAAAAAAAGATGTACTACTACCAAGTAGTGGGAAGAGAATGGCATTATACTCTTCATGTGCACGTGGGCCAGAATTTGGGGACTTACACTCAGGTATGTGTGTATAAGGCTGCATACTTACCTGACCAAATGCCTATCTACTCTGAATGCTCAATAGCTGTGTGCAAAAGCAGATCCATGATTTTACAAATTGGGGTGCAGGAACAGCGACCAATGACTGTATGGGTGGTTGCATTCCAAGTTTCCAGTCTCCTCTTCCACCTCAATAGGGTAGATAGACCCATGGGCAACTGGTACAACTTTAGTCAGGAGGGTCATGTGCCTCTCCAGTGACCAGTCAGTGATGGGGGAGGCGGTTCCTCCATGGCAAGTCTCACTGACTGGGGAGATTACAAAGCTGTGAGCAATTGCAAAGCTTCCAGGAGCACTGCAGTGTTCCCACTCCCTGGTCAGCATTTGCAGGGGCAGGGGGGAGCACTGGCATTCCCACCTGCTCTGCCACCTGTCATGTAAGCAGTGAGCATGGTCTGTCAGGAGGTGCACCAGCTCTCTCAGAAAGTGCATGTGCACCACTGTGCACCCCTTACGCATTGCTACTGGATGGGAGGCAGCACTCAATGACCCTTTTAAGTCTGGAATGCAAGTAAGAATTTAACCGCCTCCCTGCTCAGAGGCACATTTCCTCCTCCTTCCCTCTCTCCTACCTACTGCTGCCACTGTTCCAGGAGTGAGGGGAACTGTAGAACTGTTTCAGATAGTCTGCATGGGGACTGGGCTTAGCCTCGGACAGAGGCAACAGTGGGTAGATGGATTTCTCCTCTCCATACCTGCTCCTAGAGGGAACCAGGAAAGGATGTGGAACCTGCCTGTCTGCCTGCCACTGCCACCACTGCCACCATTTTGGGATGAATCCATCTCCTTTCAGCCCAGAAGGAAAAAGAAAGGACAGAGAGGACAGCAGAAAAGGTAGGTGGGGGAGGTGGAATGGGGAGAGAAAAGAAGGGGATATGCCTCTGAGCACAGAGGAGAAGGGAGAGGAGAATCATTCTCTTCTTCAGTGACATAAAACCATGGCTGCTGCTTCTGCCTTGTGGTCAGAAGGAAAAGTGTGGCCACACCACCGCATACCTTCTGGATCTTCCCTTGGCTGTTTGGATGCTTATATGTCCATATTACACACGCAGTAAGGTTGCAAACTCTGTATAAGTGTCAAAAATGATAGTTACATGGCTGGGGTATATACAGTGAAATAGGTTTCTGCTTATAAGCTAGTTCTGCTTTTCCCAAGTTTGAATGTTCCCAGCCTTTGTTTGGAGATTATCTTGGGTACTTGAAAGTGATGAAGTGCTGCCTGTTTAAGGGATGATCCATGAACTTTTTAGGTTTCCCAGATTTTACCATTTTGCAAAGAGGGTCCCTAGCTACATTGAACCATGCCTTTTTGAGGCAGTTAACCACATGACAAATAGGGCTGTGTGAGGCTTCAGACACAGCTTCAGATCTGGAGAAGCTTTGGATGCTTCAGAGTCCTAAACAGCATGTCCGGATCGAAGCTCTGCCTGCTTAGGGTTCCCAAAGTGGTTCGGAGCCATCTCTGAGATCTGGCCATAGGGTATAATGGGGAAACAATAAAATACCTATACCTTTGTTGTTTTTTGTCCAATTTGGATGAACATTTCAGGGATTGTAGACTGCAGAAAGGATAAAGTCTGCCAAGCTTCAAAAAGATCAGTATAGGGGTTTGGGGGAAAGAGCACCCCAAATTCTTGAAAGCAAAACTCATGTCATGTCTAGGCATTACTATGTAGGAGGATGAAAACTGTAGAAATGGTAGCCTGTGCTGAGTCCAAAAAGTCTGCCAAGCTTCAATAAGATTGGTCTGGGGGTTTTGGGGAAGCTGTACCCCAAATTCGTGAAAGCAAAACTCCTGTCACATCTACGTGTCACACCACAGGAGGTCAAAACTGCAGAGATGGTAGCTCTTACTGAGGCCACAAAGTCTGCCAAGTTTCAAGAAGATCGGTGCAGGGGCTTGGAGGAACTGCCCCTCAAGCTGCAGACAAGCAAAACTGGTGCCATGGGAGCTTGTGGGACTGACTCTGTTTTGGGGCAGGGAAAGGGAGCTGCTGGGTTCCCAGTTACCAATCAATCAATTATGATTCACTCAGAGACCAGGGGTGACCAGCTCAATACACAGGACCTCCCTACTACAAAACGACTTAATGAGCATCAATTAGCACCTGAAAACCAGGCTAAGGAGAGGAAAGACTCAATACAGATAATCAACTGCCCCATGACAGACAGAGTCTTAGCAGGAGTTCTGTCTGTCAGCAGCTAGGGGTGCAGGGACCCAGGACACCCCTGCACCAATCTCCTCGACAGCTGGCAGGCATCATAGCAGGGACCACCAGCCCTGCAGCTGTCACCCTGCTGTGCGTTAACACACCATGTCACACTTGGCACAAGTTTTGCTTGTGCACAACTTGAGGTGCAGGTCCCCTCAAACCCCTGTACCAATATCCTTGAAACTTGGCAGGCTTTGTGGCCTCATTAAGAGCCCTGCAGTTTTGACCCCTCCTGTGGTATGACACATAGCCGTGACATGAGTTTGGCTTTCAAGTATTTGGGGTACACTTTCCCCCAAACTCCTGCACCAATCTTCTTGATACTTGGAAAATTTCATTCTCTGAGCAGAGGCTACCATCCTTGCAAGTTTCATCCAAACTGGAGAAAAAACAGCAAAGTTATACATATTTCATTGATTACCCCATTATATCCTATGGCCAGATCTCTGAGGTGGTTCTAAAGGTTCAGATGGATTGAGGCAGAAAATCAGACTGGAGCTCCGGATTGGATAGCAGGCATCCAAAATGGCCAGATCTGAAGCTGGATTGATTGGATTGCTGCCGACTCACACAGGCTTAATGATAGAATTGTTATATACATAAAAATATTTACTGTGTTCCAACAAAAACTTTAATAAAATGTTAACTAAGCATTACGAAATCAAAATTACTTTTTTCAATGCAACAGAGCTTGATTTCTGTATAGTAAGCTGATTCTTCACTACAAAAATCTCTGATGAATGATCATAACATATTTTACTTACAGGGGGTGAAATCCATTCTATTTGTGGGGTTTACATGATACAGAAGCTTTGTGATGGTTCTTTGCTAAGGGATTAACTTTACCGTTATGCACTCAATCCCCTGTTGACTTCATAGAGAGGTCAAAGTGAAAGAAAAGTTTCCTACAGATAATTCAGCCTTCAGCTCTCCCATTGAAGCACACACCTGTGTCCCAATGTTATAGCCAGCAGCAGTAACTGTCTATTTTGTTTTCCTATCATTTCCCAGTGCTGGTCATGCGTTTTTTTACTAAGCATCCCACTAAACAATTCTCCTTGCTGGACTGCTAATCAAGATCTTATCTCCCTGATATGTGACTGGGAAGAGTAGAGCAGCCACCATGCCTCACACCTTCCCCAGACTGAGATAACCTGCTTGTGATTGACCATCACCCCCAGGGCCCTTTCTGCAGTACTGTAGTTTGGACAGTTGGTTCCTATTTTGTATTGATCCAAATACTTCCTCCCCACCCCCCGCAAATGAAGAATTTGGCATGCCTTAATAATTTTAATCCTATTCCAGACTAGTTTCCGATTTAGCAAAGTAATTTTGAAACCTACTCCTTTGCTCCAAGGTAACTGCCACACAAAGTAGAGTTGGTACAATTTGGACATTTATTAAGTTTATATTCAGTTGCATATTCCAACCCACTAGGGCAGGTACAGGTATTACCAGTCTAAGTGATAGGAAATAGATGTAAAGACATAACTGTACAGAAGTTTGGTGCATGTAGACTGGTGTAAAAGTGGCAGAACCTGGGCTAAGATAAACCTAGATCAATGTGCGCTCAGATCGAACTAATCTAGGTTAGACTTGTAAATTAAACTTCTATACCATGTTCCCTATCGATTCAAGTTAGGCTGTTGCCTGCCATCATACTGGCCTCCTTTGCAGCCTTCCACTACTCTCACTTTGCAGAGAGGCATGTGAGCACTCGCCCCACACTCAGCTGCTGCATCTAGATGCCCAGCAGGTCCTGCCCCTGAGCTCTCTCAAAGCAGTCAGAAGATCCCCTTCCCCTAGCCCTGTCATTTGCCTTTGGCCATCTGTCAACTGCAGGCAAGCAGTGGCGGGTGGAGGGAAGCGTCCGTGTCCCCTGCATGAGCCCTGGGACCTAGGCATCCAAGTCCCTAGGCTGTGGCCCTACACCCAGTCTTGAAGAAGCCCACAATGTATACACAGACCTAACACTGAGCCCAGAAGATGCCCCTCCCCATGCTCAGACATAACCCAATGAACCCATCCCTGGCTGCTGCACACCCAGTCAGGGACCCCTATGCCCCCATGCTATAAGCTCACAGATCTGGTACTGGCTTATGCACACCAAATATCACCAGTATCTGGCACCCTGCCACTGGGACCCCAGCATGGACCCCCCCTGAGCAGGAGCCAATGCAGGCAGCTTACTTGTGGTAGGACAGGGGAGCAGAGGGTAGAACACTGCCCTGCACAGAGGCAACTCTGTGACTCAGCCATTGCTGGCAGGTATCCAAGCCATAAGCATCTGGGGTTCTGCAAGCCATTTTTGGCCTGAAGCTATAGGGTCCAGAGTACTAGATCAGGGAAAGATGTTGCTTGGAAAAGGCACTGAGCAGGCACACTGGGGTAAGCAGGGTTGGCCTGATGCTCACTAGTCTCTGGCAGTCCAAGGAACCCATAGGACCTTCTGAGAGGCTTGTAGGATCAACCCTAACCTGCTGGCCTCGGCCAGTGCAAGCAGCCTGTGTGTCCCCCATTCCCCACCAAAGGGTGAACATATATATATTTTTTTGCTATCAATCTAACCTAGGCTGTTTATGAAAAAAAATAACTTAGATAGATTCCTCCTTAGGCTTTTTGAACACCTGTACCTAGCCCTTACAAACATATTAAAAATACTGGGCACAGAAAAGACCTTACATGATATTTCTTCCTTGTTTGACATTAAGTCATTGACTTTTCTTTTATCATGATTATCTAACCAATAGAGGTCAACTTTTTTTGGCAGGGATGTCCCATGCTCACCCCAATTGACACGCTAATCCCTTTCTGCTTCTTGCTCTGCTGCTCTGCCTTCTGCTTCCTGCCCTAGTTGCCACAGTGCTGCCTTTTCTCTCTCTCATCTGACTTGTGCCAGTTATGGCAAGACAGTAAAACTGGTCACTCTTGATTTAGCCAGTTATGGATCCACCATTTAAGAATTTCATCTAGACTGTATTTCTTTAGCTTATAAGAACAGCTTTGGAGACAAAATCAAAAGCTTAAAGTCAAGTTTCATCCCATCTTCTATCTTCTAATTCCTCTTGCCTTCTATTCTATGTCTACAAATTTATTGATGGGCTCTAGTATCTTTACAGGTGACAAATTAGATAGACTGGTCTGTAAGCCATGGGTTCTCCTTTTTCCCTTAGTCACTGTTTGCCTTTTTCTGGGAAATGACCTGAACTCCATAAACTATCCAAAATAATAGCTAATGACACTGCAATTATTTAAACCAGTTACATGATGAATTCCACCAGGTCTTTATGATAGGGCTGTGTGAAATGGAAGCATTCCATTTTGACCAGTCTTTCAACGATTCAGTTGAACAGTGTTCCGTTTTGACTTTTATTTCAAGTCAAAATGGCTGTTCTGTATTGTTCTGTTGAAACAGTTTCATATTTTGAGCATGTTTTGATGTTTTGCCCATAGGATATAATGGAGAAGGACAAAACAAGCTATAACTTTGTCATTTCTGGCCTGATTTTAATGAAACATGTAGGAATGGTAGCTGCTTCTGAGGGCATGGAGTCTGCCAAGTTTCAAGAAGATAGGTGCAGGGGGACTCTGGGTTCTGGGGCTCTGCACCTCTGGCCACAGGCAGGCAAAACTGACATGGGTGGGTGACAGTGTGTGTGTGTGTTCAGGTGTGCCCTTCCTGGCACTGGGGCCTTTGCACAACACATCAGTGTGCCCCAGTGAGGCCTCCTCTTCCCCTACAGCCTTGGTCCATTCCACCACTGTAAACAACATCAGGTGAAAATAATGTAGATGACTCAACCCCACTAGCACCAGCAGTATCTAAGGTGGCCAAATGGAACAGTCATAGAGCCTTTCTTGTTATAAAGGAATTGACAGCAAGATATAAATATGTTGTGTTGGACATATGTTACTCGTGGTGTGTGTGATAGCTTATCTTGTATTTTTATGTTTATAAGTTTATTATGAAAAAAGCAGACTAGTTAGAGAAAAAGATCTTAGGAAGCTTTCAGGTTGAAAAACCCTTTGTCAGGCTGAGGAAGTACCTGCAGTTGGTATGTCTCCTTATCCTGGATAGAAGGAATAGAAAAAAAGCCAGAGGCTGGCCTGGCATGCAATGTAGGCAAGAAAGCCAATCAGTGAAAATGGAAATGAAGGTGTCATGGGGTGAGGTAAAGTCTGGGGTGTGGAGAAAAATGGGGGATGTAACAGCGCAGGTAAAAGTACAGAGGTACTTGGGGAGTCATGTGTCCGGCAGTGTGCCAGAATTGCACAAAGTTATAGGCAGTTTCATGCTTCTCCATTATAGCCTATGGGGAAACATTGAAACAGCACTGAAACAGTGAACCAGTTTTGTGGTGGAGCACCTTTGGGTTGTTTGTCACATGGCAGGGGGATGCAGTAGACTGGGGCAGAGCCCAGCAGGAAATGCAACCAAGCAAATCTCCCCAGATCTCATTCTAAGGGGGAAAGTGTGTGGTGGAGCACCTTTGGGGGTGCTCACCACTTGAGGGCTCACCACTTGAGGACTCTCATAGGCTCTGAGGGGAGCCTACTTTGGAGGAGTGTAACTTCCCATGCCTTTCTCCCAAGCGTCGCTCATTTGAGTTCTTCACAAACCTTGCCGTGGTTTCTTGGGCTGCATAGCCAGACTATTGGGAGTGGCCTTGGGTCAGATCCCCAGGGGTCCTGTCTGCCACATCTTTGATGATAAGGAGTTTCCAATCAGGAGAACGATGTATGGTCCTGCCCCCCTGGTACTTTCCCTTAGCTGTCTTTGCAACTGCCTCTTCTTGGGACTCCACCTCCTCTATACCTTGCCTAATGCCAACCGTTGTGTTGCCTGTCAGGGCCGAAGCTTGGGCCCTCCATGGTGCATGTTTCCTTGGGGGCTGCGATCGTTGGCCGCTGATGAAGCTAATACCGAGTGCTCTCTGAAGCCCCTTTTTGCTCTTTGGCTTATGTGGAGCTAGGCTCTACACAGGCTCCCACCTCCCTTGACCCCCCGAGTTTAGTACCTGTGGTCGGTCGTTCGGGTCAAGGTCCCATCCTCATTGCATTCGCCAGTTGTCCCAGTCACTGTGGCTACCGGCTTTGGTCCACACCAGCTCTGTTAGTCATTCCTTGGGCCCGCCCTGCATGCTCCCTGGCCCAGTTTTCCCTTTATGTTTCCTTTCTGAGGGAGCTACCAAACCTCCTCCTCCAGATCATCTGGCTGCTCTGACTTCTCTGGACTGGCTGGGGTGCTGTTTCCAGCCCTTCCCCCACCCCAGATTCCTTCTGGCTGGGTCTTTTCTTCCAGTGTCAGCTGCACACCCAGCCAATTGTCCTCAGCACACTTTTATAAAGCATGCCCAGATGCATACGGAAGCCATTCCCAGCTCCTCTGTGGGTTTTTTCTTCAATCTTCAACAATGGCGGTTCCAACCACCACAGTTCCACTTCTGCTGCAATCAGCCTTCGGTGTGGCATCCTGTCACCTCTCTCCCAGCTCTGGTAAGTTTTATGCACAAGGAGCAGCAGGGAAAATCTTCCCCAGGTACCATTTTAAGGGGGAAGGGCACTATTGGTGCCTGCCACTTTAAGCCCTGAGCCAAGCAGCTAGCTGGTGTTTGATTGCAGTAGTCATTTTAGATCCCTGTCTGCCTATATAAACAGATCAGTTCTCTGCTGGCAGCTGAGGCAGCAACATTGCCTGGCTGCAAGGTTTCATGTATTATTCTGGAGGTAAGGGCAGGAGCTATAAGGGATGGCTTGGAGGCTCTCGGTCCTCGGCATGACCTAAAATTGCCCCCTTTCAGGAGTGGATGGCCTGGTGGGGCTCTCAGTGGTGCGGAAGGTCCTAGGAAATACTCAGCCAGTTATCAGCCCAGTGAAAGGTGGGTAGGGGGCACCTTAATCCTAGCCCTCACCTACAGGTGGGTTTGTGTAACACCAAATGCAGTTGGGGCAAGGCATGCCTACAGCTACCTGAGCCCTCTGGGGTGCAAGACCCCAGGAGACCTCAAGGAGGGAAAGTGGGAGCCAGGCATGGCTGTGGCCACCTGAGCCCTGTGGAGGGCAAGACCCTGAAGAGGGAGAGTGGGGGCCAGGAATAGCTGCAGCCACCTGAGAACTGTGGGGTTTAAAACCCTGAGGAAAGGTAGTCGGGGCCAGGCACAGCTATGGCCACCTGAGCCCACCAGCAAGGGAAGCCCCATGGCCCCAAGTGAAGGAGGAATGGTGGGGCCCCAAGTGAAGGGAAGTAGGCCAAGGTATGTTTCTAGACACCTGAGGCTGTAATTTGGGCCTAAGGCTAAGTAAAGGGGGACCCAGTCCGAGAGAGATGGGAGAGTCCTGACCCTGGTAAGTCCTCCACTGTTGGGAGGCTGAGTGTGGTCAAAAGCAAAATCTATAGTGAGCAAAATGGCCTGCTGCTCCAGGGGGAAGTGAGACTCTCTGTGAGACCCTGGAACACCAGTTGTGGTATGAGTCACCCCAACTCCCACAACCAGGTGTGTTATATCTAGTAAAGGCCAGAAGGCCGACCCAAGAGAGTGAGGCGGCTACTGGCAGAGGCCTGAGGTAGAATAACCTTGACCGGTAAATTCTGGGGCCAGGATCAGAACACTCAAAATGGCCAGGGCCCACCGCAAGGGACTCCCAGAGCTGAGGGCCTTGGGTCTCAACTGGCCTTGGAGGTGAGGCCAGGGCCTACGTGGCCAAAGGTCCTGGGAGGACCATGCCCGGGAGGGAAAATAGTTTCAGGGAACTAGGTAGCCTGAATGAAGGTGGGGTAGGCCACCTGAATAGAGGAATCTTAGAGGTGTCCTGATTGGAGGATTCTGGGGCCCCATGTGGGGCTGGTGAGATTAACATCAGCGGATGCCATCTGTGAGGCATGGGCTGCGGTGTAGGGGAGGTACACAGCTGCAGATTGCACTCCCTGGCATCGGGGCACGAATAGGCAGCCTCTTGCCTTAATTAATATCTTAATTAATTAAGAACAAGACATGGCAGGAGAGTCAGATGGGTGGCATGCCCAAAGGCAAGTGGGTAACCTAGCACTGTAGCTAGACAGGGAGCCGACTTTGCCACAAGTTTTAATGACACAAAATGGAACAGTGCTTTTAAAAACTAAATGAAACTTGAAAAAATACTGTTCTTTCAAAACATTGAAAAGGAAGTCAAAGTTGGTTAACAGCTTCCAAAGGTCTCAGGCAGAGTGAAATGTTATGTATTTAGGTATCGAAGAGGTGGACTAGAACCTGGACCCAGTTTATACATGTCATTAAATAAGTGCCCTCCTATCCTTGGTGCTAATTGTGTTTGTCATTCCTTTTAAAAGACTGAATTAAAAGAAAAAGGTCTTAAGCCCTTCCGTCTAATTAGCTTTTCCACCATAACCTATAAGGAAACAATGGTTTTCTTGATTTTTATCCTTTTTTCCCACTTTATATAACTTTTTTTGTTACCTTTTATGTTCCTTATTATCTGTGCTTTAATTTGTGCCTTGGCCTTTCGGCTTCTTTCCCTATCTTATGACTCACTCAAAGCTCAACTGTTGCCTTCTCTCTGAGAAGTTCTTCCTTTTTTATTGCTATGAATTATTAAACATTAGGAAAAAAAATCTACAGTTATTTTCATATTCCACTTTTCTGCTAGTAATTTTTTAAATCACATTTTCATCTCAGAATTTTAGTATAGTGTATTCTTTCTGATAAAAATATACTATTTTCTTTTCAAAATAATACAAACCATTTCAGGTTTCCTAGTACATATTTTCAAGTGATCCTGTCAATCTGCTTCCCATCATTTGGCAAAAAATCTCCTAAAATTCAAAAAGTATCAATGATTTTCTGTCACAGAGATGTTTTCCTAATTTTCAACATATTATCCTTGCTGTTTTGTAGTATATAATTTAAAATTAGAAAACCTCTTAGCACTTATAGTTCCATTCAGATTCAAAACATATCTGTGAAGTGTTGTTTGTCTTTCAGTAGCTACCTGAGCTATTTACTGATAGTTTAATTCATCTGTGTTTCTAATCAAATTTTACAGATACTACATTTGAATTCAGTCAGAGCAATCACCACAGTGATTTTTTTTTTTAATTTGTGCACACATTTTAAGATAGTTTTGAATTAATGTTGTCAGCATTCAGTATGTAGGAACAGGAAGTTTATAAAGTAATTCATATATAGGGAAAAATAAAGAGTTGGGTGTGGGGTGGGTTCTTTTAAATAAATTAAATACCATATACATCTATATGCATATTGCATATATTTATACTCACCTAATCTACTTATATCAAAAATATAATATTTGTGTTTGTGTATGTGTTTTTTACTCTTCTGATATGTATTTCAAAATATAATTATTACTAGAAATACTACAAAGAACTATGATTAATACTGGATGATTGATGTTAATAAGATCAAGTTCCTTATTAACAATTACTACAAGTACTGGCATCCCTTATGGAATGCCTCAGAGCATGGAATAGAAAATTATGACTTTTTATAATTTTTAAAATCTTGCCTGTGGAATTTTATATCAAGGATATACCACTCTAGTTAATATTATATGATTGTTTAATTTTATAGAAACTAAAATGTTTTCCCCCATTTTTATAGTTTTAAAAATAATTTCCATAGGTCTTTATGTAGGTTTTATAGGCGTCTAGTTGTTTTAGGCTAGATCCAACAAGGAACTTGGGCTCATATTAGAAAGAGAATTTAGAACACCAATACTCAACATCATCACATTTTAGATGTTTAACTACTGGCATCTATTTCACTACTTAAGACTTCTATGTCCATGTCTCCAAGATAGGCATGTTAGCCTACCTCATGCTAAATTAGTACACCTACAGTGTAGCCCAACCCTGATGACACCTCTTCTGATTTAGGAAACCATGCTTATTAGGCGCATTTACACATGACGCTATGTTGCTGTAGCAATGTGCTACGGTGACATAGTGTCAGAGGTCACAAACCATGATGCCACAGCTGTGTTGCTATAACAACATGCTCCCTCATCATAAAGCATTGCTATGGTAATGTAGCAGCTAAAAGACACCATGCGTGGTGCACATGGCACAGCATGGGATGTTATTCCAAAAAGAAGTACTAAATGATGGTGCAGTAAAAAGGCATTGTAGGGACATGTGTAGATGCACCCACTGAGTAGCACAGTATGCTTGAGGACACCACCAAAGAGAATAGAAATGTTGCTGTGTAGATATAGCCTAGGTTACATATAATTTTAGGCGATAATTAGGGATGTTTAGGAATGAGATCCACAACAACTGATGTGCTAAGTAGGAAGGCATGTAAGCTATGAAGAAATGCTTGGAAGAGGACTTTATATGAAATTTCACCTATCTCCCTGACATGATTGCCTATATGACATTGGAATTGACAGACAAAGAACTTTGCTTGAATTTATGTAAATACTTTATCCCCTTGAGTGTAGGCAAACAGTTCATAATATTCTTTTAAAACCCAATGTGGAACCTGTATAATCAACCAACTTATGTTACTTGGCAGGGAGAATGGAGAAAAAGGAAACATCCTTCAGATAAGAACACAGGTTTGCCCACCCTAGGAGAATGTATCCATTTTGGGTCAATATGCATGCTCTCTTTTTTGGAATTCATCAATCTTGATATCTTTGCTTCACAATGGCACCAGTTTAACTGATGGTAGAGAGTGTTCCACCCAAAAATAGCCTGCAGCGTGGTGGTTAAGAAAGTGGACAATATGGACTTGAAACCTCCCAGAGTCAGGGTATCAAACTCACATGCTCCTCTTCTTGGGGAGTAAATTATATCAAAAGTTCTTCAAATTTATGAGATGCCTTTTTACATAAAAGTGGTCAGAGCGACTCCACTTTTTGATGAACTATGCTCATTATATAAAATGTAGAGACAGCTTAGAAGCAGTCACCACAACCCAGAGCTCCCATCTTCAAGAGGTGACCTAAATACTGGGATAGATAGGTATGGTCGTTCATGAGAATACATTCTTTCTCAGTAGATCTTGAATTGTGTGCTACATAGTGGCACAGCTTCAGTAGTGCAGGTGGAGAGAGTAGCCACTTAGAATAGTCATACAATTAGGGATATTTTCCTGGGAAGGACAGATGTGGGTTTGAATCCCTTCTGGCTGAGGTGATAATTGAACCCAGTTGCTTACTGTCTGAGTGCCTTAACCACCCCTGTAAAAACAAAAGCACCACCTCACCCAGCTGTTTCTTAAAAGTTGCCAGAGGTCCATTTTGCAAGGAGCCTCATCCTATTGTTGTGTGTTAAGTACTCATGTGTCATCAAGTCAGGCCCTTGGGTGACTTAGAAGGATGACAAATTTCTAAGTATTGGCTGGCAGAATAGCAGAATATGGCAAGCTACTCTGATGCAATTGTGAGCATTGACATAAGCAGTATGGGTAACAAGGGAACTTTGAAGTCAAACAGAGAGGCACCTTGTGATGTTAGGCAGCAACTAAGTAGGGCATTTTGAAGGTTCCTGTTTTGGAACTGGGCACTGAAAACCTTTGCTAGATCTAGCATTTCCTTCCTGTTCTATTTTAGAGTAGTTTTCTATCAAAATAAAAATTCTAAGAGCTAAACCACCCACAGACTCAAGTAATTTCCTTACTTCTTCAAATGTATAAAGTTACCGATTGAAAATGTATCTTAAGTGATTGTTATGAATCATTCAAGCTGGCTTTTTCTGAATTTGGCAATGTAGGCATGTTCCATAAACTTCTGCAAGGAGAAAAAAAAAGCATTTTTAAAGACAATTTTTGGTAAGGAAAATTATGTGGATTTTTTCATGAAAGGCACCTCATTATGTTTGGTTTAGAAAGATAATCAAGATGGCTGCATTTATTAATTTTTACTTTAAAAGAGTCTAAAGAACTTGTCAATCTTATTCCTTGTTTTATTCAATACTTGGATGAAATGAGACTAGGATGATCAAAGGTCTCTCTCCTTTTCCACTCTTTTGACAGGATCAAAGAAGTTGTATTCACTGGAGAAGCAAAAAATGTATTTCTTTTACCTAGGGAATGTGTTTTGTATGGGTAACACTGAATTCTTGAAGAAATGAGAACCCATCACTAGTCAGAAAACTGGGAAAAAAAAACCTTCTTGGTTCTCAGACAATTGTTTCTGTACTGCTACTTTCAGTCTGTCAGTTTGTGGAGGTATCACGAAACAAAAGCAGGCAAGGGAAGCAAATTTAGCAGTGAAGCTCTGGCAGTAAACTTCCTTTTCCATCAGAATAATATATGTACTGTCATGCACCTACAGCTCCATAGTTAATCCCAGTTTATTGTCTGACTGAATACATTGCATCATTCAAAAAACGGACAGGTCAGGTAAGTGAACTAACATATACAATTCAAAT
The DNA here is from genome assembly GCA_030014935.1 of Caiman crocodilus. Lineage (NCBI taxonomy): Eukaryota > Metazoa > Chordata > Crocodylia > Alligatoridae > Caiman > Caiman crocodilus. The sequence continues at coordinate 82,776,401 of JAGPOW010003648.1, forward strand.
ATAGGCTTTAATATAAATTTCAGAATCTAGTAAGCTACCTTCCAAATTGTATTAACCTCTTCAATTAGGTTTGCATTGTGGATGTCTTGCACAAATCTGGAGAATTGGAATTGAAAATATTTGGAAGTTCTCCATCAGAACCTGTTACTTTCCAGACAATATGAAATAATATTTTGCAGTAGATTTTTTTAAAGTTTGTTTGTGGGGGGGGTTGTTTTGTTTTCACCGAGAAGCATAAATGTGGCTTTCTGGTTTGGTTTGGTTTGGTTTTTAACATGAGATTAAAAAAATACTTTCATGGATGTATGGTGGATAAGAAAGTATGGCCCTTGAATTATGGCATTTGCTTTTATTGCTTCAGTGGGAAATGTGGTCCTTCAAAACCAAGATTTCTGTGAAAAAGTGGATGGAAGTTATTCATAACAGACAATGTTTATTTAGCCCCTCATCATAGCTGACTCCAAGGGTCAAACACTATTAAGAAGTGGCCCATCTGCCAACACAGAGAAAAAAAAAAAGTTCCTAGCATTTCATTTTCTGTAGAACCTCACCCTTTCTCATTTAAACACATCAGCCACCTCTGGATGAGCACAGCTGTGTGGTAATTAATGTCTGCAGTACCGCACACCACACACCACACACAACAGATTCAGACTTTCCCCATGGTGTTACTGTGCAATGTGGGGGTTCACAAAACCCATGTGGAAAAAAAAGCAGGGTGGCACTCATGGCGGCAGCATGCACCACCCAAAACCAGAGCCTGGCTAGCTGGAGCTGCAGGCCATGGTCCCAGCTGTAGGAATACCACAGCTGCAGCTTCCCTGTCCCCCAAGAGCCCAGGTAAGGCTTCTGGGGCTAGTACAGTTGCTAGCTCCAGCCTCTCATGCCCCACCTAGGGTAATTTACCATGCACTAGAAGGCACAGGGCACAGGCATTCCTCAGGAGACAAGTAGCAGTAGCACAAGATGTGTCCATAGAGCTTTGAGGCACAATATTTACAGCAGGCTAACAGGTGGGTTTTTTTGTGGAAGACCTTGATAAAATATTGGCCACTTGCAAATGAATTTCTTGAATCCTCTGTTGGCTGAACTTATTCTGTTACATATTTCAATGGTCAACATGTTCATTAAAATGAATATCTCTCTACTGCCCTTCTTTCTGGAGCTGTACAGCTATACAAACTGTCACTTTTACTACTCGTAAGATGAAATGCATTCAAAAGCATCACAGTAAGAAGTGGATCCTGATTTAATAATACAGCTAGAAAATGCTAGGGAGGATGTGATGAGAAACATTATCTTTCATTGGATAAACTGAAAAATGTTAAAAATTAAAAAGGCTAACTAACACGCAGTGAAAACTTGCTAAAAATGATTTTTTTAAAAACCCAGTACTTGTATGTGTGTGCATGTGTGGTTTGTTTCAACAAGCCTTAGACAATTGCAAAATTCTCCTTCACTTTAATGAGAATGATTGTTCCCTACATGAAGTAAGCACCACCTTCATTGGTTAGCTATATAAGCCCTAACCAGTTACATTTCTTTGTGACTGAACAAGATAAAGAACTGAAGCGAGTCATATAGTCTAAACAATAGAAGTGTTGTAACATCTTCTTTTTCTTGTTCTCAGAGTCAAAAGAAGGCATTTGTAGGAAAAACAAACAAACCAAAAACAACCCTCCCCCAGTTAAGCATGTTGAGTAAATTACCATTAATCCAACTTTTTGGTCCATTGGAAAGTCTGAAAAAGCTTTTAAACTTTTCCTGAGAGATAATAGGTTTAGGTTAGATATCTCAGTTATGACTTATAAGCTGGTAGCAAAAGCAGTGAAGAGAAGAAATTAGTGTTGTCACATGAAAGTTGTAATTTCTTGACAGAAATGAAAATTTTGGCTAGGATTATAATTATATTGCTCATAGTCATTTGGATAACTGTGTTCAAGCCTATTCTGTAGCTCTGTAAAGTATATCCGATGTTACTGATTTCTGATATCTGACTGTTTCTGATTTCACAGCAGCTCACAAAGTTTAGTTTAACGTCTGTAGTCTGCAGTTTGCTAATCTGCATACTTTACCAGCCTGCACAAAAATTGTCAGGTTCATTCACCCACTTCTCTACCAACATTATATATACCATAATCTGCTTACAGCCCCTTTGCTGTTTTCCTTGGACAGTTGAGGTGATTGCTACGTGAAAGAATGAATAATTACTCTTGACATCAGTTCCCGAAAGACATACAAGCCTGAGAAAGAACATTTTAAACTCCATGGATATTCCATTGCTGATCTCAGAGTGGCTGTGCTTTGACAAAAAAAAAACCCCAACAAAACAAAACATTAAAAACTAACCTGCATGGAAAATTGTGGAACAAGAAATCATCCACAGATTGTATTGTTTTGAATAAGGTATGAACCAAGATTACAAATTCTTATCCCATTACCTGGATAAATCCTCTGTGGATTAACTGGTTTTTTTTGCCTCACCTACCCACTTTTCCTCTCCCAGAAGTCTACCCTCATTTTCCTCTCGCTTCCCTACCCTTTGTATTCTAATCACTACTTTCTCTTTAGAAGCCCTTCTTGCAGCTTCTTGCAGCCCATTCATAGAAGATTATATCCACTGGATGACAACCCTTTTTTGCATTCAGCAACTTTGTCATTGCACTGTACTCAGATAACTGCAGAAAACTTATTGCTAAATGTATTCATGAGATTTTTTTAATGCCAAAGGTCATTTCTAGTTAATGGTGTGGGCCTATGTTAGTATTTTCTAAAACACCAATGGCATTTAACTGCCTAAGTCTTATTTTCAAGGGCATCTACATGCTATTTTTCAGCACTTACCTGTTATTTGTACTGATGAAAATATGCCCTTTAGCATCAGACTTTTTAGGGATTTTTACTGTCACATGGAAATAAATGTATAAGATTTTGTCTTTGTTGTTAAAAACATTTGAGAGTTTTGAAGACTTGGACCAATTTGGTGTGAACTGCCTGCCAGTGCCTGGATAAGTGCCCTTTAGATCCCCAAGAGGACAGAATGTTCCATGATCAAGTGAATCTATCAGGCAAAATCAATCCAGTTGCCATAAGAGGAAGATAAATTTGATGATGCTCTTGATGAAAATATAGGTAAGGTCAACTTTATAAACCATGTCAACATCAGCAACCAATAAATGTTGGTTAAATTTGTCAAGTTTTTTTTATCTGGCCTGATGCTCTTAATTTCTCCTGTTTTACATCATGTTTGTTGTCCATAATATAGCCCCATTCTTGAACTCCAAAACGTATTTTAATGTATAACTTTTAAAAGCTATTCTTTCACAAACATAAGAGTTTTAAAACAGAAGAAAATATCTCTTCCATGTTAAATATTTGACATTTGACCTCAAAAACATGCTGCATGTAGATTACCAAAAATGCATCTGTAATTCTCATAAGTTTGTGCTCTTAGCTGCATACAGCACTGTTAAAGAATGGTGTCTATGCTTTACAAGTATAGAGTTGCCTAGGCTAGAAGAGGTTGGACTTTAATTTAGCTGATCAAATCTAAAATGTATTTAATATTAATTCAAAATGGCTATACAGTGCTCTACAAAAAAATATGCAGGAATGTGCTCAGAAAGTGGATCTGAGTCTCTATGAATTTATATATATATTTCTTTCTCTTAAATTTATTCAACATATGTATTGAAGTCACTTTGAAACTGCATTCACCTTCCATTCATCACATGTTGTTATTTACATGAAAAGCCTCACTTTTAAGTTTTTCTCTCACAGTCTGGATCATTTTCTACCCTTTTTGGCCATGTACCTAGTACTGAACTAACATATTTTTTGGCCATGTAACAGTTATTTTTTTTCCAGTGTTTAAACTGAAGATTTCCTGGTGCAATTTAAGCCCATTATATTGTGTTCTCTTCCTCACTGAAAAGTCAGAATAACCGATTCCTGTCTTTTCATAATGTCCTTATTGATATTTGTAGACATTCAGTTTTGCCTTCCCTCAGTCACCTTTTCTCCAGACTAAGCATGCCATTTATCATAGGTTTTATTTCTGTAACTTCTAATCATTCTTTATTGCTTTTACCTGTGAACTTTCTACACTATTCATTCTTTTCTGAAATGTGACCAAAACTGAACAAAATGATGCTGCTAAGGACATAAGCAACAAAGAATGAAAAGAACTAGCCAAGTGCTAGGCTTACACATGATGCTCTTGTTACAGCAGTCTAAAACCACACTTGCCTTTTTGTCCTTTTTTGATTCGTGCAATTTATCATCCATTATTCAAGGTACTAATGCTGAGATGGTTATCCTCTATTTTATTTTTTTCACAGCTCATTTTTCTCCCTAAGTAAACCTCTCTATATTTCTTTATTAAATCACATTATTGATTTCAGTTTAATTTTCCAATTTATCAAGTTCTTAGTATTTTACTGCCTCAAATATACTTAATGGTTTATTCCCCCAAGCTTGGTACCATTCATTAATTTAAACAGATGACTGTCTCCCTGCATAGTCCAGGTAATTACTGGGATTCCTGCATACTTCTGAACCCAGACCAGAGTTTCTAGCATCCAGTTCAATAGTGGGTCTTCCAATGTGACATGAAAACTCTAAATTTTTAGAATTTCTCAGCTAATTAACTCTGACTTAATTTGCCTATGACAATATAGTATGCTTATTGCTCATTTTTCATTAAGATGGAATTAATCTAATTCTGCCCTCAATGTTGGTTGACTTGAGAATATAATGGAGAATCAATATGGGCCTAAATTATTTATGTATCTACTGCATTTCCTTTGTCTAGAGTACCATGCATTCACCCCTTACCCAAAAATAATGCAATGGTAATGTCTCTACCTTCTAATTCACCATATCCTTCTCATCTGTGATATCAAGGAGGTTGTAGGAATTGGTGGGAAGCTAAACTGAAAAGGCAGCAGATCCATAGCAGGTTTGGACTACAACCATATAGATGTGTTTGTATTTAAATAATTATTCTTTCTACCTTCTTCCAACAGGACCATGTCATACTGCTGTGGCTGCTTACCTTGAGTTGCACTTTATTGTGCAATCACAAAGTGCAGAGTAGGGAATCCCCACCTCAGGCATCAGTCACGACAAGTCTGGGGCAGTCTGCTTTTTAAAGAAGTTTCTCACAAATAACTGCCTATAAAGACGATTTGAGCAGTTGGGTGAATATGTGGACTAGGAAGCATGTCTTGTAGGCATGTTTTTCCTCTGAGCAATAGAGGACAAAGTCTTTCCTGTGTTTAGTCTTTCCAGACAATTTTCCATGTTCAGGCTGAGAAATGCTACTCCATTGCAACTCCATGGGGTCAGTACTCTATGAAGTTAATTTGAGGAGTGAGAATCTAATCTGCATTCTTTCATGCTTATTTCTCATGAATCCTATGGGGGCACAGGGTCAGAGGTGCCACCAAAGCTCAGTACAGAATGGCTCCAGCCTCTGGAAACTGGGGAGGAATGGCACTTCCTGATGAACTAAAGATCAAAGGAAGTTAATTCATACATCATTTTCCATTCCCTTCTATTGAAAAATATGTGTATTTCTTTTCCATTGTGACGTGTTGCTTACCCTTTATTTATTATTCCTGTAATAAAATAATTCTTAATTATATTAGCTTTTGCTTTGTTATTTATTTGCTCTATGCTGCTAGTAGGTTTGGCCCCTTTTGCTTTTGGGAAACATTTACTTTTCAAACTGAGGTAAAAACATGCAGAGGACTCTCTCCTAATCTATGAAAAGGAAAAACTTGATTATTTTACCAGATACTTCTTTTTAATCCTGGTTTCTGTATGTATTTCTGACTTGCCAATTATAATCTAAGTTATGAGACAGAGGACTGGAATGAGGAAATGTTCTGTGAGACTGGAGAACAGCTGGAGGTGGAAGGGAAGCACAGCTTTGTTAAAATATACTTTAGGTGTCTTTGTTAAATTGAAGTGACAATTAGTTTGGGCTGGTAATGTATGTACAGGTTAGGAAGATATGGTGGAAAGAGAAGCTAGGCTAGCACTAAGCAGCATTATGGGTTTCCATCCTCTTCAAAGTAAAGTTGAAAAAAAGAAAAGAAACAGGTCTTTTCCCCAAGACATGTCAGTCTGAACCTTAATGGGCAAAATTATTCCTCACATAAAAATTGTACCAAATGCTGACAAGGGATCCAACATATCATAAAGAAAGCAGGTGGAACATTTTAACAGAAGCTTCTGTAAATGCATAATGAGCGTATTTGAGCATAATGCAATGAAAAAGCCTTTTATATCAATCAGGAATAATAATGTTTTTAAACGTATGATGGTGGCTTCAAAAGTTTGACATCAGTCAAACTACCTTTCTGGGAAGCCCAAAGAAATGTGTTACTAATCAATAGCATGGAGTAATTAGACTTGTTGCTCTTGCTCTTTCAGTAATAAGTAAGTAAGAAATCAAATTGCTCTGTATTACAGTATTATTTGTTGTCTGTTCTTTATGAACACATCAGGGTTTTTTTGTTTGATTGATTGATTTATATGGAAGCAGTTAAAGAATTGCCTAATTTCTGTTCAAGAAAACAATTATTTAAGAGTGAGATTTTTCAAAGGAGCATAATAAACACACAGCTTCAGCTGAAATTCAGTGGGATTCAAGCAGCCAAATCCTTAGAATCCTTTGAAAATTCCTACCTGAAGACCTTTAAACTCTGCCTCTTGATACAACAATATATTTGCTTCTTCATTGTCTCCATGGTTGAGGTCCATATACATTTCAGAAGTTATAGTAAATTGTCTTTCTATGCTAAGAATCCCAGGTGGTGACAAGTGCCCTGACAATACTATCCAGATTGTTTCTGGAGTCCACTCTCAAAATGGTCCTTCCATTGTGTTCCTAGAGTCTACCTTCAGAATGGTCCTTGCAGGAAATTAGAGCTTTCTGCTGGAGAGGAACGTGGGTGGGTCAGTTGTATAATTTAGGGGCTCTTCTCCTCTCATATATCAGACAAAATGTCTCTAACATACAAAGAGGTTATAATGTAAAAATTATGTGGGGGTTCATGACAAGATAAAGTGATATTCTTTAGGCCCCTGTTACACATTACTTATATTATGCAATCAATCAGTTAATCATACAATAAATTAAGATCAGCCACATGTGCAAAGTAAAACCAGCCATGCAAAATAATTATCATCTGATAAAAATGACTATTGACCTAGAAAGAGAGCCAGCCAGCTACAAAGTTTAGTGCCTGAAAATGTGTAAGAACTCTATAGCTGCTTTCAATCCAGTTTTAAATTGAACATATAGCAGTGCCCTTAAATTAAGTGACTCAGTATTGCAGTTTGGGGACTTTTCAGAGCAGCAGCAATTAGTATTCTATGTTATGCGCTAAAATAACATTATATTTGCTCCCTTGCATCCTGCTTATGGACTGGGGAGATTAATACTATCTTTCATTTACTCAAGGTTTTGCTGACTGTTTTGGGAGAAGAGGGCTACATTTTTAACTGTTACTGTGACAAGCAAGCATTTCCCGTTACTGTTTTGAAGAAATGATGCTCAAGAAGAAAAAACAGGGTCATAAGATCAAGTTTAATTTAATTTGACCAGTCTACTAGTTAAAAACCTTGCTTAGTTAAGAACTAGTCTGAGTCTTGGGGGTTCTGAAATCTTCCTTGCTTGCTGTGTCCAGAAGTTTCTTTTCTTATATATACTATATTGCTTGCTTGTGGGTCTGTAAAATTTGTCATTCCCAGCACCAGGATTGACAAAGTAAAATGATGTGCAAATTTAACCCTGGCTACAAAGGGTGTCCACATGAGTGCTCATGTGCCTCTTGCCCCACCTCAATGCTGTCTCTGCCGGCCAACCAGTCAGAGCCGACCGAGGGAAAGCAGTGTTTAATTAAACAGAAATCAGGAAGGCTGGTGGACGGAGAGGCAGGACACAGCATATTGATTGCAAAATAACGTTTACTTAAGCTTTACTTACGCTCCTGGTGGCCACAACACAGGCGGTAAAGTTGCTTGCGGAGTTACAAAAAGAAGATAACACAACGAGCTTGCTAGACGAACTTGGAAGCGCAACGAGCATGCAGGGCTAGGAGTATGTCGGGAACAGGCAGGTTGGTGGGTGATCAGTCCTCCAGCTTTTCTCTGCCATGTGGCAAGGTCCTCTGTACCTTACCACGTATTCAGAGCTCTCCAGCTTGGGCAGAAACAACGCAAACTTTTATACCTTTGGAGTAGCCAATTACAAACTGCCAAGTAGGAATACTTAATTAGGCGGAACATACTCAATTTAGAACAATGCCAATCATTTGGAAGGCGGTCTGTTGTGTCAGGGGCACTCATTTAATTTGGTTATGACATGCCTCCTTGGCCATGACACGATAGATCAAGCACTTAGATTAGAGGTAGTTTTTATACATACGCTCGTCATCTTCACAAGGTTCGGGTGGCAAATGAGTATATACATAAGTAGATAACTTTATAAATCTCTCTTTAATGAACTGTAAAATACAACAACCTAAACATATAACAATAACTATGGGTAAACACAAGGTAATAATGGGAGTTAACAAGTGCATTAACCAAGATGGTATGTCCCATCCCATCCAATTAAAAAGGTCAGCTAACCATCCCTTCCCAATCCCAGCAATTTTGTTGGTATTTGCGGTGACTTGTTTTATGCGGTCAAGTTGCTCTTCTAGTGGAATAGTAATGTTGGGTATGCTAATACAACAATATTCTTTGGACAGGTTAAGGAACTAACAGACGCCTCCTAGGTGTAGCAACATGACGTCGAGGGCTAAGCGATTTTGTATGGTCATGTGTGATGTAGCTTGTAGCTGCTGATTTAACAGTCACAAGGGTACTGTTGGATAAAACTTCAACTTGTTCAGCTAACTCAGCAATAGTGACTCTTGCTTTGCCTATTCCTATTCCCCATGCAAAATAACCTTTAAGTGCCCATACAAATTTTTGATGAACTCTCTCGCCCTGTGTCAACTTACTCCACAGCATAATGTGTCGCTTATGGTGACGAAGTATGACTTGGCTCTTCGGGTTAGCTGTGTTGACACTTAAAGGAGGACAGAGCATTGCTGTACTCAAAAAACGTTGGACACCTGTTAGGGTGGCTGGGAGGTTAGTGTAAAGTTGTCCATCTGAACAAGCCCACAGCATTCCTATGGGAGCCGGTGTATTGATTAGTGCACAGCTTTGATTTTTCCATCTAGTTACGACTACCTCTCTAGGGAGCTTAACTGTGTTTGGAGGTGCGTCGTAGCCATGGCACCACTGACTAAGTCTGGCTGCTCTTAAAATGGGATAAAAATACCCAGGTAGGTCATTGGGATCAGATACATTAATAGGCAGCAACTCTTTCCAGGAGTCTAGCAATCAGGGTGGCTGAAGATCCGATGGAACAGGGCTAATTCTACTTTGTACCTTTGTTTTCTTTAGGCTTGGGGGATGGTCTAAGTACCATGTTGGCATAATGGTAGTTGGGTCCCAAGTTAACGAGTTATCGTTCTTGGACCATTTTACTTCTCTAAGTTAGCCCCCCACGGTATTTCCGAACACACAATATAAGTGGGGCATGGGTTGACAAAAGGGTGAAGAAGCAGGGCGGGGTATCAGGAGGAAGTATGGCCTCTGATCTACAAATAGGGAGGTTCATCTTGGTCAGGGTTAAGTTATGTGGCCAGGAATACCGTTGTTGGTTTACAAAAGAATGTTGGGTTATTATGATATTGGGATTTGGATTGGTATTTTGGGCTTTAAACCATTCATCAAAATTAAAAGGGTATACAAAAGGGGTTAACACTGGGTCATCAACAGAAAGAGGCAAGCGCAAACATGCAGTGAGCCCTAACTTTTCACTATCACTTTAACATTTGTCCAGAATGACAAAAGGGACAAAACTGAGTTAGAGATTGTAGAATTGGTCCCATTTACCAGAAAACCTGTCAGGAACGGCAGGAACAGAGTGATTGCCTTGCTAGCAACATATGAACATGCAGCCATTTCTATGTTGACTCAGATGTACTGCAGCTTGACACTTGGTGGATCTCGCAATCAAGCAGCTGTAGATTCACCGCTTCATCACTACCAGACCTGTAAGGAAACAAAAACAACAAAGGGGAGCAATAAGTTCACTATAAGGAAGATGGGTGAACTATGGAGCAACAAGTTAACCAGTTGTGGTGGACGATGATAGGAGAATGATCAGGCTTTTCTTCTAACAGGACAGAATAGGTGTTAGGATACAGTTCCGACAGTTGAACTGTCCCCTTGTAAACTTGTGGGTGGGATTGGTGAGGGTGCAGTATTGAGACCCACACTAACTCGTCGAGATGGAATTTAGGTTCCCAGGGTGGAGGTTTCTTAACATTAGTTTCGTCCCATAGGGGTTTTGTGGTGTTCAATGAAATGAGGACATCATGATTGTGCTTAGTCCAATTCTTGTACGTCCCTCCTTCCCTGAGACAAAGTTGCTCCTTGTATAGGCTGATGTGTCGTTCTACAATGCCATTGGATTGTGGATGGTATGGCAGATGGAGATGCCATGCAACGTTGTGAAGATGGGAGAACTTTTCTAGGGCATTAGAGTTGAATCGGGGTCCTCCGTCAGATTGAATTTCATGAGGAGTTTGTGAGACAGCAAATGCAGTGGTTAAGGCAGAGATAATGGCAGTGGCGTTGCTTTTCCACAGAGGAATGACTTGCAGCTGGTGCATTCCCAAATCAACAATGACAAATCCCTTATTTGGTGGCTTGGATCCTGGGAGGGGTCCAAGCAAGTCTACCTGCCAGGCTTTTCCTGCCTGGAATTGTGAGGGGTTAATAGCTCCGACTTGATGTTTGGTCTGATGGCACTTCTCTTTGGCACATATTTCGCAGGCTTGCGCTACCTTTTTCCAATGACGTCGAACTCCATACAGAATAAGCTCCCTAGCGATCTGATGCCAGCGTCGATGGCTGGCCTGTGGTCCCAGGTGACCCCAATTTTCATGAAGCCACATGAGGAACGGACTCATTTCAGGACCAAGAGTAGCAGTGATAGGCACAGCTACGTTGGTCCGGAATGGATCTTCCAAGAGTTTATCAATGATTTCATGCACTGGATTGGTGTCGGGGCAATGTGACTTGGTATGCTTAGCTAATGGAAGCTGTGTAAATTTAGTCAAGGTTTCCCAAATATCTTTCAAATCACTCAAATTTTCAATGGGCAAAGCAGTGCTGGTGAGGATTATATAGATGTATTGTGAGTCGATTGCAATGACTGGAACTGGAAGTGTATCTGTCATGACGTGCCCTGCAGGGAGGGCCATGATCTCCCTGAGTTCCCTCGCACCGTGTCAAGGCCGGCCCAAGGGCACCTTCTTATTCTTACCCGCCATGTCTTTGCTCTTAAATATCTATATAGAGAGGCTGCCTTCTACCTCCTTGGGAACTGCGTATCGGGACCTTTGTTCCCATGATCTCCCGGACTCTTTGTGATCTCTCAGTATGGTGGGTGCTTTCCAGTCACCTTAGCCTCATGGGCTACGCGTGGCTCCTACCAACCCCTAATATCATGCCCCAAGCCTCACAGATGTATTAGACGTTGGTCTGTCAGGATACACACCCGCTTTCTCCGGCCTCCTCTGTTAGTGCCCCCTCCTGGGCTCTCTATGTGCCCACTCTGGGCTCTCTCTAATGTACTGCTCCTCCCTTGGGGCTCTCGATGCCTGCTCTGGGCCTTGTCCAAAGCATCACCCCTCTCTCTGGGGTCTCGGTGCCTTCTCTAAAAATGTTGTCCTACTCAGGGACCCTTGTCTGCTCTGGGGCCCTATATCAAGCCCCTGGTCCTTCAGGCCCACTGCACTGCTTCCCCCTTTGCTGGACATTGTACTGCTATCCCCTTTCTGGGGGACCACCACAGCACCCTGTCCTTCTCCTGGGATGCCATACTGTTAACCCCTTTCTGGGGTTCACTGCAGCATCCTGTCCCTCTCTTGGGCTTTTTCTGCACTGCTAGCCTGCTGCCGGGCTCTGTACGCCCGTTTTGGGCTCCTCAAATATTGCTCCTCGTGGGCTTGTCATGCCTGTGCTAGGGGTCCTTAAAATGCTGCCCCGTGTCTGGGGCTCACCATGCACATACCTGGGCCCTTCTAATGCCCCTCTCTGGGCTTCTCACATGTTGCCCCTTCTAGGGCTCACTGCGCCCACTTGAGCTTCTCATAGTTGCCCCCTTCCTGTGGCCAGGGGTCTATGCATCCAATGCTACTGTGCCCTCTATGGCACCAGGATTCCCCACGCTACTGTGGGTCTCCCATGAGGCCTCCTCCAACCCCTGATAGCCTCACCCAAACAACCGGTGTAATACAAATGCCAACACAACAAAACATGAGCCTCCTGGCTATAACTAAACATAAGGCACCTGACCATAACAACATAAGCCTCCTGGCTACAACTCAATGTGACTGCTCCAGCCACTGGACCCACCATCCTTCCCTCAGTCTGCTCGAGTTGTTCCTGCAGCTCTCGCGTCACTGCTCCCAGGAATGCCTCTCCAGCTGCTAGCAGGGAACTGCCAGTCTAGCCTTGGCTCTAGGCTTTATAGGAGCCAGGCCCTGCCCCTTCAGGTCAGCTGACACTCATTAGTTGCCCCTGGCAACCTGCATCTGTGCTCATTATCTCTGCTAGGGCTTTTCCCCAGCAGTTTCCCCCTCTCTAGGAGAGAGGCAATGAGGTGCTCCACAACAGTATCGTTGTGATAAGTTAGACAGCGTTGCAGTACCTTACAAAATCCTAGCAGTTCACATTTCTGGGCAGAGTTGTCATCTGGGTGAGCTTGAAACATTTCCATGTCATGACAGGCTTTACAATAATGCCCATAGCCTCCACCGTGTCAGGAGGCCCCGTCCGACGCCATCCAGGCCAAGGTGGAAGTTCCATACAGTGTTGGGGGTTTTTTCTCATCCTCCAGACTGCAGTCGGGTATTATGTCTTCAAATTTCCAGCAACACCAGTTATAATGATGGGTGAGCACTAACGTGTTCCATGTCTCAGGCTCTCCTTGAAAATGTGGGTTGACTTTTTCTGCATCTAGTAAAGGCAACAAAGTAGCTGCAGGAGCGTGGAGCATTCCGTGCCCCCTTGCTAATGGCTCCACTAGCTGTCCAGTTAGGAGAATTTTCCCTACGGCTCCATACCGGTGTTGTGCTGCTTGAAGGGTCTTATGGGCAGTATATATGAGATCATTGTGAGCGTTGTGTGTGACAGCCCACACATGGTTGGTGGTGAATCCTAGGGTCACGACCAATGGTTCACTGAGGTTGATTGCATGGAGCTGTGTACCCTTGACAGCAGTCAAGAGGCAATGCAAGTTCTGTTGATCCCTTTCCATCCAAGGTGTGGATTTTCGGGACTTGTCACGGATCTGTCGCTGCAAAATATTTTGGTACCTGGTGGAAAAATGTACATCAGGTCATTTTAGTGTGTAATAGTTGCACTAATGTGTTTTCTTATAGAATTGCTTTCTGGTTTTCAAAAGTGTCTAGGGAAATCCATTCCTGCATATAGCCAAAATGGAATTTCACCACAAATATTTTTTTAGGAATTTAACCAACATTTTCAATGCCATTTCATGGCTGAAATGGCATGTCTTGGTGTGATGATGGGGACTGTACACACCCCCTGAGTACCACAGGATCCCTGGCTGATCCAGAAGAGGCTGGGTAGAGAGTCCTGGGGAAAAAGGAAAACTTACCTTCAGGGCAGCGAGAGCCAAAGCTGCAGCAATGTGCAGTGCTGCTGTAGCGATTTAAAAGCTCCCTGTCAATCAACATAGGTGGTACCCAGCTGATGATGACAGCCAAAGGTGCCACCAGTGGGAATTTAAAAGGCACTCAGAGTGCCGGCACAAGGGAAAGATGAATTGTCTCATGGCCAGCCAAGGCTAGGGCAGGAGAAGCCTCAGAGCATGAGGCCAGGGAGGCACTCAAGCCACAGGAACCCTGGTAGCCCAGGGAAGGAAAGCCCCAGTGGAGCCAAGGGTATTTTCTCAAAGTAGGGAGAAAAGAGGCAATCATTCACGGGGGCTTATTGAGCCTGGAATAGCTAGTTCCTCCAGGGTGGAGGCCTTTCTTTTTTTTCTTCTTTGTAGTATTTCTTTTGACTGAGTTCAGTAGGCCACAAGACCAGGGTACCTAGGGGCCCTGAGTTAGGGTCAGCCCTAAGCCTAGCTCTCAGAATACCAAGAGTAGGCAAATGGCCAAGTTGGGCCCAAAAGTCCACATAGACAGGTGCAGAAACCCACTGAGAGGTAGATGCCAGGACAACAATCAGCCATGGGAGAATGAAAAAGGCTGGAGTGTTTCAAGTGCCTTCAATGCCACAACACCAGCAGTTGGCATCTAGCCAGGGTGTAGGGGAGATGGAGCCCCAATGTCAGCCACATCTAAACCATTGAGTACCCCTAGTGGGGGACCTCCGTACTGACACCACTGAGCCCCTCCGAATACTATTAACACCAAGTTGTGGCAAGTGAGTTGAGGGGAGGAGGGCTCACTTTGGGTACCTGCAAGGTTGGTGCAGTGGCATGACACTTGGCCGCTAAGATTAATTATATTACTAATTCTATGGAGCCTATTTGAGCCCAGTAACAACAGGAGATTAGAATAAGAGTACTGGATCTTTCTCTTTTGTCATACATTTTAGCTTTGTTCCTGTCTAATGATTAGTGGGATTCTATCAGAGAGGTAAGACTTCAGTGATGTGTAGTTTTACAAAAATGTAGGACAAATTTCAAGAACAAAGCATACTTTTGTCTGGTTTAGATTAATTGAAAAGCATCGCTGTGGACCATGCTTGGGAAACACATAACAGTAGAGGTATACGGTAGAGTGACAAACACTGTGAAGCATCACATTTAATTGACTCTTGATATGTTTTTTATATATATATATTTAATATATAATACACACATATATACACACACATACACATGAAAGAGGGATTTGATATCATGGCAAGTTATGAAAGGTTCCATAATGGAATTAATCAACCATGAGATTTAAGGCCCCAACTTTATAGATTTCCATAGTGAATAGTACTGTTGACTTCAGGAGGATTTTTCAGAACATATAAAGGTAAGTACATACATAAACCTTTTGAGATTAGGGCCAGATACTGTTTATGTTAAAGTTTCTGCAATGTAGTAGAAAATGAAAGTTAAAATATATTAAAGTGTCCATCCAACCAGAAAGTTTTAAAACATTTTAAAATAGCTTAACATGAATCTTACAGCCTCAATATTTATTATTTTCTCATCTCTGGCATGAGGGAAAAAGAGTGGGCAAACATCCAAACACTACTTCAGCCGCATTGTTTGAATTTGCTTGTCATTGACTTCTCAAGTTAGAAAATTACAATATGCTATTGGTGGAATAAAATGGTGGCAACTGCTTAATACTGAATGCTCCAAATGTGCTGCCTTTAAGGCAATTAAGTCTGCTGAGGCCAGTATGAAGCTACTCTTTAGCAGGTGCCCAGAAAGCGTTATTCTTAGTGGTTGCTGAAGAACTAGAACTTAAAGCTTTTGTCTCCTCTAGGAGCATCTACACATTCATTAATGTACTGTAATTATGGTACATTGTTTAATACAAGTAATAACAGGTACTAACATAATGTGCCATAATTGGCACTACTGTACAGTAGCACTGACATGCTTTTTTGTGATGCAGTTGACTAATTCTACTGCATGTTAGCACTGGTTTTGCCCACCACACTAATGCGCAGTAGAATTAGTCTTCTGCAGATTTTGCATCTCATGTATATGCACCGTCTCATAGCCTCCAAGTTAGGGCATGTATGAATCAGTGCATCCATTGGATACCCTGGATTAAGAAAGTTTTAAGAGAAGTTAAAATTTTACTAAAACAATTTAGCTGAAACTTAAAATTTGCATGATGTTTTTAATGAAGCTGAAGAGTTAAGCTGGATAGCAGACCTAAGCCTAGAATTGGAGAAACAAGCATACTAGTGTTGTTAATATGTGGGACAGTTTAATATTGGATTGAGGTTCTCTTGATAAATTGAAAAAAATGAAATGAAATATTAATAGGTTTTAAGAATAATCTTTTTTTTGTTGTGTTGTGTTTTGTTTTGTTTCTCTCTGTTTTGGCTCTAGGTGTCAGTTCATTTTTCCCCTTCTTTTTAAGCATTTTTATTGATGCATACTAATGACATATATTAATGTCAAGTAATTTATATAATAGGGATAAAGTGATATAAAAAGTGATATTATTTTGCAATCAGTCTCTGATTTGAAGTGTCTCTTGGCACTCTGTTGAATTCTGTTCTTATCTATGTACTACTTGAATTACCCAACTGCCTGCAGTTTGTTAAGGTAAGTCTCAATACCTTCTTACTCTCTGATTTTGTTACAACCATATAGAAATTATAATCTAGGTATCTTCATTTTTTGACTGATTGGTACTATAATCTTCATTTATCATCCTGAGCTCTCTCTGCTACCTCAAACTTTGCTTTCTCCTCTCAACTACAGGTCATGGGTCAGGATCACAAACGATTACTGTGCGGCAGTAGTCAATACTCAATGATAACAAAGTTATTAATTCTCCATCCTCTTCTTTTTTTCTTCACTGTTTTTCAGTGGTAGGAAATCAAATGCAAATAAAACTTAATAGTTAGCAAAAATAGCTGCCAACTGAAGTAGTCAGTTAACACAACATACAGATAGCCTGCTGAATGCAAATATGACAGAACAATCATGTAGAGATGAAGCCTACCAACAGTAGAAGTTGTGAAAGAACAGCTAGAGAGGCTGGATATCTATAAGTCAGCAGGACCAGATGAACTCCATTCAAGAGTGTTGATTGAACTAGATTAAGTCATTGCAGGACCACTGGCAAACCTCTTTGAGAATGTATGCCACTTAGGAGAGGTCCCAGAAGATTGAAAGAGGGCCAGAGTTGTGCCCATCTTCAAGAGTGAAAGGAGAGAGGACCCAGGGAACTACAGTCTGATCAGCCCACCCTCAATCCCAGGAAAAATACTTAAACATTTTCTCAAGGAGCCCATATGTGATAAGCTAGTAGAAGGCAAAAGTCTGAATGATAGCCAGCATGGTTTTGTCATGGGTAGGTCATATCTAATTAACCTTAGACATGATAGAAGGAAATGTCCTTCTGTGACCAGGTTATTCACCAGCTGGATAAGGGAGATGAGATTGACATCATATACTTGGATTTTAGGAAGGCCTTTTACTAGGTGTCCCATGAAGCTTTCAAGGTAAAATTAGGGAACTATGGGCTCAACATTGCAATAGTCAGATGTGTGGGAAACTGGCTATGGGGTCAGACCTAGAGAGTATTAACAGACAGATCTGTCTTGACCTTGTGGAAGGTAGCTAGTGGGGTTCCCCAGGTTTGGTACTTGCACCAGTGCTTTTCAACATCTTTATCAATGATCTGGATGTGGGGGTGAAAAACACACTGGCAAAGTTCACTGATGACATTAAACTTCAGGGAGTGCAGCCATGCATCAGGGTAAGTTGATGAGCCAGGCAGACCTAAACAGATTAGATGGTCGGACCAGAACCAGATGCTGTTCAACACTGAAAAGTGTAAAGTGCTCCATCTGGGGAGGAAAAATCTGCAACAAACTTATAGGCTTGGTGGTGCCATGTCCAAAAAGGAGCTGGGAGGTCATAATGACCATAAAATGAATGTGAACGAACAGTAAGAAGCTGCGGTTATTAGAGCAGACCATATGCTGGCATGCATCAACCGATGCATCTCAAGCAAAACTAAAGAAGTTATTCTCCCACTCTGCTCAGCACTGGTGACACCACAACTGGAGTACTGCATCTAGGTCTGGGTGCCACACTTCAAGAAGGATGTGGTGAAGCTTGAGACAGTCTAGAGAAGAGCCACTTGTATGATTAGAGGCCTGAAGAGCAAGCCATATGAGGAAAGGCTGATAGATATGGGGCTGTTCAGCCTAGAAAAGGGAAGATTTAGGGGGAATTTGGTGACAACTTACAAATATATCAGGGGTGAGCATTAGGGGCTAGGTGAACATCTATTCACTGAAGTGCCCCGGGGAAAGCCAGGAACAACAGTCATGAACTCCTAGAAGAAGATTTCAGATTGAATATAAGGAAAAACTTCTTCATGGTTTGTATGACCACACTCTGGAATAGACTTCCAGCAGGGGTGGTTCAGTCACTTACACTGGAGATCTTCAAAAAGGAGACTGGACGTACACCTTGCTGGGGTTATTTGACTCCAACAGTTTTCCTGCTCAGATAAGGGGGGCTGGATCTCATGAGGTCATTTCCAGCCCTAAACTTCTGTGAATCTGTGAGATAGGGACATCTAGAATGGAGGCCAGAGTAGCCTATGACAAATGAAAGGATTATTCTTCTGCTCATTGGATATTGGAAAATATCATTAAAATTGACATTTTATTTCTTTAATATGGATATTAGCAATATTAGCACTGGTTTTAAGTTATGCTCATCCAGTTGGGAAAAATAAGTGAACCACATGGTCTATGTGTATTGCACAGAATACTTACATTTTAAATAACAAATACCGACTGTTGAATTGTTGCAAATGTGCCATAAATCACACATTACTCCCAGAAATTAGGGATATGAATAATTTCAGGTGATGTTTAAATTAAAGGGATAGAGATCTGCTCTGGGGAGCCAGTTAATAGCAAGAGAGACAGTGGGAATGCCAACATATTGAATTGATGCGCCTGAATTTTCTGTGCAGAAAGTTCAGGTGCAGTAAACTGGGCCTCTTTACGCATCTGAACATGTGCTCATTGGGAGCACATTTGCAGGATAGAGGTTTGTAACAGAAAGCCTTATGCCATAAAACCATATAATCCATTATTCCGAATTTTTCTGAAGCTTGTTAACTACCATCATCTTCATTTACCCTCCAGTTAAAACAGCTTATATAGAAAATGTGATATTTTCTCTTTAAAAAAATTGGCCCTGCATTTTGTGTCATGGATGGTTGGCCATGTCAGTGTGCTTTCCTCATCTTCCCAGTTGGAATCCTTTTGGTCAGTGTGAGCTGTCTCCTTAGGTCTTACTCTTTCTGCATTTCTGCACATGCAGAGCAGAAAACCAACTCCCAAGGCACACTTCAAAACATTCAGCTTTGTCCTAGACATTTGAGTGAAAGATTTTCATTCTTTCAGGGTGGCAAGAGGGGTGCTTGCTTGTGAGTTTTCCTTATAATCCAGCTGTATGTGACTGATTTGATACTCCATAATCTGCAGCAGTATTAATTTACTACAGAATTCGTGGGGGAAAATAAGTGAAGAATGCATGCAAGCTTTAGTTCTGGTAACTTTATAATATTACATCAGACAGTAATTTGACTGCTTATAGTGTGTGTTTCCTGTTTCTGTTCCTTATTAGAATATACTGTGCACTCCTTTAGAATTTAGCCTAGACAACTATTTTGTTTTTAAATAAGTTAAAGGATTGCTAATGTTATCTTTTCTCTATATCTTATTGTCTCTAGGATCATAACTATGAATAAAAATTATCCTACCCATTTCACTTGGTACATCTTGACCCTGACTAATGTACTGACATCAAAACATTTGTATCCATCTGCTCACAGCCAAGGAACAGAGTTCCTTATAGATCTAAAATATTTATGTAAGTATTTGTATATAGTTTCATTAATTAACTAAAATATAGATGATTGAATAGGGGAAATAATGATACTATTTTAGTTGGCAACAGGAACTTCCTTTGTATTCTGATTTTTTTTAAATTCTTAGCATAATGGGTCCTGGTCTTTGACTTTCTTAATAACAATAAATATATTATTACTACAATTTCTCAGTGCAAGAACTTGTAAGGCTTCTAGAATTCATGAGATAACATGTCAAATAAGTTGTAACTTTTGCATAGTGAGTTAAACTTGGTTTTGGGGAGGCGGAAATTGTTAAAAAAGGAAGTAAAAAATCTCTTCCCCTCCCAAAAATCACAGCAAGCAGCTCTTTGTTTTGAAATGATGTAACAGTGTCAAATAGTGAATCATATGACATCTAAAATATACTGCTAGCAATCTGTTTGTTAGTTTTCTGTTGGTTATTAAGCTTCTTTAAAAAAATCATATTCGTGTTTTATTGTTTTTTCTTTCCCTCTGCCATTCTGACAATAATTAGAAATAATAAATTAGAACAAAATGCCATAATAAATATTAAAGTACAACAACTTTAAAGATCAACAATATAATGTCATAAACTTGAATGGAAAAAAATATTTCTTTAATAACAAACTCCCACCAGAAATCTGGAATTATCTTAAATCTTAATTCTTACTCATCTTTGGCTGTCCAATATTAATTTGCATGTGTATTATTACTTGCCTCTATGCCTGAGTGCTAGTGCTACATGTTTATAAATTCTAATTCTTTCTATGCTTTTAAAAAGCTATTCCTTGTATGCTATCACCAGTCTTGTTGTAAACAAGATATTTCAATGTGACTTTTTAGCTTCATTAATATTTTATACACATAAATCAAACCATAAAAGCATTCTTCTTTAAAGCAACTTCACGACATGAAAAATACCTTATAAGGTAAACTAGAACTAAAATATAGTCATCTTTATGAGTTGTCCTTTGCAAAGTGCAACAATAAATGCTGGAGCTCCATTCCTAAGGAACTATAGACCAGCATAGTTAACCTCACAGGGCACATCCCCATGAGCAGGAACATGCATTTCCCTGGGGACAAATAGCAGTGGCTACTTGACTCTGAAGAACTCCCATGCATATACACTCTGGTGGGGGGTAGGGAGAGTCTGGGGCAACCCAGGTGATAGCCTCAGCAGCCTTACCTGGGGTCTTGAGGGCTTCTGGGGACTGCAGCCATGGTGATCCTGCAGCAGGAAGCCTGGTCAACAACTGTAGTGTGGCTCTGGTTAGCTAGACTCAAGTTTCAGGTGGCATGCGCTGCTGGTATGTGTGCTGCCCTGCTTTTTTTAGTGTGGGGTTTTTTGTCACTGGGATTTTAAATTAGCAACACTGGGTACACTGCATGCGTGGCACATGCAGACAGATCTGTGGTGTCACATGCCTCATGTGCACACTTGTCTAGAAACGCCCACAGATTTCAAGGTTCAATGACAACCTAATTTTTCCCACCAAGAAGGATCAGTCACTTTTATGATTCCACAGTTCAGAGTCTTCTGCTGGTCCAGAATTTCCATTCCTGTAATTAATCTTGTTGAGGCTGGATCTTTGGTGTTTTCCTTTGTCCTAATCATATGTTACCAATGTGCTAATATTTGGTTACATACCTGAAAGAGTGGTTTCTCTAAATTATAGCAACAAATTTAGCATATTGGAAATAAATGACTTTCAAATGGCAGAAATGTAGTGAATAATCAGAAAAAAATGAGGATAATTTATCTGCCTACTATGCCAAAGATAGTTTGTCTGTCTACTATGCCAATAAAAGATAATGTCTGATTTAGCTTTCAAAGGACCTATAGCTAAACTGACAACACATATTTTATATGTCTGTTTAAATATGAAAAACTAAATAAATAAATCAGGGTTTTCAACAATTCCATTAAACTTATGTTTTGCCTTAGCTGTATTTTTTCTATTGTTGTCACAGCTACAGGCAAATTTGGATGCAGACCACCATTCCTAACATTTGAGTGAAGGATACGTAGGAGTGAGACGTTGACTCAAGACAACTCTAATTCAGATGCTGTGTTAGCTTCTCACCTGGTCATCATTCTGAGCTTCTGTGCACTCCTAAAAGTCATCAATCCTAAATTCAGGTGATTGTACTGAGACAGACATTTTGTACATTTATACCAGCTTTCGCCTTTTGGGGTTTTTTTATGGAGCTAGGTTGATTAATACTGCTTAAAGATCTGTCTGAAAGGATCTTACATTGTGCTGTTTACCCAAAAGGAATTAAAAGCAAAAAGGTATAAAACAATAGCTTTTCTTACAACTAAAATACCTCTGCCTCTGGAGTGGTAAAGTAGAATATAGCATCTTTTTGGCAGTGTACTGCACACTTGGACAAAAAGTGAAGATTTAGCTCATAGTACCCAATGAAAAGTGATAGAGGAATGCAGGTATGGAAACTGCAACCTGAACAGAAACTTGGCTAGGACACTGGGCACTATATTCTCTATACCTTTCCTAGCCTATGTGGAACTTGTGAACCAAGTATGTGATATTTTGGGCAATTGTGCAACGTTTGGATTCAATTTCCATGTGGGATATAGTTTCACCTAGAATATGTGTGTATCTGCTGCAGAAGTGAGCTGTCACACCTTTTAGCCACTTAGTCCACTGGTTAGAGCAATCCCCCAAGCAGCAAGAAAGCAAGGTTCTAGGCTCCTTGACATGAAAAAGTATTGACTTTGCACTGCTCTCTATAAAATGGGTGGGAAAACACAACTGTATCCTCTCAGGATCCTCCTCCACCCACCTCCCGAACATACATCTTTCACTTTCAGAAATGTTTTCCAAACCCCAGGCCATGGATAAAGTATTTCCCAGTGTACTTTCCTTCTGAAGATGGCTTCCTGGACATCCAGGAAGGGAAGATATGTGGGATGAGGAGAAAGGAATAATACAAATCAAAGGGATGATAATTCAGAGAGTTGGATGCTACCTTGGAAGGAAGGATGCCCTTAGATCTGGCGGTGTCCACTGTATGCAAAGGGGCAGAAACTTTCTTACTGCTGTTTACCCAATTACTATTAAACAGAAGTTTCAGAAAAGCCACTGGGGGAAAAGGTATCCCATAGCAATGTGACACTGCTAAATTCTAATGAGAATACATACTAAGTTATTTTGTAGATGAACCAAAGTGATTAACCTTAACTACTACAGTTCGGAGTTGATCAGCAAGTCACCTAAAATAATAGTCATCTATCTGTCTTGCAAGACAATAGATTTGCTCTGAGTAAGGCATCAGCTCATTGAACATCTGGCTGTACAGCCTGATCCTTGAATGACAACCCCTTCTGCACTTATCACATATGAATTTCAGATCTAACAGTTCTGAATGTAGTGCATGGTTCTTTCAGAGGTTTCTTCTTTCCTCTGCATGTTGGACTCTTCTTTCCTCAAAAGTCTTTCCTCCAAAGCATGCTTCATAGACTTTCCAAGTGCTTTGATCCTCATCAGTCTTTTTTCTAGTCATGTGACTCATTGTTCATTGCCATTATATCTCTCTTACAAACATCTTTGAAAAAGAGAGATAAGGACACCTACTGGTCTTCTTCCTGTACAGTTTTCCATACAACAGATCCTTGGGTATATGGCCATCATCTGACCTGTGCATATGACCAAGTCTTCTAAGTCAACACTGAATGAGAAGAGAATGGATGCTCATAATGTTGGCATGTTCCAAGATCTCAGCATAGGGTAACTCCATCGCACCAGGAAATTTCAGAATGTGATGAAGACGTAAGTGGAACCTGTTGAGATGCCTTTCTTGTGCAGAATATGTGGTCCCAGATTGGTTGCCATATAACAGGGTGTTGATGATGCAAGCATGATATATTTTGACCTTGGTCTTAGCTGTTATTTTGTTGTTATTCCATACTTGTTTGCTCACTGTGCTCATGACATCTGGTGCTTTGCCAATACGGGTATTCAGTCAGCTTCAAGTGACAGGTTGTTGGTAACAGTGGAGCCAAATTACACAAATCCACTCGCAACATCCAATATGTCTCCTCAAATGACTTTATTAAAATACATGTACTTTCTGAGTTGGCATAACCTTCTGTCAAAAAATAAATACACATGCACATGAGCATGCAGGCACATACTGTGTTGTTCGGATTATAAGGAAACCCCACATTTTTAAGATCAGTTTTAGGAAAAGCAGCTTTTTCTTCTAAAATAAAAGTCAATAACAGCAGATAAAGTCCTTGAACTTCAATTGACCTTACAAAATCCCACAGTAGAATCACAAAACAAAAAAGTACCCGAATGATTACATATGCTAAAAAAATAAAAGAAAAATAAAAGAAAGCATCCTTGTTCCACAAAGCTCACTATATTCTTTTCAACCTAAAACGTTCTTTTCTTGTCTGCACATACTAAGGCAAATATTTTTAGCTAAATTGCTTAAAGGTATTTATAGATGGGCCCTTATGAATAGTTTGGGGTCAAAATACAGTTCTGCATATGAAGGAAGCCCTTCATATAAGTTGATTAATTCTTATGGTCCTTTTTGAGGGAGAATAAGATTGGCTTATACCTGGAACAATATAATATTTTAGTGGCTTAGTCAATTATGAACTTTCCCATTTAGGATTCATTTCAGTGTTGTTGTTTATTATTCAGAAGCTCATAATTAATATTTTAATTATATCAGGGTTAATCTACATGTGCACAATTACTGCATAGTAACGTTGTTGTCCTGTAGGATCAGGCCAACTGTCAGGATCTCAAAATTGTGCTGTTAGACAGGAAGATGTGACACAATTGCATGTATACACACACACACAAATCAATTAGGTACACACACACACACACTACCAACTCAGGCACATACACATACTTATAACCAGTAGATTAAAGATTACCAGCCTAGGCACATACACACTCTAATGTGTAATGACATGAAATCATACACAATACACACATACATATACATATTCACACAGGTTAAACACTGACTTAAGTGACAGTGTGTGTGCGTTGGTGGGTGGCTGTTGTACCTATGCTTGGGGAGCTTGGTAACTAAAGAGCAAGTGGCAAAGATCAGGAGAAAAGGCAGTGAAGATAAGGCAAAGGCAATGGTAGAGATCAGGGGGAAAAGCAGTGGGGTTAAGACAATAGCAAAGAAACAGGGGTTTGCAGGTAGAGAGGAGCTCAGGATGGTTGGAGCCACAGAAGCATAGGACAGGTGTTGGAGGTGGTGATGAGCCAGAAGCAGGAGGGTGAGAAATGAGACAGAAGTTAGAGGGGTGAGGAGCAGAGATTGGAGCAGGGCCAGAACTGTAGTAAAGCAAAATGCAAATCAGGGGTCCAGATAAGAGTTTTATTAAATGAACACTGTACTGTACAGCTTGGTTCCTACACACACTCACACAGGCACTACCACACACAATCACACAATGGCATCAGGAGAAAGAGACTCAGTAGGAGGCTTGGAGTCCAGGTAGGGAAGAGAAACAGAGTCCAAGTCCTTGGTTGAAGAGAGGGTGGGTGTCATAGCTACCTATCCTGGTCTGTGAGTTGATCCTTGATGGCCAGTTGGGGTCTTCTCCAGCAGGTGTTGTCTGGAGTCGGGGTCACTGGAAGGGCCTCTGGGTGGATAGATGGTGTGGCATGGTGCTGGTCCAGATGGAGAGGGTGTCCCAAGGAGTCAGAATTCACTACCCATTTTTATGAAGCAGACTACCTATGATCTGATATGGGGAGGGCATGTGCAGGCAATATCAGCCCTGTTCCAGAGGGTTTCAGATGTTCATACTGAGCATGTGCAGCCTTGGCACAATGGCAGATTGCCTCAGCTTTTGTTTCTTGAATGCGGAGGGTGGTTCCAATGGCTGACTCATTGGTCCAGGTATTGGTTTTGATGGTCGGGTGATTTAGTAGGGGGTCCTGCTATCATTGTGCTTCACTCATCCATTCACTTTTTTGCTTCAGGTATTCAAGGAAAACCAATTTACATGGGAGAGGTTAAGAGACTTAAATGTAAGTCATAATTGCAACATTCTTGCACAACAGGGCATGGGGACAAGATGGAAACAAGATGGGAACCTGACACACAAAATAGATACTTGACATCACTCATCCCAACCCACATTGCAGGCCTAAATCATACAATGTTAACGTAGAGACACTTAAGACACAATAACCGTACGGTGTAATACATTACAATAATCCAACACACACAGCAAAACACTATTACAATAGCTCATGGTTACTATAAAAGGAGAATTATGTACACAGGGTTTCAACTTAATTTATAACTACTTACATATACACCCATAGGGAATAAAGGAGGGGAGAGAAAAAGGCAGAATTGATGAGGAAAAGGGGATGTCATATTTCTACGTAAAAAAAAAAAAAAGAAAAATGTGGGAGTTTTCCTAGAATGTAGGTTACTGCATGCTAACTGAAAATTACTGCAAGTACGGGTGTGCCTACATGTGTGTGCCCATAATGCTCAGTAACAATGATGACTTATGCCAACTCAGCATTATGCAGGTAGCAAATTTACTCCCAAGTAGTTACTGTTCAGTAAGGCATGTGTAGATGCCTTACTGTGCAGTAACCCTATTTGTGTAGATTGACTTGGAAGTAACTTTACTCTGAAGTCCGTGCACACACAGTGTTACTTTGCTGTAATGCCTACACATGTAGATTCCGGTCTAAAAACTTCTTGCTGAAAATGCACATGTATACATGCCATCAAAGTAGGAATTTATTTATTTATAATATTTAAAGCATGAATACAATAGTCCGTGCTTAGCTTTATTAGAGCTAAGGTCAACAGAGATACCCCAGCATGCATTGATTTCAATATCTCTGTTTTCTTGTTGCTAGTATAGTTTTTATATATGTTCATATGTTTCAGTGCACTTAACTAAACTAATTAGAGAAATACCCTAATATTGGTAAGCAAAGGCAATTTTTGTTTGTAGTGAGATAAACATATGGAAGAAGTCATAAAGCTTTATTGGAAGATTTAACTCAAGGTCTTTCCATTTTATTTTCCTTGTGCAGACCTAATTGCCCAATTAAATATTTAATTTGAACCAAAATGTGGCCACAGCTGTATCTGAATTCCCAACTCATTTATTTAAAAAATCTGCCAATATGGTGACATATGTTATCGAATAGGTATTATGATTGCCTTCTTGGTGTGATGTTTTTTGAACATTTAGTAGTTGTTTAGGGAAATGTTAATACATTCATGTTGTCCCATTTTAGTCTGTTTATTTTCACTCACAGAGTAGGTTTGACTCTGGTTTCTGAGTGATCAAAACTAGTTAACATGGTTGAAGCTAATTACCCCACAAGTTCTTTTTCAAATACTTACAATCTTCAGAGAATTATACCTATTTTCATAGCAGTGCAAAACATTATTTCCAGTATATTATTTATCTGAATCTCTTATGGTATTCAAGTATTATCCCAGCTTCCCTTTTATGGTCTTGCTTTTAAATGTTATATAAAGCACAGATGACGAATAAATATAAAACAGAACAGAAAGAAGCATGGGAAAAGGAATGAAATGAAAATGGCAATTACTAATTGTTTATAGATAAGTATGAATAAAACTGAGACAATGTTTTCTGAAACTAGAGGTATTTGCTCAAATTTCAAAATCTCCCATTTCTTTTTATTTTCATAAAAACCAAAACCATATCTGACAATGAGAATTTGCTTCCTTAAGCCCTTGATACATTTTCATTTAATGGCATGGTGGGATCTGATCCACAGTTCCAACAATCATGCCTCCTGACATATCACACGTACATAGCAGGACATGTGGTTTTGGGAGCAGGGTTCATATCCCAATTGTGCTCTTGTTACTTGCCAGCTCAGGGGAAGCCTAGGATCATGGACATGAACCAGTGTGGTCTAATGTAGCACCAGGGCCACAAGGGAGTGGTTTAAGACTGCAGTGCAGTCCAGTGAAGCCCTGAAATCATGTGAGAGCTGGTTCAAGACTGATTTTTCAATCCTAGCTCTGGGACCCTGACCCCTGTGCCCTGGAGGTTCAGAAAACCACATGCGCAAGCCAAGCTACACTTGCAGTTTTTAGTGTCTTGGGATGTTGGGACTCCAGGGAGAGGGTTACCTGATCCCAGCATCCCCACGTATCAGGAACAGCAGAAAACTGTATGCACAGCTTCACTATAAACATGTGTTTTAAGGTCTCAGAGCATGAAAATCTCAGGATTTTAGAATCTTTCCCAGATCCCAGAATCAGGGAACCTCTCCCAGTTCCTATGCTCTGTGTCCAGATTGTGTCAAGTGCTTTGTTCAGCTTCTGTGGGTAAGGCAGCATAAGGCAAGCATGATTCAGGATCATGGTGAGCCCTGTGGCTCCCTGTAACTCAGCACCCCAGCTCAGCTGCTAAGTTTCCATTGAGTGGACACCTTGGAAAAAGCTTGAGGTTACACTATGTCATTGTCAGCCTGCTGACACAGGGGGAGCTGTCAACTAAATCCTACCATGTAGATGGTATCTGGCTATATGGCAGGGCAATCCTATTATACGTTTAATTTAAAATATGATGGAAACCATCCACAAAAAAAATATTAGCTGCATTTTGTGGAATAATTTTGTTGATAGTTTCCCATTTTGTTGCACCATTAATTCCATGAATTTGTGTCAGGGTTACTAGTTAATGGCATAATTAACAGTTTAGACATGCTTTAAGTATGTCTACTAGGGACCGTAGTCACTTAAACCCTTGTCAGATTTTGATTCTAAAACAACACTCTCTCATCAGACGTCAAGACAAAGCTGAATACTACTTCAGCTTAGGTTGCCTTTCCATTCTTTGGCAGATGGACATCCTGATTATTTTGAATTCAGAAGACAAGTACATTCCAAGGTGAAGGACTCTGATCTCCCATAAGCAACACATGTTTTAACTGTATTTCTGTCTGCCACTGTAGTAGTAGGACGCAGGGGAAGCAAGTCTCGAGGTTCAACATAAAAACCAGTACACAGCCAAGACAGTCCACCAAAACGCTGTCTTTGTAAATGGTACTGTCAGTGATATATGATTGTCTTTGCATGAGGAACTGGCAGATAGCTGCTAATAACAAATTGTTAAATGTGAACTAAAGTTAGAATTCTGCATTACACCATGAACACAAGTGTCTTTTTGTTTCTAAACTCATATCTCATATTATAATGTGCAGATGCCTATTAACAAACCAGAGGACATAGTCCATTCCATTCACTTAGAGGCAATTGTATTGATTATGGTTACTCTCAGAGACCCAATCAGGATTGGAGTGACATTCTGCTAGGTATAGTAAACATAAAGGCTCAAATCCAATTAACTTTTTAGATGACAATGCCTCTTCAGCTCTTCAGGCAAAAAATACCCTTCTTGCCCTAGGAGAGCACATGGAGCAACTGTATTCATAGCTATCCAATTCTCTTCCGAAGCAATCATGTGCATCTGCAGAACACACAGAGTTAACCACAGGCAACAAACAGAAAATGTCAAGTATGTAATGAACTCCTGCCTCTCAAGCACGTGACTTGGCTGCAAATTACATGCCTCCACTGTTTCAGAAGAAGGAGGATCCACTCATCTTTATCACAGTTTCATAGTGCTTAGGGTTGGAAGGGACCTAAACAGATCATCACGTCCAACCCCCTGCCCCAGGCAGGAACAAGTGCAGAGTCATAACACCCCAGCCAAATATCTGTCCAGCCTCCTCTTGAAGACCCCTAAGGTAGAAGAGAGTACCAGTTCCTTTGGGAGTCCATTTCAGAGCCTGGCAGCCCTAACTTTAAGTAATGCCTGAACCTTCTCTCTAACAATTTGTGGCCATTAATCTTAGAAATTGCCAGTGGTCCCTGGGGAAACAGAGCCTCACCCAATTCCTGCTGTTCCCCCCGGCAAGTTTGTAAATGGTCACCAGATCCCCTCTCAGCCTTCTCTTGTGGAGACTGAATAAGAGCAGGCCATTAAGCCTCTCCTAGTAGGGCCTGCCCTGCTGCCCTTTGACCATGTGAGTGGCCCTCCTCTGGACCCTCTCCATGCTAGCCACATCCCTCTTGAAGTGTGGTGCCCAGAACTGGATGCAGTAGTCCATCTGCGGCCTGACTAATGCCACATAGAGGGGAAGGATCACCTCCCTGGACCTACTTGTCATGTATCTGTAGATATACAACAAGGTGTGGCCATCCTAACTGACTGCTTCCTTGCATTAATAGTTCATGTTCATTCTGGAGTCGACAATTACTCCAAGATCCCTTTCTGCCACTGTTTTGACAAAAGGGGAGTTCCCCAGCCTATAGGTGTGTTGCTGGTTCCTTCTCCGTAGATGCAGCACCCTGCACTTGTCTGTGTTGAATTCCATCATATTTTCATCCACCCACCTCTGTAACCTGTCTGGATCTAGCTGGATTCTGTACCTGCCCTCCAGTGTGCCACACCTTGCCCCACATCTTGGTGTCGTCATTGAATCTGGATAGCGTGCTTTCCACACCCACATCCAGATTGCTGATAAATATGTTGAACAGTACAGGCCCCAGGATCGAGCCCTGGGGGACTCCACTGCCCATATCCCTCCAGGTCAAAAATGACCCATCCACCACCACTCTCTGGGCATGACCATCCAACCAATTTGCCATCCATCTGACTGTGCAGGCATCAATGCTGCAGTCACCTAGTTTTTTTTTTGGTGGGGAGTTGTGAGAATGTGGTGGGAAACAGTGTCAAAGGCCTTCTTAAAGTCCAGGAAGATGACATCCACCTCAACACACTTGTCCAGGGACTTTGTGACCTGATCATAAAAGGAAACTAGGTTAATCAGGAAGAATCTGCCCTCAGTGAACCCATGTTGGTTGCCCCTAAGCATTATCTCCCCTGCTGGGCCCTTGCAGATGTGCTCCTTGATAATTTTTTCAAAGGTCTTCCCAAGAACCGAGGTGAGACTAACTGGCCTATAGTTACCTGGGTCATCCTTTCTCCCCTTCTTGTAAATGAGGACCACAGTGGCCCTTTTCCAATCCTTTGGTACCTGGTTAGAGCCTCACAAACACTCATAAAGCCATTCCAGGGTCCCCTCTATGACCCCCGCCAATTCCCTCAGCACCTTTGGGTGAAGAGCATCTGGACCTACTGATTTAAACAAGTCCAGCCCCTCCAACAATTCCCAAACTAGGTTATCCCTGACTATTTTCACTGAATAGACTAATGGTTAGTTCACTTCCTGGAAGTGGAAGACCACATTCAGCCAGAGGGATTTTAATCCCTATCTGCCACCTTGCAGGCAAGTGTCTTAATCACCAGGCCTCTTCCCAAGGCTGCAGATTTGGGCTACTTCTTACTTGCTTTTTTTCTGACCTTAGGATTTTTGCATTCCTTTCCAATGATGACCCAGCTTCAACAGGAAAGCTGCCAGATAGCCTCCGCTGTTCCTAAGCAAAGGGCACTTTTTAAGACAGGGGGATATATATCTGTTTAAATCACTGGAAGAGGAGAGAATTCCATACCCCACAACTCCTACTTCCTGGCCAGGTGCCATAACTACTATGCTATTTGGCAAAAGGTAGATAGGTTCTTTTCTTTTCCCCACACACTTTGTGATGACTGTCTTAAAGATAAAATAATGGCATATTAAAAAATACCAAAAAAAAACATTTTTCTTTTTGTTATTGTTGTTTGGTAAGGAGGAAAATGTTACCTTCAATAATAGTTCATGATAGGTGAGTAGTTTTTATTTTTTTAATGAAATTTGAAACACACATTTTGACTCATACCTATAATGGTACACACAAAAAATCATGCAGTCATCTTGCTGTAAAACTGAAGAGCATTTTAAAATGTAATGATGTGAATCAGGCTCCTAAAGTAAGTGTCCAGCATTGGGGAACATACAATATTAATAGATTATATTGTTTTATAAATTTATACAAGCCTGATTTCTATGTCTAGTTAAAAGAATTTATGAAGTTGCTTCTAGTATTAGACAGAGAAGAGTTGGTAACCTCTACAATGCTGGAAGATCTTGAGCCCATAAGAAATTCAGTATGAGGCCTGGCAAATAGCTCCCAATTATTCAACTATATCCTGTGATCTTGACAAGGATACTGCTTGTGTTAGCCTTGAGTTTGTCTTTATTGTCTATATACAGGATGCCTTTAAAATCACAGACAACTAGAGAGTGGTTTGACCTCTATTACACAACCAATTTAAACCACTTTTGAAGGAATATATCAGTGACACTGACTTGGTTTCTTTTTGGCTTGGTTTATGACAGAACAAATTCATATTTGTTTGGGATTCTTACTAAGGACTGCACCATATGCTATTATTGTTCACTCTCTATTACATTTGAAGCATGGGACTTGATACTGATTAATTGTCTCTCTTTTTCTATTTCCCAGGTATTTTTGCCAGGTCTCATTTCTGATAACAGAGTTACTATCAGTCTTCTTATATTTGGTGTCACATTACTGAATTAACCATTGGTGCTATAAAACCCTAATAGGTCTTTGCTGTGGGATGACTGAATTTTCCTCCGAGTATGTGCTGAGCATATTATTGTGAAGGACTGGGGATATAGCCATAAAATTTCACTAAATCCACTTGCTTTCTCGGTTGTGACTCTGCAGCTTCCTCAGTTGAAGAGATGTCATGGGATATTAAAGGCATGCTCAAGTGGTATAAGCCAGTGAAAATCCTAGGGTCAAAACATTCTGATGAGAGGAAAGTGGCACAACTCCTCTACTCCAGCCATTAAAAGCTTGAGTTTTTTACTACTTTAGTCTCTTTTTGAATCACACCTGAAAATAGGAAGTGACTATGAAATTATTCACATGCATGTTGAGTACCTTTCCCACTAAATAACAGATTCAGAATAATCCTATTCAAACCCATTACATGATACACAGACCTAAGGCTGTACACAGAGCTGACTCAAGCAGGGTGTGGGGCCTGGGGCAAATCAGCCCACGCAGGGCCCTGCCCCTGCTCTGATCCTATGCACCCCAAACCCAAAGAAGCTTCCGCTGCCATCAGCAACGGTGGCAGCAGGAGGGGAGGGAGTAGCGAGCGGCTGGACACAATGCTGGCAGCTGCAGTACAGAGTCACCACAGCCACTCCACCCAGCTCTGTGGGGGGCCTCCAAATCGCAGGGCCCAGGGCAGTTGCCCCAATTCACCCCTCCATTAGGGATGGCCTTGGCTGCACAAAAATTTTACTTTGTGTAAGGAACAGGAGAGTAGTTAAGGAATCTTGCCATAGCTACAGAGGTGTGAAGTTGAACCCCTAGTTAATCCAGCTGTTAAGAGGTAATTGGTCATTTGGACTAGGAAGTCAAAGGTAGCTGCATCCCATACCACTCCTTTGTGTACAATGCTATTATGGAACCTGGCTTGCCTTAACCGCTCTACCTCTGTGAGATCCTAGGCTCAGAAGGATCTTTTGACTGGTTTTGATTGGTTGCACAATGCTTATTGATATTGCAAGAAACACATTACACTTACAGATAACTTCTAAAGAGAGAAGCATATTCAGAAACATTTTGTCAAAGCCTGCAATCTATTTTTTACATATCTTATCTTTTTAGTAACAGAATGTGAACTTGATTACTGTAATAAACATTTATATTCAAAAGTCTATGCTCATAAATCAGAATTGGCATGTAGGGAAATGCCTTATATTGTACAAATGCAGTGTATGGTAGAACCAATGTGTTTCAAAACAATAAAGACACTGTCAATGCTTTTCTCTAACAAGTAGTATCAGGTTTCTAATGGCTCTGTGACACTATTGATTCGTGATTCATAGTGTGTTGACCTTGATGATGTCACAACTTCCCGAGGGCTCCTTGCAGGTGTTTTATTTTATAAAATGAATGGGTGGGAGCTTAGTAAATATGCTTTTTATCTTTTCTATGAGTATAATTGTAAACAAGAGATTCTATATTGTTAAAATGAGGCATCATTGTCGGAAACAACAATAATTGAAACACTTTTCTGATCTGAGAAGTAATTTTCTAAAATAGTACTGTGGGATATTATGCTTATTCTCCCCATGATTTGCAAGTCAAACCTACCTATTTTGTGGGGACTTATGTTTTCTGTTTGCTTGTTTGTTTGCTTTGTTTTTGCTAAATATGAAACTGCAATATCAGCCTGGAGTCACAAAGGAGCTTTTCAGGATCATGCACTAACAAGATTTTATAATTGAAGCTAATACTGGGATTTCAAAAGAACTGAAAGGAAGTTTGGCATCCACCTGTCTTCAAATTTCAATGGGAATTGGGTGTCTGATTCAGTTAGCTTGTCTTGAAAATCTTTAGCTTCATTAATAATACTAATGATGCATGAACCAAAATAACATCCAACTCACTGTCCCAGAGCAGCATTTTCTCTGCAGTATTAGCAGAAGCAAAGTGCAATGACTTTAATAAAGTCAGCAGAGGCAGGATTCCAAATGTGAACAGGGATCCAATCTGATGAGCAAGGAGTCGTCTTCATATGTAGAGCCTTTTAAGAGTGGAATTCTTCTTTGAAACAAATGCAAGAAATGTTGCTTTGGTATTTTCACTGAGTGATGAAGTTACATCTGTTTTTATTGATTTTTTTATAGGATCAGGAATAAGGGAGTTGCTAAAAAGAGAAAGTTAAATTCTAATTGGAGTTGTTTACTTCTATCTTATAGAGGAAAAAGAAAACCTGTAAAATTCATGCCAGTTAAAAATTGTCTGTTAATTTTTTTTTCATTAAGGATATGTTGTGACTGGAGAATCAGATGCTCCCCTACTATCCCCAAATATACACTTGCATCACAACAAGGAATTACCAGCATAAATTCATATAACATTATTCTATAAGTAATGTAAAAGTGTGGGAGATGGGTTGTGCGTTATTTGATTTCCTCCATGCAATAGGAAAAAAAGGGGAGAGACTAGAAATAAGTAGATGATGAAGGACCTGAGCAGAAAGGTGAGGGTAAGGAAAAAAAAGGAAAGGAAATAAAAGACTAAAAGAGAATTCAAAATGTAGAGGGACAGAAAGATGAAAATGAAGAAAGTTGGATCCTAGGGCATATTTAGTCACACATGCTTTCCTTTTTCTAGTTATACTTCTGTCCGAAAATGTTTTTTTAAAAATGACTTGTAGGTTAATCAATGAAACTGCATTTTCAGTTTAAAACATAATCAAGCAATAATCCTGAGACATGAAGAGCTATCTGAAGAATTATATGAATAATTTTATATCAGATGGTTCAATATATTAATTGTAATAAAGTTTCAGAATATGAATATCTACATCTATGACTATGACCCTAGCATCTATGAATCTATAAATCTAGTTCATTATAAACTGTAAATTGTAGTTGTTCACTATGCATGAATAATTACCAACTGTTTGTTAACAGACATTTTAATGGATCTAAATGTATCCCATACTGCTTCTCGGCATTCCAACTCTTGTTGGGGGAGCGGGGTAGAAAGGGAGGGGTCTGTGGTGGTGGCAGCCAGAAACCCAAAGAAGCTGCAACCTGAGTTACTTAAAAAGGCACGGGGTGGGCTTGGGGCCTCTTGCCTCTTATGGGAAGGTTCATTCCCCTCAAGCCTCCCCATATTTCAGACCCTGCTTCTAGGTGTGTGATAATCAATTAAAATATTGATGTATCCTATATTTATACAATGCATGGGTGGAGAAATGTTTTTTTTTTCCCCAAGACCAAATTGGAAGTAACTCTTAAGATTGGATTACCTATATTACTGCAACATCTCTTCCTCCTTCCTGAGATCTCACAAATATAATCCTCAAAATAAAATGCTAATTCTTAGGAAATATGGCTGTGCAAACCTTGCAACAGCTTCATTTCAACAGTTAATGACATGCTATTTCAAAAGATGCTTTGACTAGCCCAGAGCCAGTTAGCAAGTATAATTCCAGTGGATTAGTACAAGGAAGGTAAGACAGACACATCAGCAGTATGTGTTTCATTTAAATAGAATATAAATCCTTACTCTTTACTTCCATATATATATGTGTATATGTATGTGTGTATGTGTGTGTGTGTGTATATTTTTTTTAACATGGCTG
This sequence comes from Caiman crocodilus, assembly GCA_030014935.1. Taxonomy (NCBI): domain Eukaryota; kingdom Metazoa; phylum Chordata; order Crocodylia; family Alligatoridae; genus Caiman; species Caiman crocodilus. Next base: position 82,812,230 of record JAGPOW010003648.1, read on the forward strand.
ATAATAGCAAGAACATACCTGACAAATCCAAATTGCAGGGTATTTAATAGTATACCTGAATTTTCTGAATAAAAATTAAGACTGTATTTTACTGAAAAATACAGCACTGTGATTAAACCCTACCTAAAATGCTATTTGCCAAATCTCATAAAACCATTACCTAGACAGTAACATTTGTCCTATGTGGCACATCCACACATACAGGCATGTGTACTTGCAACAGCTAAAATAGCAGCAGCTCAAATCTGTGCTGGAGCCTCAGCACATGTGCCTTTAATATGGATCAAATTGTGCCACTTGGGCAAACTGACCCTGCTCAGCTCCTCCTGAATCTTCAGCCAGGGGGAACTAGTTGCTGGGGCCAACACATGGGCTGGCCCCAGCAATATAAAAAGCTGCCCTGGTGAGCAGCTCAAGGCTACTTTCCCTCAGGAGCTTCTCAGGGGGAAGTTGGTTAAGCCCTTTCCTTCCTCAGGCTGCTGCTCTTTTTGCTGCTGCTGTTGCCACCACCCATATGGGGGGGGTGCACCAGATCCCCACCACACTGCACAGCACCCCAGCACCACAGCCCAGCTTCTGCATTCCTGTTCCAGCCTGCTACCCAGCCTGCTGCCAAGCCACAGCCAGAAGACAGCCTGGGGAGGAGGCCTGCATTTCCTATGGGCCCCAGCCCCACCATCACTACTGGCATTTAAGGACACCTTGCCTGCCGCAGCTGTCTTTGTAGGCCACAGTCCACCTTCACCTTCACCTTCACTTTCCCTTTTGCCTGAAACACACCATGATTGGCTGACCTGGACAGCTGATACCACTGCTGCTGCTGCTCCTGCTGAGGAGAGGGAGAGGGATTTGGTCTACACCACACCTGCACTGGATTACTTCCCTAATTGGCTGTTTGCTCCTGCACTCCCTCACAGCTGTCTCACCATGTCTGATCCTATGCCTTGTTTTCCTGCCTGCTTCCCTGCTGTTAAGTGCCTGGCTGGAGGCTTGAGGGACTCCTGAACTGAGCTTCAACAAATGGAATCCCTCCATCACTCCAGCCATCTCTTAAACCTGCCTTAGCAGCCTCCCTTGTATGTTTTTCCCTTGTGTGGTAAATCCTGTGATCCACTTCCCCTGCCCTGGTATTTGTTGCATGACCTGTCTTTCACCCTCCTGTCCCTGGACCAGGAGAAGGTGTTCAACACAGTGGGTCATGGGTACCTTACAGGTATGCTGCAAGCCTTTGGCTTCAGGCCCCACTTCATGTAGGCTCTTCAGGTGCTGTACACCTCTTCAGAGTGTTTAGTCAAGCTCAACTGGAACCTAATGGAGCCCATCGCATTCAAGCAAGGGGTGGTTGCATCAAGGCTGCCCACTGTCAGGCAGAGGTATGTGGTGGGGTTCGTGCTCTGGGAGCCAGTGGTGCGGCTGGTCCTGTCAACGTATGCTGCTGATGTACTCCTTGTCATCGAGGACCCAGGTGACTTGGGGCAGGTGGAGACATACCAGGCATTGTACTTGGCAGCCTCCTATGCCCAAGTCAGCTGCATCAAAAACTTTGGCCTGATGGTAGGTAATGGGTGGCAGGTGGGATCAATCTCCCCCCATGCTCCATGAGCTTGCTGCTGTACCTGGGGGTCTATCTGTCCCCCATGAGCCCTTCCTCAACAGAGAACTGGCACCAGCTGGAAGCAAGTGTGGTGGAGCTGCTCTGGGCATAGGTGAGACTGCTATGGTTTCTCTCCCTGAACAGAAGAGCACTGATGTTGAACTACCTGGTTCTGTCCAGGCTCTGTACTGGAGCAGCAGGGGCACAGGGAAGCCATAGAGATGCTCTGACCAGGTTCCAACTGTTTCCATGTAGGACCCAGCCTCCAGTTGCCTCCTGGAGTGTGCCCTGCACCGCTTTTTTCCAGCTTTTTTTTTAATTTTTATTTTTTATTTTTTTATATATTTTATTATTTTATATTTTTTATTTTTATTTTTATTTTTTAATTTTTAATTATTTATTTATTTATTTAATACTGGGATTTCCTGGTGTCAGATTTAGAACCCATGCTGTAAATCTGCAGTTCAGGGAACATTTTATTCATTTTTAGCATGCCTCTTGCAGCATCTCAAACTGCTTTGAGGTGCCACAACAGGCATGTGCTCACTCATCTGGATGCAGCCTGTGAGTGCAATTAGATATAATGTAACTTGTATCTTAGTTGCCATAATTCATGATTTCCTCACCTGACAAGCATATTTTGTTGATACTAACTCTTCTTCATGATGTTCTATATCATATTAAATTACTTAAAGCCAATGACGTTATCAGGATCACATTAGTGTGAGGCCACCATCTGTTCAATTTACAGTCTGAGCAGAAAATGAAGTGGTACATCTAATCATCTTGTTTTATATTATGTATTTACTGCAGAGGGCTTTCATGGAACTGGATGATTTCTCAGTTAGCACAAGGTGTCATTATAATTGCCTCTTGTGAGGTGAAAAAATATAATCTAAAGGATTTGATTCTCTGCTACAGCACTTTATTATGCAAAGTACAAATGCTTTTGGTAGTTAGTCATTAGCCTATATGTACATAAGTAGACATTTATGTGGTGACACAAAGTCTGTGACAATTTGTGCCTTCTGTTGGTATACTGGTACTTTGCCATGTCGCTAGCATTTCCCTTTAATCAATATAGATTTCCACTTTAATACATTTCATTGCTTTTTATCAGAGCTTTCACACAGAAACCTGAGCATTTTATATTTTCCTTTTAGCTGTTTAGAGAACCTATTTCAGAGCACTATAAAAATGTAACTGGATTTTTAAGTAATTATATTTCAATTTATTTTGCAAAAATGATAAATGAACCACACATTGTATAGATTAGCAGTTATCAGTGGAGTATTTTAAACCATTATTTTCTTTTTGTTTGTTTGTTTGGAAATATCCCTCTTTGCTCAAATAAGTCAAAATGTATCCAGGTTTAGTTTGAAATAAAATAATGACATTAAATAGTTGTGGGGTTTTTTGTTTTGTTTTAACAGAAATGGAATAAAAATAGGACAAGATCGTTTAGAGAAAGTAAGAAACTAACAAAGAGATTTGGTCAGAATTCAGACTCAGCCAATGTTGAGGTTAGAAAAAGTCCAAATACATTTTTTTCCCCATCATTTTTCATCTTCATTCACCATTTTTTCTAGCTTCTTCTCTAACTGAAAGTAGAAGAACCAAATCTCATGAGACAAGATGTTCTTGCTTTATTTCTGTCTGAAATATACTCAAGAAAAACTGAAAACCTTCATACCATTTATTTATTTATATGTTTTAAACCCCAAAGAAATTTAAAGGGTAGATAATTTTCCAAGTTGTTGACTTCCTTTACAAAACAATGCAGAGCTAAAAGTTGAGCTTTTTTTTATCTTTAGAAAAAAGAATACCCTTCAAAGCCATTAAATAGATTGGATAAACTAAAGGCCAGAGGTCAGACTTCAGGACAAAAAAAAAGTGATAGCCACCTAAACTATGCCTGCAAACGAAGTTCAAGCCATGACCTCAGTACAACGGATTGTCTCTTTTTATGTTCCATTTAGCAGTGATAAAGATAAAAGTGCTAATAGCCAGCTCTCATCATATGGTACTAAGGTTAATATTCCACTGGAATGAAATTCACACTTGTCTCAGAATCTATATGGTACTTTGGGTTAGAAGAGATGCGGTTTTATGTTAACTCATGAACTAGTTTCAGCACTGTTCCATAGAAGAGCAAGTGGTGCTACCAAATACCTTCACGTCTTGGGGTTCATTGCAGTACTGTGAAGAGCAGCACTGACAAGAGACAGAAACTGAAGAAGAGTTTTGCATGTCTGTGCACAGAAAGACAGTCAAAAATAATTTTCTTAACTGATGCTGTGAAGACCTTTTTATGAGCTTCCTGCTACTTTAGTTCAGCTTCCATCCAAAAACCAAGCTGGATGAAGGGTAGAGAGAAGAGACTAAGGAAAAGAGAAGGATAATGAAAAGTAAAGATAGACTTTTTGAAGGAAAGAAAAGAAAAATAAGCTGAGTTCCTGATAGCCCTACTGCTGAACTGCCTGGCTACTTAGGCATATATAGCCTCATTTTCTGAACAACTGGGCTTCTTTCTCTCTCCTCTGGGGTTAGATGCTGGCAGTGAGCTACAAGAAGAATTAAAAGCTTGATCTTACTGGAATAAAGAGTAAAACTGTTAGCGGTTGGAATGGTACAGGATTAGACTAAAAGATCATAGCTGCTATAGGGAGAATCATATCCTGACATATTATGAACTGTTTAAAAGAAAACCTTCTGTATCGTCCAGCTTTTGTGAGTGCTCCAACATGGCACTAATGCAGTATTTTTCTGGTATGCTTGGCACAGAAATCATCAAGGCCAGTGGAAATAATCCTGTTGATTTCAGTGGGCACATTTACATGAGATACTAGAAGTACAGTAGATTAATTCAAAAGCTGTGTTAATGTGCTAATGTGCAGTAGAATTAGCATGTAAAAATATGTGCTGGTGCTACCGCACAGTATCACTTATTATGATGCATTGTTTATACCTGGTATCAGAGCACATGTTATTACAAGTACTAAACTTAATGCACTGTAATTACATCTCATTAATGCACATGTAGCTATGCCTAGTAAGCTTTGGATTTGGTGTAGTACACTAGGCTCAGAGGAACATCAGGAAAAGAAGAACCCTGAGGTGTGACTGATGGCACAACCCAGCAACCTAAACCTCAGCATTTGACTCTTCTGAAAAAGACTTGAGGAAGACTGACCCTTCAGATAGGCTTTGGTATGGTTAACAATGCTTAAATTATGAAGAAAGAGCCTATGTTATGAAGGAGGCTAGATTAGATAATCCAAACAGTCTCACCTGACTTTAAAATCAATGACTCTTTTAAAAGCATCCGTACATGTAGAAAAATCCATAATCTCTTACTTGCATAAGAAAAGCAATCAATTATTTTTATAAAGCCAGCTGGTGAACTACTTGATCCCATTAATGTGAAGATAGTTACAAAAGGATACTCAATGAAATAAAACAGGAGTATTTATGTGAGAAAGAAGTTAGAAGGATGGGTAGTATTTCATTGCAATGTAAGAACCCAATCCTGCAAACATACTTGTAGGTAACTGCTCAGACATGCAGTTAATTTTACTTCAGTAAGAATATTACTGTGAATAAAGTCAAATTCATGCATAAGGGTTTGAATTATCAGATATGTCCTTCTGTAAATATGTTATACCATTACTGTTTGTGCAATGACCATATTAGGAGGAAATTAATGAAAAATAATGGATGGTTGTCTACTTATGGTTTTGTTCAACTTCAAAATATATTATTTATGTTTCTTATATTATTTGTTATTACTCCTTTTGAGTCTTTTTCCTGATTTCAGGCTAGCATGACTAACTGCTTTTCTTTGTGCTTTAAATTGTAATGTATTACAATTTATGTACACTTTCCTTACATTTTTAAAAATAATATATCCATTTCCAAACATAACTGTGCCATCTTTCTATTTAAATTGTTTGCCAAATCTGTGACTGAAGAAGGAAGATTAAAATGATAAAAAAGAAGTTTTAACATATGTGAAAAAAACTCTCTTAATTTTATATAATTACATATATGCTGTACTCTGTAGGTATGAAGGCTAAAGAGTGTCCCCTTCACAGTTTTCAGTCATTCAGATAATAATTACCATCTCATGCTGTTTTATTAAATTATTTCAGGCAGTTATAAAATCAGTCATAAACCCTCAGTGGATTTGCTCAAGCACAGATTTGTTTTCCGTTCTCCTTTTTAGATTGCACTATTCATCTATCTGCCTACCCTTTTCTGTCTTTTTGCTATTGTTTCAGTGATAAAAAATCCCATCAAAATAGTTATTTTGCATCTTACTGCCTCGAATGTAACCTAAAAATAAATATTTTCTTCCTTGTTTATTTATTTTTAAACAGTACTTAAAAAAAAAAAAGTTCCGATCCTCTGGTTTGGATCTGGCTAAATCATGGGTATATATACAGGGTCTTCATAAAGTCTGTGTGCACAACCTAAGATATTAAAGTTTAAAAGTGCACACGGACTTTATGAAGACCCTGTATAAAGCATCACCTGTCTCCTGGCTCCACAATTGCAAGAGCCTGGATTTAAGGTCCCAGTTTTGCACATCTCTAATAAAACAGAAAAGAGACATTAAACTTGCAGTATTTTATTTGTCATTAAAGCAAGATGCTAAAATGTGGCTCTGAAAACTGCTTTTAAAATAATAAGCATAAGGAAGAAGAGAAACATCTCCCTGCTTCTTTCAGTTGTGAAGTTGAAATACAACCATTGGTAGTCTCCTCATAGCAGCAGGACTGAGGAACACAAAACCATGCCTCCTAGCTCCATTTATCCAGGACTGTCCACATAGCATGATTCATGCAAAGGGTAGCTCAGCTGAGATCAGTTAAAAAAAACTCTGATAGCTCAGCTAGCGGGATATTCAGTTTGATTTACCTTAGGGGCTATCAATGAATATCCTGATCTGAGTTTTTCTCAGGAAGCCAGGCACAAAAGGATGAGTTCAGTGCTCATTTAAAACTCTTTTGTCACCTGGTCAGCAGGAATTTGAATAGTTCAAACTCTGTATTATTGAGTTTAGAATTTAAGCTTGGTCAGAGAAGAGAGCATATTTTGACACTAAAATATAGCAGAGAATGGAGACTTTGAGAGACAAGAACACTCAAAAAAAATCTGTAGCAGGTCTGTCTGAAAAAGCAGGAGACATTTCTTTTTTAAGCTTCTCAAAACTGCAGTAATGAATTTTTAGGATCTAGCTCAGAATGTTTTCAACCTGCTGTGTCAATCTTCTTCTCTCTAGAAGCTTAACAATGAAGGTGATAGTAGCTTGGAGGCAGGTGACCTATCTGTATGCAATTATCTTTGATTATGTCTCACATAAACAGCGAAGGTGTTAATTCAGAACCAACATAAGTGTTTTTCTTACTACCTTTGCCTCACATGAAAGAGCACCACATACACCTACTGCTATGCTGTCTTCACTTTGTATGCATTGGCTCTTGATATATTTGTTTATGCAGAATTTTCACACAGAGAGCCTAATCCAAACCCATAGACATCAATCAGAGACTTCCCATTGACTTTAAATAGACTTTGGATTGGGTCAAGATTGCAGGGAGTACTACCCTATCTAGCTGCAGATAGCTTTTGATAAATCATCTTAATTAATCAAGAACTTTCTATGATGCAATCATATTTTGTAGCAAACAGGGGCTGTAAACTTCATCTTGCTTTCAACAATTCAAATACTTCACGTCCTTTTCTCTTTGCTTCTACTTTTGTAGACTTTTGTTTTACAGCTCTTCAGACTCTAAAAAAGCTAAGCACTGAGAATGCAGTAAAACAACATGTTGCTGCTTCTTGTCTTGGTAACAGACAATAAAAGTATTTTACATGCTATAAGGTAAAAATTGCTAGCCATTATAAGCCAATGCCTGTAGGGTGAACTGGCCACAGATATTATAATAATAATAATAATAATAATGATAAAGTAACAATCTAAAACATGTCTTGTACTTTAAATTTCTGCTGACTATATTGGCAACATAGAAGAAACAATCATAAATGAAGAATGGGGAACATCTAGCTAGTTAAGCTGCAGCGCAGCAGAAGAAGACCTGAAGAGCTATAGCAGAAGAATGAAAGTGAACATCATAATAGTGTTGCATAAAAGGCTACTGGTAATATTACAGTGTATTAACAGTATTGTTTTGTATGCAAGTCACAGGAGGTAATTATTCTACTCCATTCAGCATGGGTGAATAGGACCTGACTTACTGTATCTGGTTTTAGGTACCACACTTTAAAAGGGACATGAACAAAGTCAGAGAAGGTTTAGAAGTCAGCTACTACAATGATTAGAGGTCTAGAAAACACAACATCTGAGGAAATCTTGAAATATTTATGATTATTTAGTTTAGAGAAGAGATTTGATAACAGTCTTTAAATACAGAAAGAATCATTAGAATAAGAATGTGATCATTTTTTTTCTATGCCTACTGGGACAGACCAAGAAGCAATGGGCTTAAATCGCAACAAGAAAGATTTAGATAAGATAATAGGAAGACCTTTCTATTTATGAGGAAGGTTAATCACTAAATACTGAGAGAGGTTATGGAATCTCTGTTATTGGAATCCTTTAAATGCAAGTTAGACAAATGTTTGTCTGTTATGGCTTAGACATGGATGATATTGCCTTGAGCATCCTGTTGAACTAATGCAGGGGTGCTCAAACCCTGGCCTGTGGCTAGTGTGTGATATCATGTCATCCAGCCTATGAGGCTCAGCTCAGGTCCAGTAAATTGTATTCAGTCTACCACTGAAGACAATGAGAGTTATGCAATTGACTTCCCTGTATCTACAATCCAACTTTTAAGCCCTGATCCTGAAGTAAGTACAATGTAGGTCCAGGCCTGCACTACATAAAGCTGCCCTAAAACCAGTGGAACTCCAGGAAGACTCAACTCTCTGGCTGCTCAGAGTTCCTTGGGGTTCTGGGACTTGAAATACCAGTTAAGCAACTGCATTATAGGTTTTTGGATTTGTAAGTGAATTTGAATATAGGGAGCAAAACATGCAATATGGACCTTATTCCATAAATCAACTCTTATAATCCAGTTATAAATAACATAGTTACTGACTTAACAGTTTTTTCTAAACCATTGATTCTCGGAAACTTTAAGTATAATTTTCCTAAATCAAGGTTACCTTAATTGTGGGAACTTGATTAATTGGTGTAATGCTCTAGCCTCCTTGAAACATATTAATCCTAAAAGAGGCACCTAAGCATCTAAGTCTTGATAAATTTCCAACTTTGTGTTTATACAGCAAATATTTTGTTACTGTTAATGTAACTGTTACATACCAAGATGCATTGTTTTAACTGAGTGTTACTGCACCATTTTGCGTAATTGTTCCTGACTGGCCTAACAGTCTATATGACAAATGAAATGTAATATAGACAAATACCCAGGAATACATATTTCATTGCTTGCAAAATGCTGAACATAAATACAAAATGAGTGAGAGAAAAGTGAAGTTGACTTTGATTGGAACTTAAGGGAATAATGTAGGTCTGCTCTCCATGTTGTTTAAACTATGTGGGAAAGCAATTTAAAATTAAATGTTGGCTGTACCTATCTGCAATTGCAAAATGGTACTCTGTGTTTCTTCAGGTTCAAAGAAAATTGTATGCTGTTCTTTTCAGATGCTGCTTACATTTGGTCTGTACTCAGGAAGGATGAAATGAGTCATACAGTGAGATCCAGACTTTGTATTTTATGGCAATGGGTATAAGATGGGCCTATATATTGGTTATACCTATAATAGGTTATAACTGTTGTTATTATTAAGCATCCAGAAGAAGAAATATTTAAATAAACAAATGACTTTAATATTAAACAAACTTTTTTTGTCTAAAACTGATATTTATTGGCCATGCTAATATAGAAGGTTAACATTCTCCTGCTGCCATGCTGCTCCTGTCATAGATGATATCCCTTTTCAGCAAAATGGTTGCCTCCAGCACTGGGTTTGGAAATGCCAATTATAATTGTCACTTCAAACAAACACATTTCACAATTTCATACTGACCTTTAGACCTGAACATGATGGGTTTTGCTTAGTTTTAGTAGATCACCATTTTTTTTTATGGGTAAGGAGCTGGTAAAGGATGAATAGAGGACATTGCTGCTCCATAGTGGATAAAGGTGTGTGCATATATGCATGGAAAAAAGAATTGTGTACAAAGGCACCTACATTAAAATTAATACTTAAGTGAATTTTATAAAGATACTTTGGCAGGTAAAATGCATAACTCTTGACTTTAAAGAGGGGTTAGGTGTACTTAGGTAGTTTTAAAAATCTTATTAGTCATGAATTTGTATCGTTTTCCACCTACACTACTTGGTAAATATGTACTGAAGCGGTCTACTCTTTCCATTCAGTCCCCAAAATAAGTCAAAAGAGTCTTAACAGTCTTTGTACAGATCACTGAATTTGTCAAAATGTCATTACAATGGCCAAGGATTTCCAAGTACAGGGAAGCCTTTCCTCCACCTGCTGAGCTTACAGAGAGAATAGTGGGATAGCAGTTCTCATGCTGGTTTTATATAATTTATGGATTTTCTTTCAGTGGGTTGAGCCACACTGTACCTATTACCCAGGTTCTAGGGTTGTTTTGGGCTATCAGTAAAATGCAAAGTTGCTAAGGCGCAAAGGAGAATCTGGGTTCTAGCTATTTAAGCCTTAATTTAAAATATGAAAGAGGGCATAGAAACGATGCAATCTTTACACACACAAATCCCCACTGATTTCAGTAGGAGTTAGTGTATGTCAGACATGTAGAGGTGTCAGTTTTAGAATTAATGGGAATGAACTGTGTGGAGAAGCCAAAAATATAACACAATAACCTGACAGAAACAACACAACCTTTTCAAACTGTTTGCAAAAAATCTCTGTGCCTCCTGCTTGTTAGATGATAGCTTATTTAGGAAGGTTATAGAATAAATGCCAGTTAAAGAAAAGCTAATTCATAGTAAACACTATGAAATATGTTTTCACTCAGTCATGCATTCTTAAAATGATTTAGTGAACCAGGTTCTGAGCTAAATGCCCTGAGTCATTCAAGAAGCAGGTGATGTTATTTTGTGAGAGCTGGCATACTGAGGTTAACAAACCTCATTTTAAATTTATTTTATTTCCTTATTAGCACATCCTCCTATGCTTTTGTGGTACTGCCCACTGCAATAAGAACTTCTATAGGAGAAGAAAAATGTTCAGTATCTTATAAACAGGAAGAAAGGAGAGGTAAATTGCTAACCCAGGGTAATGTTCTGCTTGAAATTTTTCCTGTACTCTTTCATTAAGTGAGTGTCCACAACTGAGTGAGTGAGTTCATTAAGTGAGTTCTCTTCCATAACCAAGGAAGAGAATGGGTGGAAGTGCATAATTCAAGCAAAAAGATGTATTGTAAGATGCTGTTTAAATTGGGATACAGTATATACAAAGGTGATTTTCATATTAAAAAAAATTAAAATAGCATATGGAGATTAATTGGAAAGAAAAATACTTAATTGACCAAATTTATGCAGATATTGCTGCCAAATTTTCAAGAACCAAAAGATGTTTCCCTAAAGACTTAATGACTTAAAACTAAGCAATGATGGGAATATGTTGCGTTAAATTTGGGGTATAAATGATCCTTCAAGTCCATGGCCCCAATCCTTCAACCAGGTCCTTTAACACAAGACCGTCAGGGTCATAAAGTGCTCCATTGACTCAAGTGAGGTCTTGATCGGGGATTTGTGCTACCAAATCTGATGTAAAAAATTGAATTCCTTTTAGCCATTCAGCCATAACATTACAACTGGACACTTCAGCTTTTGGGAAACTGGCAATCAAGATTTATTTATAAACATTTGAATATCAGCAGAAATGTCATTCTGCTTTCTTACTGTAATTCTCTTCAGCAGAATTGTTTGGTGAAATTCTATGCACTGTATTATTCAGGAGATAACATTTACGTAATCATAGTAGTCCTAATGGGTCTATAAATCTACATGTTGCAACAGGCTGAGAAAGAAGTAATTATGTTTTTGTCCTCTTGTCATACTTAAGCCTGATCTATATTGATGAATAGTTTTTAAGTGAAAAGATCTTTTTCTAAACAGAAGTTTAAAAAATGTTAGCTTGATATCCACCATAAGTAAGCCATCTTTTGTCCTTTTCACTCTTCTTTTTCTCTGTTCTATTTAGGTTATTTTGCTATGTCTGTTATCAGGATATCTTTCTCTTTAACTTCTTCACTCCATTTCAGACCGTGTCCTGTCTATTTAATCTCTTTTCAGTGGTTTCAAATGTCTGTTAAGGAGCGTGTCAGTTGAACTGCTGTTGCGTATGATTTTAGACACAATACTGTAGGTGTGCCATGACTACAGTTGGCTGAAAATTCTATTTATGACAAATTCATGCAACATGTTTTTATTTACTTCATTTTTTTATGAGAAAAGACTGATCGTAGTGGACTTTGCCATCAGCCAAATCAAGACACTTTGGTTTAGATCAATATGAATCTCCGTGTCTCTTGGAAATATTAGCCTTGAGCATCTTGTGTTCCTTAACCAAATTAACATTTCACATGTTACACTGTGCTATCTGTAGATGGACAGGAAATAAAGTCTTTTTCAGTCAGGCTTAATCATTGCTACTCAGTGGATGTTTCTACATGTGAAGCTATGTCACCGAAGCAATTCACTCTGGCAATGTAAAATTGGCGGGCAAAAACCATGATGCTTCAGCTATGCTGCTGTAGTATAGAACAGGCAAAAACCATGATGCTGCAGCTATGTCACCTAGGTATAGCATGCTGTTATATTATATGCCTATAGCATATTAGGGTATAAAGAAAAACAAGCAGAACTATTATCAGGGGGACAAGGCAATAGGCTGCATTTATTGAGAGGATAAAATCACAAAACACAAAATCAAGCCAAACTAAGTATTACTAAAAACTTATGTATATGATGCCTTATATTTTTATATACCTTTAATAAACATATAGACACAAATTAATGTACAAATTCATACACACACAGACACCATTCTGCAGATATTGGGAAGTTACCAGTCCTTAGGTGCTCAAGTCAGCTTGGTGGCCAACCAAGCTAATCAAAAGGAAGAGGAGGCTGGGGGTCTGTCAGACACATATCAATAATGCCTCATTGTCAGGAAGAAGTTGTCCCACACCCCAAAGTCTTTTCTCTCTCACTCATCTTTGATAGCAGCAGCTGCATGTCTGTTGCTTGTTTGTTAGACTGTGTATGTCAGCTGCATGTCTGTGATGACTTGTTTCCTTCTCAGCTTTTGTGGTTAGAGATGACCTTTGGATTTAGAGACTGGATTTTTTTCTTTGGGTTATCTGTCTGCATGTTCAGTCATTTAACCACAGGTATGATATTTTTATTTTCTTTCTTGCTGTTTGCATCCTTAGCTTCCGTTCCCCATTCTTGCCTGACCACATGCATACCACATTCATACAAAACAAGAAAATATAAAAAATATTAAGATGGCTAAATAAAACAAAATGGAGTTTCAGCTTATGCTAAGCTATATAAAAGATAAAACTACAAATGAAGTCCAACGGTAATGGTGACGTAGTGGCTAAAAATAACTGCAGAGTGGATAGCACAGTATTGGCTGTTACTGCACCATCATTTAGTACTTCCAAGAGGAAGTACTAATTGATGAGCTCTGTAACAATGGCACCGTAGTGGCATGTGTAAACACGCCATGTGTTCACCAAGGAGATTTGTAACATTAACTATAAACTGAAGTAGCAAACACAATCAAGTTACCCTAAAAGTATGCTAAACCACTAAGTCTCCTCACTGGACCATAATATGTTCATCCTATTTTGCCTCCACCCTGGCCATAAAAGTATTTAGTATTTCATTTCTCAGATGGAGGTGTTTACATACTATGGACATATTAACTGAATAAAAAATAATGGTTCAAAAACAATTTAAAAGACCTGGTTATTTGCCAAATAGGATGCAGAAAAGTGTTCTGGAAAAATTGTTAATTAATCACAGTATGGCACTTGTATGTAGATCAAAATGTCTTGGAACAGAAATAACTAATCTGATAGAAGTTAAGGTGGAAGATGTAGTTTGGGAAATAAAACAACTAATGAAAAGTTTTATCAACTTTTCTTGAGATATGAAAATTATTTTATTTAAAGAAATACAGAGCTTGGTTACCATCAGAAGTATAAGTAGAAATGCTGAAGGAGTTTTACTCAAAGCAGAGAACTGCCTCACAAAACAGTCTTATTCACGCCATAGTTTATCAAGCAATAAGGCTGTGCAAAACATCATTGTTTTGTTTCAATGGCTGTTTCACAATTTTGATGAGACAGTGTTTCATTTTCTCATTGCATTTCAAAGCACGGTCCCATTTCATTTTGTTGTAACTGTTCTGCTGCTTCAACCCTTCGCCTATAGACTATAGAGGGGAATCATGAAAATGCCTAAACTTTTGTCATTCCTTGCCTGATTTGGATGAAAATGGCAGAGATAGTATCCCCCTCCAAGGGCATAAAGCTTGCCAAGTTTAAAGGAGATAGGTGCAGAGGTATCTGGGAAACTGCACATCAAACACTTCAAAGCAAAAGTCCTGACACTTGCTGGCAGTGGCAGTCTCTTCTCCTCTGGCACACAGATCTGGGGGCCCTCACCCCAGAAGGGTTTCAGGGCTGTGCTGGGCTCCTCCCGGGGATGTGGGCTCCAGATCCACATGCCAGATGAGAGAAAGCTGCCTCTGCTGCCTGAGACCAGCACTGGGCACAGTCTGCACCCAGCACCAGAGATTTCTGCTGCCACCTGGGACTCCTTTCATCTGGTGCACAGATCCGGTGGCTCACAGCCCCAGGAGGAGTCCAGCACAGCCTAGAAGCCCTCCTGGGGGTGCAAGCCCCCAGACAACACTGGACAAGATTGCTGCTGCCGCAGTCTGAGCCTCCTCTCATCTGGCATACAGTTCCAGGGCCTCACACCCCTTGGAGGAGTCCAGAACATGCCAGCATCCTTCCCTGGGGTGTGAGCCCCTGGATATGTGCCCCAGATGAGAGGAGGCTCAGGCTGCCTCTCCCACCTGGGACTGGGACCAGCGCTGGGCACAAGCTGCACCCAGCACTGAACAAGATTGCTACTGCAGCCTGAGCCTCCTCTCATTCAGTGCAGACAGATCTGGGGGCTTGCAGCCCTGGGAGGAGTCTGGCACACCCAGGCAGAAACCTTGTCAGATGGTGGGCACAGTGTGTGCCCAGCACAGCAGCAGTCCCAGATAGGAGAAGCAGCCTAAGCCTCCCCTCATCTGGGGCACAGATCTTGGGGCTCAATCCCCTGGGAGGGCTGCTAAGCAGTGCTGGACTCCTCCTGGGGTTGTAAGCCCCTGGATCTGTGCACTAGATGAGGGGAGGCTGCTGGTGCTGCCTGGAACAGGTGGCAGCAGCACTCTTCTCCAGTGCTGGGCATAGCCCATGCCCCGCACTGGTCTCAAGTGACAGGGCAGCCTCCTCTTATCTGAGGCACAGATCCAGGGGCTGAAACCCCTGGGAGGGCTGCTGGGCTGTGCTGGATTCCTCCCAGGGATGCAAGCCCCCGGATCTGTGCCTGATGAGAGGAGACTTAGGCTGTGGCAGCAGCAATCTCATTCAGTGCTGGGCACAGCCGATGCTCAGCACCAATCCCAGGTAGGAGAAACAGCCTGAGCATCATCTTATCTGGGGCACAGATCCAGGGGCTCACACCCCTGGGAGAGCTCCCATGCCGTGCCAGACTCTTCCTGGGGCTGTGAGCCCCTGGATCAGTGCCCTAGATGAGATGAGACTCAGGCTGCTTCCTGGGACCATGTCACAGATTACTGAGGTGCCCTGCTCCTAAAGAGGGGAAAACTGCTAGGGAAGGAGCCTTAGCAGTGAATAAGGAGCCCAGCTGTTGGTTGCCAAGACAACCAGAAGAGGTCAGCTGACCAGAAGAGGCAAGGCCTGGCTCCCTTATAAGCCCTAGGGGCTGGAGCCAGAGGAAGTTCCCTACCAGCAGTCAAGGAAGAAGGAGCTCTTGTTCATGGAAAAGAGGAGAAGCCTGAAGCAGGAGCAATGTCTGACACTGCTATGGGATGAAGAACACTGGTAATCTTGAGTGTGATTATAGCAGGGCAGTTTCTGTTTGTGCTATAGCCCAGGGGCTTGTGTTTGTGTTGCTGTTTGTTACTGGTGGTTTGGGTGAGGCTACTAGGGGTTGGAGGAGGCCTCATAGTGGACCCACAGCAGTGTGGGAACCCCAGCACCAGCAAGGGTGCAGCATTCAGGGTTCAGAGACCCCAACCCCAGAGAAGGGCAGTTGAGAAGCCCCAGAGAAGGGGCATTGCTGAGAAGTCCCAGTGTGGGTGCAGTGAGCCCCGGAGAGTGGGCAGCATTACTGAGGAGCCCCAGATTGGGGGCATTGCTGAGAAGCCCCAGTGCAGGTGTGATGAGCCCAGAGAGAGGGAGGCATTACTGAGAAGGCCCCTGAGAGAGGGCATGGAGAGAGACAGGGATGCAGAGAGCCTGAGTGCCAGAGAGGGCGTGGAGACAGAGAGAGACAGAACAACATCTGTTATACCTGTGAGACTTGGGGCATGGTACAGGGATGGTTGGAGCCATTCATAGCCCCTAAGGCTAGGGTGTCCCTGAAGCACCCATTATAGAGTAGGACCCATGAGGGGTCTGGGAAATCACGGGGTCCAGATAACCAGTGAGAAGTGGCCAAGAGGGTGTAAAAGGCAGCCTCCCAAATATATAGTGTCAAAGACGTGGTGGGAAAGAATTCGAGGGTGCCCTTGGGCCATCTTGGCATGGGAAGGGGGCCTTGAGGTGATCATGGCCCTCCTGTAGGACTCCACTATGACAGACCAGCACTGGGTGCAGTCCATGCCCAGTGCCAGGGAAGACTGCTTCTGCCATCAGTTCCAGGCATCAGCGGCCTCCTCTCATCCAGTGTGCATATCTGGGGGCTCGCACCCCCAGGAAGAGTCCTGCGTGCCCCACAGCCCTCCTGGGGTGTGGGCTACCAGATCCATGAGTCAGATGAGAAGAGGCTGCTGCCACCACCTGGGACTGGCACTGAAGCCAAGTAAGCTTGGCTTCAAAACTTGAAACTTTTCAACACTTTCTAAATGTCTAAACATTTCCAGTGCCCTTTCATTTGGAAGTTGTTTTAGAGTCTTTTGTTTCATTTTGATTTCACTGTTTCAAGTTCAAAATTCATCAAAATAGCTTTGAAGTGAAACGCCTGGTGAAATTTTGTATGGCCCTGCTGAGCAACCATTTATTAGTATACACAAGCCATTGTATGTAATTTGTACTTTGAGTATTATGGGGATTAAGCACTTGAAGTCTGGATCATACAAGGTGTTAAACATTCCCAAGTTCTGTTGAATTTAAAAGGACTGGTAGTAGTCAGCAGCTTGAACTGAGCCCTGGAAAAAAGACCTTAGAAATACCTTGGGATGTTTTATTTATAGTGAAGCATACCATAGTTGTGATGTGTGGATATCTAGTCTACTACTTCAGACATTATGAAAATCAAACAAGTTACTAACACCACAAAAGCCCAGTAGTCACAATAAACTAACAGAAGGGGAAATGTTTTTGAGACCTGAACTTTTAGAGAACCTGGGGAATATTTTTCAGTATTGTCAGAAGTCCAAAATTGTTAGAGATGTTAAATGACCGAAATGGATATCTGAGTAAAAAGCACATGGTGACAAATCCAAAAGCTAAATTTTTAGTAATGTCATTATACTAGATGACAATAAACTTGATATTCTTTGGCACAAAAGATAATCCAGATCACCAAAATGCACTGCACACAACAGGATATTTAAAATATTAGAACATTGATTAATTGAGATGAATTTCCTATCTCCCAAAGCTCAGATGTTTCACATACTGAGTCACTTGAACAGAACAGACAGTCCCCATATGTTGTAAGCTTAGTATTGCTTTCCTCTGGGCTGTAAGAATTACTCACGCTTGTTTTGAAGAAATAAACCATTTCACAAGGCCAGTCTTTCCATTCAGTTTTCCTTCATGGCTTCCAGCCTTTATACTTTCCTGACTCTTTCTTTAAATCCAATTAAGCACTCTTCATGTGTCCCTAAAACTTGCATTTTAGTCTTTTGGGTTTTATTTCCCTAAATATTTTTCCTTCTTCATTATCTGCCCTTTTTGTGGATATATTTATCTACATATCTTTAAATAGAAAAGTACACACATATAGAAAGATACAGTTGTATATAAATACATTAATAATCTTATTAATAGCAAGCCTGTCCTAAACTTCACATGAGTTAATAGCTCTAAGACAATAACCAATCTTTAAATTGTTGTGTACTGCACATATGTATGCAGAAGTAGCATATATTAATATTATGTTCCTGGTTTTAAGCTTTCACCAGAATAATAATAATAATAATAATAATATAGAAATTAAAATCAATACATTTTATAGAATTTTTGAATATTGTTGGTCTTGGCTCATTCCTCCTGCTAGAGTCTATGCTTTGGATGTTGCTATTGTGGATATGAGTTGGTATTTCTCATTTCTAAGACTTGGAAATAAAAAAAATCAAAGTAAATGCTCTTAGTTTGGCTATCTAATAGCTGTTAGTTGCATAGATCTGGCTACATTCTTCAATAATTTGTGATGCAATAAACATGGACATCAAATACAGTGTAAAACATTATTTGCCCCATAATTGATTATACCAGGTCACCAGTTTAGCAAATGTGTCCATGTATGTCTTTTTTTCTCTTCTAGAAAAGAATGGCCCTTTTAATAGTATCTATGAAAGGAACCTTTACTTAGACAAGATAGTCCACCGAAATGTTGTACATGAAGTAAAGTGAATAATTCATGGCCTTCACAGGTACACATGGGTAGAAGTGATAGAAACTCATTGGCCACTTGGCCATCAATGGAGCAGATTAAAAAAATGTAAGTTATACACATGGGTTAAAAATGCATGCCCTCTAAACACAGGTTATGATGTAATGGCTTCAGATCTTCCAGCTTTTGTCTGTTAGCATTATTTTCTTTCAGGCAATTTGATCATCTCAGTGTCTCCATAAGACACCAGAACAGTTGAGATGGTGACACAGAGCTAGGAGCACAGTGCAACCAATACTATATTCCAGTGAATAATATACTAAATAAAGGATAGTGATACAAGGTGGAATTTTAGAGTACTCCACACAGGAATACCCTTTTGGATCATGAGCATTTATCAGTACGGTTCTGTGGGAGTCTCAGCTAAGGACACCTCTGAAGGACACTGAACAGCCCCATTTATTTCTTCATGAAGTAAGAGATGTCAGAAATGCCCTATCATAAACAGTACTTAAGTCAGCTGATAAATTTAATATTGGAATGGAACCTGGTTATTTTACACTACTTGGATGTGAACAGCCAGTCATTGCTGTATCTCTAAACCAAATCCAAGTTTAAACAGAGATGAACAAGGATCTATGTAATCTAAGGCAGCTCTGTTTTTTTAAGTGTGACCTTTCCACAAGCTTGTCAGTCTCCTTATCTGTTGGGCAGAGCTGTGCATCCACTGGTGCATCCACCAGTGCATCCACTGGTGGCAGATAGTGGAATGACCTTCAGCAACAGTTAGTTGTGAAATAAGCAGGGGTAACTCTGATCAATAAATAATCACAGACCAAGCAATGGCAGCTCCACTGGGAGGACATGATAAAGAAATAGTTTCCATCCCAAAACGCCACTCGACTGTGCTGTCACATGATGAGTACAGGTAGCCACTATTATAAGCCTGCCCAGCCCCTAGATATGGGCCTACAAGTCCTCAACAGCAAAGCAGGTAAAAGAAGATGAATCTCAAAGGCTATGAAGGTAAATGAAGGGTGCCACAGAAAGAGATCCCCAGTTGTCTTGGTCTCCTTTTCATTGGACCAAGGTCCAGTTCTGTCAAGAGCCATGTGGAAGCTGATGTGCAGCAGATTCTCCACAATAAAAGAAGTCACGCATAGGCGTTTTCCATGTCAGCATATTCCTCAAGCTCTTTGGTGACCAGCTAATGGTTACAGGAGCAGGATTGTGAGGTCTGGAAGCTCTTAGTCATGAACTGGCAGCATGTACAAGAAAGTCATCTAGCTCTTGGATGAGACAAAAGAATGATTTGGCAGCTGTAACTCTGATTGAGCAGCCGTCTTCAGGATCCACTCTGCTCACCTTACATAGGGAGGGGGCTAGAAAATGTGCCCTAAACATAACCTCTCTTATACAGTATTCTTTATTTCTTCCTGACTGAATAACCACATCCAGTGGGATCACCTTTACTGGGGTTGAAAATACCAGCAAAGACACACCATTATGCTCAGGACCTGGAACATCAGGACCCTCATGGACAACCCTAATAGTGAATGCACAGAGCAGCATGCTGCAGTCATGCACTGAGAACTCGGGTGACACAACATTAGTGTAGCTTCACTGGGTGGTTATGTCACTCAGACTGCCTCCCAAACAACAGCTGCAGCAGCAGCAAAGATGTTGGAAGATCAACATAGGACTCAAGGACCCAAACAACTAAGACCTTTTCCACCAGTGCCTTAAAGAAAAACTGGTGAATTACAATCGACATTGAGAGAATGTCAGCAGCATGTGGGTTCTCTCAAGGCTGCTCTCATCAGCACCTGTGAAGAGACACTTGGATTTTCTACCAGGAAACATAAAGATTGGTATGATGAGATTGACTGGGAGATCTGAGAGTTGATTGACCGTAAGCACAAGGCCTATTGTGCTTGGCAAAACTACACCAACTCCAATCAAAAGAAATTGAATCTCCAACAAGCCAAAAGCAGAGGTCCAAAGATGGATGCATGATATGAAGAACAAATGGTGGGAAAACAAGACTAAGGAGAGTCAACATCTCACTGACATTCATGATATGTATGGCTTCTTCAGTGCCACCAAAGCCATCTGTGATCTGAGCACTTAGGGACCAACCTTCTTGAGACCTAAGGATGTAGGAGACCTGACCAAGGAAAAAGGAGCCATCAGTGCCCATTGGAAGGAGCATTTTGAAGACCTTCTTAATGGAGACTCTGCTGTTGATGACAGTATTCTCAACTCTATCCCACAAGGCCCAGTCAAAGATCATCTTGGAATCCATCTAACCCTTGATGATGGGAGGAAGTCATCAAGCAGATAAAGAACAACAAGGCATCTGGAGTGGAATGAAATTCCACTGAAATCTTAACACAGGGAGGAGAAGAGTTCACATCACAGCTCCATGCCCTCATCTTAAGTATCTGGAATGATGAATAAATCCCAGATAACCTCAAGAATGCCATGATTTTGATGTTATTCAAGAAAGGACACAAATCTCATTTCAGAAACTGCAAAGGGACTACCTTGCTGTCCACCACAGAAAAGATCATTGCGAGAACCCTTCTGAACCACCTCCTCCCACTTACTGAAGAGCTTCTCCCAGAATCTCAATGTAGGTTTAGGGCATCAAGAGGCACAACTGTCATGATCTTCATAGCTCACCAGCTTCAGGAGAAATATCAGGAACAATATAAACCCCTCTCCATGGCCTTCTTTGACCTCAAAAAAGCTTTCAATTCTGTCAACTGAGAATTGTTGTGGAGGATCCGTTTGAAGTATGGATGTCCACCTAAATTTGTCACCATTTCCTGCACCATCACACACATGATGGTGTGTGGTGGTTCTCAGTAATTGCTCTATCACAGTTCACCTTGAGGTTAAAACAGGAGTTAAGCAAGGCTGCATCATCACTCCAACACTCTTATCAATGTTCCTTGCCACAATTTTATATTAACCACCAACAAGCTTCTAGCCAGAGTGGAGCTAAGCTACCTAATAGATGATAAGCTGTTTAACTTCAGCTGACATTGAGCCAAAACCAAGACCACGCAATCACTGAGCTCCAGTACACTGATGATACTGTAGCATGCATTTACTTGGAAGCAGACCTTCAGGCAATTGTCAACATCTTTACTGAGGCATACAAGAAAATTGGACTAACAGTTAATATTTGGAAGACTAAGGTCCTCCACCAACAAGCTCCTAATGAACAATCCCCAGCTCCGGTAATCCTGATCCGTGGTAAGACTTTGGAGAATACTGAGTATTTCCTGTACCTCAGAAGCCATTTCTCACAGAAGGCTGACATCAATGAAGAAATCTAACACCACCTCATATGTGGAAGTGCAGCTTTTAGATGACTGAAGAAACAGGTGTTCAAAGATTGCAACATCAGATCTGAAACCAAGCTCATGATTTATCAAGCAGTTGTGATCCCCACCTTTCTGTATGGAGTCAAGTCATGGACAATGTACAGGACATATCTAAAGTTGTTGGAGAAATGCCATCAGTGCTGCCTCTGAATCCACTGTGTGACAGGGCAGGCCTCCCGGGGCGGCCCTCTATGGCCCGCCTGCCTGTCTCTGTGGGCTAACCATCCACTTGTTCTCGCCAACCATGTCTTGATCTAATTGGTTCAGTAAGTGGGAGGCTGCTCATTCGAGCCCCTATTCCAGGGGGCATTCTCTGCAGCTCCTTCTATCCCAATACCACAGCCCAAGCCTTGTTGATGGCATCTTGGTGTGTCTCTAATCACCAGCCCCATGCTGGGCCCCAGAATCAGCCATACAGGACCCTCCTACGATCCCTCCGATCCGGCAGCTTCTCCGCCGTCATCCAGGCTACTTAGCCCCCCAAAGCTATCTTCCCCTCTCGGGTGTGGTCCCCCCCCAGGACCTCCGGCACCTAGCCCAGGCCCCCAGGACCCCAGCTCTTGGGTGTCCCTCGCGGTGGGCCCCCGGCCCTTTTGGTCCTCTTGGCCCTGGCCCCAGCTTGGGCCAGTTGAGGGTACTCTCTCTCTCGGGCTGGTCTCTAGCCCCTCACTCTCTCACTCTCTGGGTCCGCCCTCTGGGCCCTTCACACGAACAGGGTTACCCACCTGGTGGTGGGGGCAAAGGGGTTATGGCTCCCCGACTTGCCTTTCACCAGAGTGGTAACTGGTCTGGCACTTCCTGGGGGCTCCCGCCCCACTGAGTGCCTCACCAGGCCACCTAGTCCCGGCAGGGTGCAGTTTCAGGTCGTGCCCAGGACCAATGGTGCTTTCTTGCACCCCACAATTCCCCCTTACCTCCGGGTGTTCTTCTCGGCAGCTCTCCGGCCAGGCGATGTTGCTGCCTGTTTATATCGGCAGCCCTTGCCTGAAAATGGATGCCCTCATCAGGCACCTGGAGGCTGCCCACTCCAGGGCCTTAAAGGGGCAGGCACCCCCAGTGCCCTGCCACAATCGTCACCTGAGGCAGGCACGCTCTGTTTCCTGCTGCAATCTCCTCACCAGCAGCAGGCGGGCTCAGCGCCCTGCCGCAATCTCCACAAGTGGCGGGCACGCTCAGTGCCCAGCCACACACTGGTAACCGAGTGCCTCTGAATCCAGTGCAACATTAGCATCCTTCTGCAAGAAAACACCAGGAGTATTGAGACTATAATCATCAACATGAACTTCATTGCACCAGCCTTGTCATCTGGATATCTGACTCCAGACTCCTGAAGTAAGTTTTCTTTTCCCAGCTCCACCCATGTGTATGCTCAAGAGGAGGGCAGAGAAAGCACTTCAGGCAAAGCACTTTAAGTTGGATTTGAGTGCCCTGAAAGCCAATTAACACCCCCCCTCATAACATAGATGTCAGTTCATGGGAGACTATTGCCCCAGAGCACCCTAAATGGAGAAAGAGTCTGCTGCAAGGATCTCAGTATTTTGAAACCTTATGACAACAACAGGAGATGGAAAAGTAGAAGTGGCAGAAACATTTGCAGACCAAATAAAAAATGCAGCACCACCCACCCCAGGCAGAAACACATGTCTGAACTGAAGTAGAGTTTGTAGATCTCAGATAGGCCTCATCAGACATCTTTGGATATACAGATAAGACAATAATTGAAGACAAGACAGCAATGAAGTCATAAAGAGCTAAATCTCAGGTTGTACTACTCTCCAGAATTTAAGGTAAGGATGATGATTGGAACTTAAACAAAATTTTACTTTTGTCTCATGGGGGTACCACCTCCCCGGCACCTATGCAAATAATTTGATTTAAATCTGAATGATTTGCCTCACAGAATATCTAACCAGAATCTTTGTCCAGAACCACAAAGATTCAAATCATTAGATGAAGGAAAACAACCTGGAGTAATCTGACAATCTATAGCTTGAAATCAGTTTTTGGGCCAAAATTTTGAAAATACTATAGAACAGGCAAAAATTTTCTTTGCCTACTCTACAGCTATGCTATCAGTTTTGAAAAGTTGTCTATAACATAATTGCTTAGTTTCACACTGAGACATTCACCACCATGTACCAGTGTCTTCCCTCTGGTTTTCTTATAAGAGACCATCTCTAAACCAAAATTATCTATGAAGATCTGAAAGAGGTCACCTTTGGGCCAAGAGGTAATAGAAGATAAACATCTGTTATATCATCTTATTAAATCACTAACTCAGTAGTACAGTAATGGAACAAGACTATTTCTCAACCCCCTGTGGAAACATTATACATTATTTTTGGATGGCCACCTAGCTAAGCAGATTTCTCTCTTCATTAAAATGCAAGCCTTTCCTTGAATCTCTCTGCAAGATTGATAAAAATATAGTGCCCTTCTTTAGTAGAGTCCTGTAGTTTAGTATAACTATAGAAATAAGAGTCCCAAGATGCCAACTTGAGATCATTCTGATAACTGAGATCTCATTGGAATCCATTTTATATACTAGATAAACTTGTCACTATAAATAAAGGTCTCTGTCACTTGTCTCCTCGCCTCTCTATCCTTTTTGCATTTTTGCACTGTGTCAGATACTGAAGGACTTGACAATTTAAAAACATAGCATATAAAAAGTAAAGTGACATGCTGATTCCTTGAGTTTCCACTGCTATTCTAGCAGACAAAAATAAAACATGGTAAGATGAAAATGATCTTTCCAGCAATGTTAAGACTATTAGCAAAAGATTCAGTATCTGACTCCTGTTCCTTAGATAGGAGTATCACTTATGTATCTAAGTGAAGAAAAAAATAACCTTTTACAGCCTAATTCTCCCCTTCAAAACATGCTTAACCAGTATGTTAGAGTAGTCAACTTCCTTTACATTTATTTAATACTGACCCTGCATAATTACAAATATCCCTGCCCTCAAATTTCAAGTACTCTTTATTTAACCTGGTGTGGCTTCATCTTGTGTAAAGAATTGAGTGTCCCAGCTTGGTAAAATATAGTAATTAATGATTTTGTTTATAGCCATTTGGATAGTAGCATTTATTTATTTATGTATTTATTTATTTTTCAAACAATTTAACAACATTGGGCTGTGATTAAAATAGCCTTTTTTGGTATTTAATCACATCACACTGTACATGTGTGGAGGGTTCTTTCCAATTTAAATGTGTTTGCTGTGATGCAAAATAAACCACATCCCAATGTATTTTAGGTTGCATTGACACAAATTGCAGTGATACAGCCATTTATCTGTCATATGTACATGTGAATTCAGTGAATGTTGGACCAATGGTCACAAGTTACTGGAGAGCAGGTTTAGGTTGGACATTAGGAGGCACTACTTCACAGTTAGGGTGGCGAGGATGTGGAACCAGCTTCCTA
>JAGPOW010003648.1:82860553-82930838 GCA_030014935.1 Caiman crocodilus
ACCCCAGCCAAGTACCTATTTAATCTACTCTTAAAGACGCCCAAGGTAGGAGCAAGAACAACTTCCCTAGGAAGCCGGTTCCACATCCTAGCCACCCTAGTGTATAGAAAATCCTCACCAGGGCTCCCCTGATAAGGAGTTGCCAGGCACCCCTCACCTGCTAGCCATGATCCTGCTTCCAGCTGGATCATATCCTGGTGATGGAAAGAGCACATGTGGCAGAGGCTGGGATCCTGGCACTCCAGTGAGAGGGCCACCACTGGGGAGATAACTCTCTCCAGTGTTTGGAACCAGGGGAGGAGAGCACAACTGGAGACTTATATAGGGAGACTTGAGGGACATATTTGCCCTCCACCATGAGCCCCCTCTCCACTGCCTTCTGTATGGCAGCCTTCGAGGCAAGAAAAAGACCCCCTTATCATGAAAATGGAAGGCTGCCATGATTTTTTGTGGCCCCCATTACTCAAGCCAGGACCTGCACCCAGGTCTCAAAGGGCAGGTTCTCTTGCTTGAGCAGTTGGCACTTCGCTCCATGCCTGCAGGTGAGGGGGCCCTGCTGCCTGAGCTGGCAGGGCCAGTGGTGGAGAGTCCAGGCCCCCCAGCTTCAGGTCTCACCACAGCTGGCTGTGCATAGCTGTGGTTTCCCCTTTGGGGTTCCACATTGGTGGGGCCAGGGCTGACTGGGTATGCTGGCTGGTGTAGTGCACCTGGTCCCCTCAGGTGCTGGTGGTCTAGGCTTAGGGGCAGGGCCTTTGCCCTTCACACCCCCAGCTGCAGTGGAGGCCCTTCCCACTGCCCTTGCCTTTGGTCCCTGATGATGGAAGAGGGGGCTTAGGTACCTCTCTGCAAGGGGGGCTGGCCAGAAGAGACCCCCTGGCCCTGTTGGCTCCCTCCTGGAGTCCCACCTGCCCCTGAAGTAGGGGTTGCAGGATTCCCCACCCTCAGAGGAGGTTGACTGGGCTCTACCTCTGGGGTTGAGACTGCAGGGGCATGTATCCCCTTGGGGGCTTGGCTGGGATCTGCCCCCCATAGTAGGCTCTGCAGGAAGTTCTGTGGGAGCATCTGGCCCCCAGAAGGTTCCTGCCCTGCTATTGTTTCACATGAGGGCAGGGAAGACAATAAAGAAAAACAAAATATCCAGTAGGGCTGGTGACTCTAGTTGGGGCAGGCTGGGGTTGTGAGGGAGAAGGGAGGTGGGAAGGGCTATGCTTTGAGAATGTGGGGGAGGGAGAACACACACACACACACACACACACACACACACACACACACAAACACACACACACACACACACACACACACGGGCTAGGGAAGCTCGAGCTGGCTTACTCAGTCACACAACAAAAACCAGGGCAGGGGGAGTGAACAACAGGACCCTCCACACAAGGGCAAGAACACGTAGGGAAGTCTGCTAAGGCAGATGTAAAAGACGGCTAGAGCTATGGAGGGGCTTTGTTTGTTGAAGATCTGTCCAGAAGCCCCTCAGGCCTCCAGCCAGACACTTAGCAGCACAGAAGTAGGCAGGAAGACAAAGCAGGATCAGATGCAGTGAGGTAGCTGTGGGGTGGAGGGGCAGGAGCAGTCAGTCAATTAGGGAATAATTCAGTGCAGGTGTGGTATCAGGTAATGCAAGCAGGGAATCTCCCTTTCTTCTGAGAGGGGGCAGCAGCAAAAACAAAAGCAGGGGCAGCAGCAGCAACAGCAACAGCAGCAATGATGGAAGGAGCCATCCAGTTCAGCCACTCAGGGTGTGCTTCTGGTGAAAGTGAAGGTGAAGTTGGGGGTTGGCCTGCCAAGACAGCTGATGTAAGCATGGTACCGTTGGCTCCAACAGTGATCATGGGGGAGGAGGGGCTAAAGGCAGTTCAGACTCCCTCCCCAGGCTGTCCCCCGACCACAGCTTGGCAGCAGGCCAGAACAGGGGTGGAAAAGCTGGGGTTCAGTGCTGGGGTGTGGTGCAGTGCAGTGGTCCCCTCCCTGAGGAATGTGTAGCAGAGGACCCCTCCCCCTTGGTGGGGGCAGCAACAGCAGCTGCTAAAGGCAGGAAGGGGTATGGCTAACTTAGTCCAAAAGCTCTGAGATGAAGCTGGCAACTAACAGTAGCCAGAGACAGGAAAGGGCCTGGCCATCTTCTCCCCAGAATCTCCTAAGACCAAGCTTGCAGCGACCAGCAGCAGCCTGGGACAGGAAGGGGTGTGGCCAACTTCCTCCCAAAGGTTCCTCCTCCAAAAGTTTCTGAGGGCAAGTAGCTCTGAGCTAATTGCCAGGGCAGCTTTTTGTACTGATGGGGCCAGGACAGGGTAGCTTTTTATACTGCTGGCTTTAGCTTCCCTTGGCTGCAGATCTGAGAGGAGCCAGGCAGGGTTTTTTTTCCCCAAAGGGCACAATTTGCTTCACACCAAAGTCTATGTCCGAGCATGTGTGCTGAGGCAAAAAGCCCTGGCTCAAATTTGCACCGCTTCTATTGGACTTGTTGCAAGCGCATGTGCCTGCATTTGCAGATGTGCCCTATGAGGTTTAAGCAAGCCTGCGGATTGAGCAGTGAGTGAGAGAGCCCAGTGGACTGACTGGAGTAGGATTCCCAATGCTGTGCTCTGGGTCTACAGTGGGAGCCTCCTTGAGTTCACAATAACAAAGGTGTGGCAGGAGAGGGCACGCAGTAACCAGAGAGTGACCAGAGTGGAAAGAACCGGAATAGTATGGCCATGTCGGGTTGCCATGGGTACCTACCAAGGTAGATCCTGTTACACCCAGGAACTTCTTGTTGAACATACTGAAATATCGCATTTTGATATAATCAATCACATAAGTATTTGGACTGTTTGGTTTCTTTCATAATTAAAATCATCTGTTCAAAACAAGTCATAGACTTTTTTTCTGTATTTACCATAGACAAACTGTTTAGGGAATGAGACTAGTATATAGAGTACAATTGAAGAGGAAAAACTAACTCAAAACAAGGGTTCATAGTTTCAAACATCCTCTTTGGCTTATAGGGTATAATAAAAGTGCCTCCTTAGTTTATGGAAAACTCATTAATGACAGAGAATCACTGTAAGAAAAGTACTTTGTTTTTTGGGGTTTTTTTTACTATCAAGCTGCTAATTCAATCAATAGTGCACTTGTGAAAAAATGAATTATTTTCATTATATAAAAATCTCTGACTTTAAAAATAAGTTTCCTGGAGTATTCATTTAAAAGCAAGACAATACTGTCACCTAAAGTAATATCCATATTAAGTGACATTTAAATGTCCTTAGTCATTTAAGGTTGGTATAATTTAATTGTAAATAATTCATTAATACAGAAATGTGTGTTATTGACTAGTCTACCTTCACAAATCTAGCTTTTTATAGTGTTTTAGCCATTTTAAATCTCTTTTCTTTAGAGCAATAATTAAGAAGATTTTGTTGCTGACCCACTACCAGTGTATTATTTTATTTAATAGTATACTTACATTCCTAACCTAACGTGCTTTTTCAATAGCATTTTCAACATTTTTTACCCAGTACTGCATATCAGTTTAATTACAAAAAGAGATGTGGCACCATGATGAGAATTTCAAAGCTATGAAGCCATTAAAAAAACAACATGAGTAATAACTGAGTCCAAAGCTTACTGATTGCCTGCCATTGGTTTTAGTTTTAAGAAACATAAATTATATAAATAAAGCACAACATTTTCAGGAAAAAACCTGTGCTCTGTCTGCAGAATAATAAAAACATGCTGTGTTTTATGTTCTGTTCAAGTTTTGCATGGTTTAAGACATAAACTAGAAAGTTTCAAGGGAGAAATGGTAGTGTTGAAAAAATGATGTTGCTGTGATGGTCCAGGAAATATTTAAAAGGCAAGAAATCTTGTGGGTGATAAAGTTTATTGAACCAACTACGTGGCTGAGATAGACACAGGCAAGCTTTCAGATATCCTGGTACCGCTACTAAGGCTTCTAAAAGCTTGTCTGTATCTATCCCAACCACGTAGTTGCTCCAATAAAAGATACCACACACAAGAATTCTTACCTCAAAGAAATGTCAGTTATACAAATTTGACTCAAAGGATAACATTTTCAAAATATAACTTTAAACTTTAAACATAACATTTTGAGTAATGATTTCTGTCTCAAGGTTTGATTATTTTGTACTCACTCTAAAGTTATGCTTTTACACTCAGCGGGCAGGTCTACACATTCATTCATGTGCCATAACTATGGTGCATTAAGTTTAGTATCTGCAATAACAGGTACTTGCTTAATGCACCATGACCAGCACTAGGGCGCATTAGTGCAGATGAATGCTTTTTAGTGATATTAAAACGCATCAGACTAAGTCTACTGTGCATTAGCTCATTAGCACAGTTTTTGCCATCCAAGCTAATGTGTGGTAGAATTAGTCATCTGTGCCACCTAACCAGTTTGTGGAGATGCACCCACTATATCTTATTGCAGAAGCCTGAGTTTAGGGACTATAAAAAGACTGGCAAAAAGAAACCAAGTATTTCAGAAGCTGGGCAAACTAATGAAAATTATTTTGAAGGGTTTTATTTTTCTCAAAGCTGTTGATTTTTGCAATGGATATTAATTTCTAACTATACAATACTCTTTCCTTTTTAATGGTATGAAAACTTGCAATCAACTTCTATCGACTGTGACATTCTTTGTCAGGGATAGGTAAAGGAATATGCAGTTTCATTTTCCACAGTGCTATATGGGACCATTAACCACTTTTTTTCCTGTTCTTGCTCAGTTATGCCAGAGGGTTTTTTTTCTATCATCATAAAAAACAATAAGTTATGAAAAAAAATATAAACTAGATTTTTCCATCCATATTTTCATTAGCATAGCATTAAAATATTTACAGATTTCATTTGCAAACTACTACCTTGTCTGTAGCATGCTTGGAAGCTCCTATGATAACAAGATAATACACTGAATATTGTGGCAATGTTAATTAGACCAAAAAGTAAAGCTGAAAATAATTTTAGTGGTGAAGGTTGCTCTGCATATAAATAATAAACTTACGTTGCCTGTTCCTTACTGTTGCTGCCGATATATTTATGCATTTATTTGGCCATCAAATAAAACTATCATTGCAATGCAGGATTTGGTAGATTAGTCTTCATAACCTCTTTCCTGTTTTCTTTTGCACAAAAAGGTTATCCTCCTAACATCCAGGACTTGTGATTTATTTTACTCTGGGTGTGTCTACATGTTGTCCTATGATGATATTATTACTGCACCATGCTTCAGTACTTCCAGAAGGTAACTGCCTGTACTGTGCCATACACGCAATGTACAGTTATTTTTAGCAGGTACTTCATTGTAGCATCACATGTAGACATGCCCTTTGTTTACTTTTAAAGCCTTAATATTTTAATATTTTAAAGCCTGAATATTTGTATAGTCATGTTTTTTTACCAGCCAGTTGGATGTCTGAGGAAGAAGAAATAGGAGAAAACCCTAAGAACCTATTCAAGTTTCATAATTATCGACACATATTCAGATTTAAGATCCACTAATGTCAAAAGGCATTTTTTCCATTGTTCTTAGTTAGGTTTGGATAGACTCAGTCTTGACCAAGCCTCTACATTCCCATTATTTCCTTGAAGTTAGTTGTTTGATAGAAGGAACACTGTAAAATAATTGGCTAAGATCAAATATATTTTAGATACTTGATTGAGGAAAAGCT
Organism: Caiman crocodilus; assembly: GCA_030014935.1. Taxonomy (NCBI): domain Eukaryota; kingdom Metazoa; phylum Chordata; order Crocodylia; family Alligatoridae; genus Caiman; species Caiman crocodilus. Next base: position 82,866,238 of record JAGPOW010003648.1, read on the forward strand.
TCATCACCTCCTGTCTTTCATAATTCCATTTTCTGGATGCATCTACATATGCAATGAATTTGAAGCAATACAGTCGACAGTAGTTTGAGCCAGAGTAAAATACTCTTGAGTGCAGCATCTACACATGTTCCTGGGACACCAGCAATTTGAGCTGAGGCAAAACAGTTTATGCCAGGGCCACTCCAGCCCTGCTCTGCCCTGAACTTTGGATGTCAGTGTTGGGCAGTGGAGGGGCCACCTGGGGCATGAGGGTACTGAAATTTGAGAGCCATGTGGCTAGACAGCAGACAGGAATCTGCTCCCCTGCTGGCTGGGCTGATCAAGTGCAATTTACACCTGTGGTCAGCATCTACATGTGCATTTAATCAACATTAATTACTCTGCCATAAGATAGTTTTGTCTCTGACAGTACTCTTACAGTGATGTTAATTAGTTTAGTGTGACCTAATACTGTCATAGGTGCAGATGGAGATGCTGTACTCTGCAGCTAATTAGTCTCCTCTGCAGTAAAACACACATGTAGATGTGGCCATTATGTGTTTAAAATTTGAAGATTGGGCAATGTTGTTTTAGGATTGTGATGGCTGGAGTATCTTTCTTAAAAATGTCTTTGAGATAATACATTTTCTGGAGTTTTCAGTCAGAATCAGAACTATACAATGTGATTCATCTTTGCCTTTGCCTTCCCTCTTGTTCTAAAACTCTGGAAAACCAGAACAACTACAAAGCTACCAATGGAATGTTATTAAGCTTTTATGAATGCCTATTCAAAAGGAAAGTCTAAGAAAATGAAAATGGCCGAAGCCCAGGAAAATTTTCGTTCTTTTTGAGGGGGATAGGGGGAGGAAGTGCATGGGCAGGGTGGAATACAGAAGTGAATAAATAGGTTGCCTGCTAGGGGATTGCTGATCAGGAAGTCACCAGGGCAAGAGGGCTAGAAGTTATAATAAATTCTCAACAACTCAATATTTATATATTTCTCAAAAATCACTTTTCCTTACCTGAAACAGAGCACAAATTGAAGACCATCTGCAGAAGAATATTCCTGGACATACTGGAGGATCAAAGCCCAAAACCAAAGTATGATGTGGAGGGGTAGGGAAACTGAGAAAAGGAAATCTGTGTCTAGTTCCTTATTTTGTCTAGATCTCTCTCTCTCTCTCTCTCTCTCTCTACATACACATACACACACACACACACACACACACACACACACACACACACACACACACACACACACACACGTTTGTTGCCTCAATAAAGAATAGATTGTTCTATACTCCTAAGCAAAGTTTATGTGAATGTAGTATTGTAGGCTACATGTATACCCAGAAAAGTTAAACTATGAACCTAGTGCTTACCCAGGCTGAGTTGTGGGAGAAGGTGAATTGGTAGGGCAATGAACATTATGCCTGGGGGCCCAGGGCAGATGAGATGAGAGCTTCATTTCTATGTCAAAGGTAAAAATTATATAGCCCTTGCCCAGGAAAAGTGACAAAGAAGCCAAAGGCAGGAATGTTGCACTGGCCAACTTAGGCTAAGGGGAGGTCAAGAGCTCACAAGTTATGTGGGTAAGGACCCAACACAGCTGTCTAGGGTGTTTTCAGCTAGAGAAAGCTCAGCTAGAACTGTAAGGATAATATTGACATTTTGCCAATGAATGCAAAAGGAAGCAGGTGTTTTTTTTTAATTGTTCCATATAATACATTCAAAACATATGCTTGATAACCATGCAGAACATTTGATAGGGAGTATACAGAATACTAAGCAGAACAATTAGACCAACTGATCATTCTGAGTCCCTGGGACCACTCCCATTTCAACCATATCCCCTTTCCTTAGTTGTGTTTTTGTTTCTTTTTTAAAACTGTATCAGCTTGTATTTCATAAGGGCCCAATACAAATATCAACCAAATGAGAGAAAAGGTTTACAGTGGTTTGTTTCAGTGGTGTTTGGATCAGGTACTGTATAGTGGCAAATTTTTCAGTCTGGAAAAAAATGTTTTATTTAACTTTTTACTGAGAGTTTGGTCAGTGTTTTCTTTCAGTAACTGATACTAAATCTCTAAATGCTATGGATATGTGCCCATAATCAGTTGGTTGACCTACACAATTAATTTATGTCTAACATATTTATTAAATCAAGAACAGGAATAAATCTGCTAAGGTATGAAATGAAACTGAATACATTCAGTTTTGTTATATCTCCATGTGATACAGTGTACACATGTCAAAGACAGCTGTCTTTGTGCTTAGTGCTTTTGTTTGTCATTTATCCCTTGACCAGACAATACCAAAGTACCACATAAAATTCATTAAGTGCAGCTGCTTAATTGGTACATTTCCAGTAACATCACAGAAGAAACAATGCCAGTTTTCCAGTGCCATAGGTTAGATCCAATAGCAGTCAGAAGAAGGAGGAGAAGGATGCTGGGAACAAAAACACTGTGTTGCCATGCTTTGATAGTTTTAGAATGGACTGGTGGAGCTTTCCAAAGCTATTTGTCAGAATCAGTTCCCATGTCAGGAAATGGCTGTTTTTTTTATAATATGTAGAATAATTAAACATTCATTAGCAGAAGGTCTGGACCCCAGCTCTCCCATGTCCAAAGTCATGATCACTCTTATGTGCTCAGGTTCTAGTCAAAAACATAGTTAATTTGCTCATCTTCAGGGAGTTTGAAAGAACTATTTGTTAGTTTTCCTACTTCCTAGTACAGGTGAGAAATTCAGAGGCTCATGCCCTCAGTCAGTGGGTGGGCTGCTCTAATCACCGAATGAAAACATGAAAGGGGCAAGAACCACCATCATCACCTCTTTCATCTTCTTTGGAGGAGAATGCATACACTGTCTTTTACGCAGCCCAATCTAATAGATGCAGTCTAAGAGTCTACAAGACGATCTCACAAATGAGATGGAAGGAAGCACTTCATTGGTGAATCCCTGTTCAACATTGGTGTGAGACAGGTGCAAAACTTCTCAGTGTTGACAAGATTGAGGTGTTTCTGGGAACACTCAAAAGCAGAAATTTAGGTGTCTGTTGAGCTTTATGGATGGAAATTTTGACATCTATTTACTCTAGGTCCTTAGCTTATTTTCTGTGTCATTGCCAAATCATTTGTCAGGAAAACAGGGATGGTTCAAACCACATAGTATATGCCAAACCCAACCACATCATGGTCTTGTTGTAGGAATGATCATGCTACCCCTTGAAAACATTATACTTAAGATATGATTAACCAATTAATCATGTCTAAAGTAGCTACAAAACCAGACATTCATGCAATTAATAGCAAGATAAAACAAAGAATAAGCCACAAAGTTATTACACATATTTTGTGTAATAACTTTGTGGCTGGACCCAATTGAGCTTTAAATTGAATGCATTTCAGACAGCTGATTTGGATTCCCAGCCATGCGGGCACATTGGAGCTCTTGGCTCCAGTGTACCTGGGAGGCTGGGAGAGGTAGTCAGCTGATTGGGGCTACTGTGTTATAAAAAAATTGACTTGTTTCATTTTAAATGGGGGGGGGAGGGATTATGTTGGTTGGAGGGCCACTTACCAAGTTTCGGCAAGCTTCTGAGGGCTACATGGGTATCCCCACTCCTTGACAGTTGCCCCACCCCCCCGGTCATTTGGAGTCAGAAGTCTCACCCCCTAACCCCTAACCTTTGCCACCAGAAGTCCCTCCTTTGCCCTTGGAAGTATTCCTTTCAGCAAGGGATTTTATTATTTGAATCAGAAAAAACGCCAAATTATATTCTAAAAATCAAACATCTACATCATTCATTAATATGATTTAAAAAAATATTTTTGTCTTGATTTATATGTGTTTATGTGGTGTGCAAGGTGATTGCATAATAACTTAAAATGAAGCCTTACTCTTGTATACCATGGTAACACTCTATGTTAAGGTGCAGTATACGTCTTCCACCATTAAGGTGGGGGTGGAGGAGGGGAACACTGAGGCATTGTGGGACAGGATCCAAGAGGGACCAGGGGAAATGGAATTGGTTATGGGGGTCTACTACAGGCCTTCTTATCAGGATCAAGAGCAAGACGATGTATTCTCCAGGCAGCTAGCAAATGCCACACAGGCGAGGGAGGCAGTGGTCATGGGAGATCTAAAGTACCCAGATATCTGCTGGGAAGAGCAGACAGCCAAAACAAACCACTCTTGGAGGTTCTTACACTGTGTGCAGGACCTTCACCTAACTCAGGTGGTGTCTAGTCCCACCAGGGATAGCGCCTCACTTGACCTGGTCTTAGCAACAGGGGATGATCTCGTGGGGAACATGCGAGTTCATAGTAGTCTGGGAGATAGTGACCATCACTTGGTCAAGTTCACTATCCAGAAAAGGGTGGGTAAATTTACTAGTGGATCTAAGGTGTTAGACGTCAGAAGGGCCAACTTTAGCAAGCTCAGAAGTCTAGTTAGCGAGGGGATGCAAGTCAAGAACAAAGAGCAAATGGGGGTCCAGGAGGGTTAGAGGTATTTCAAGGGAGTGATCCTTGGGGCTCAAAAGGAGTCTATTCCATTATGTAGGAAGGAAGGTAATGGGGGCAAAAAAGCCCCCTTGGCTGAACAGGGAACTCCAGGAGAGTCTGGGGGCAAAGAAAGAGATGTATAGTCAATAGAAGCAGGGAGCAACCAGCAAGGAGGAATATATCTCCCTGGCGCACTATTGCAGGAATCAGTTAGACAGGCCAGGGTGGGGCTTGAGCTCAGGCTGGTTTCAACAATCAAGGACAATAAAAAGTCCTTCTTCAGGTATATAGCGGGCAAAAGGAAAGCTCAGAGCAACATAGGACCCGTGCAGGACAAATCAGGACAGTTGGTGGTTGATGCAGGGAAAAAAGCAGAGCTCTTCAATGAGTTCTTCGCTTCAGTATTTCTATGTACCAACCAAGCCAATTCCCCCACCTCAATCATTGGCGGGTGTCCACATGGCACCAGTCTGCCTACGGTTAGTTCTGAAATAGTTAAGGAGCTCATGGAGGAGCTGGATGGATACGAGTCAGCAGGCTCGGATGACCTCCATCCACGGCAGCTGGAAGAATTGGCCAGCATCATAGCTAAGCCGCTGGCACAGCAGTTCGAGCACTCGTGGTGCTCTGGCCAGGTCCCTGAGGACTGGAAAAGGGCCAGTGTGGTGCCCATTTTCAAGAAAGAGAGAAGGTATGAGTCGGGTAAGTTTAGACCAGTCAGCCTTACCTCTATTCCTGGGAAAATGCTAGAGAAAATAATCAAAGAACACATTTGTGCAGGCCCAGCAGGGGAAATGATGCTAAGGGGAAACCAGCACAGGTTTGTCACAGGTAGATCCTGCCTGACAAACCTTGTAGCCTTCTATGACCAGGTCGCACACTGCCTGGATGTGGGAGCTGAGGCTGATGTCATCTTCCTGGACTTTAGGAAGGTCTTTGACACAGTTTCACACCCTATCCTCATTGGGAAGCTAGCAGACTATGGAGTGGACCCCTCCACGGTCATGTGGATGGCCAACTGGCTTAGGGACTACACCCAGTGAGTGGTGGTGGATGGTTCCTTATCAACCTGGAGGGAGGTGGGCACTGGGGTCCCGCACAGTTCAGTCCTCGACCAATATTATTCAATATCTTCATCAGTGATTTGGACAAGGGCATGGAGAGCACCCTTTCCAAATTCGCTGATGATACCAAGTTATGGGGCAAAGATAGTACACTGGAGGGCGGGGAGCAGATTCAGGCTGACCTGGACAGGTTGGATCAATGAGCAGAGAGAAATAGCATACAATTTAATAAAGATAAATGTAAGGTACTCTACCTGGGAAGGAGGAACCCCCAGCACACCTATAGGTTAGAGAGTATCCTTCTCAGCAGCTCAGAAGCAGAGAGGGATCTTGGAGTCATAATTGACTCCAAGATGAACATGAGCTGGCAGTGTAATGAGACCATCAACAAGGCCAATCACACTTTGTCATAAATTAGGAGGTGCAACCAGTTGCTCTGCTCAGTTCCCCATGAGAAGCCCACAGCGCCTTGCTTGATCTGGTCTTAGCAACAGGGGATGATCTTGTGAGGAACTGCAACTGCGGCCTGACCAATGCCGCATAGAGGGGAAGCATCACCTCCTTTGCTCTATTAGTCTAATAGATGAACTCACATGTTCCCCACTTCAAGAGGGATGCAGGGAACCTCAAAAGGGTCCAGAAGAGGTCCACTCTCATGATTAGTGGCCTTCGTGATAGACCCTACGGGGGAAAGTTGAGAGAGCTAAATCTCTTCATCCTTCACAAGAGATGGCTGAGGGGAGATCTTGTGACTACCTGTAAATTTATTAGGGGAGGTCAACAGGGAATGGGGAAAATGCTGATTACTAAGGCTTCCCAGGGAGTGACTAGAAATAATGGGGGTAAACTTTTGAGAGTGGATTTAGGTTAGATATTAGGAAGAAATTTTTCACAGTAAAGGTGGCCAGGATCTGGAATGGGCTTCCAAGAGAGGTGGTGTTATCACCTATCTTGGAGGTCTTCAAGAGAAGGCTAGATAGTCACCTGGCTGGGGTCATTTGACCTTGGTCCCCTTTCCTGCCAGGGGCAAGGGGTCAGACACGATGATCCATTGTGGTCCCTTCTGACTCCACAATCTATGAATATATGATGGGGGTAGTGGGTATGGGGGTGGGTATAGGTTTGTGGGGGAAAGTATTAGAATGTCTGTGAGGGGCTTGTAGGGGGATGGATAGGTGTGTGGGGTGATGGAGCAGGTGGGTGTGTGTGGATATGTGTGGTGTGGGTGGGTGTTTTGGGGGAAGGTGGCTTGGGTACATGAGGGAATATGGGTATGGAGGTCTGTGTGTCTGGCAGTGCAAAGGGGTTGTGGGTGCATGTGTATGGTGGGGGTGCTTGTGGGACTCACGCTATGAACACCCACACTTTCCCTCTCCCTCCCTCATTGAGCACGCATGCGCACACACATGCACACACATACACACACACACACACACTGTGCTTTGCTCACTACACAGGTTACAGGCTTCAACCAGGTCCAGGTTCACCCTGGGTAGGGGTGGATCAAGCCCCTCCCCCGAAATTGCTTGGTTGTTGGAAGTGTTCCACCAATCACAATGAGGATTGTATGAGCCTGGATGTGCCAGGCTGCTATCGGTAAATCTGCCACATGTATATAAAATTAAATAGTTAACCATTTTTTTGCCATTATGCATTTATAAATATACTGTGGCCATGTCTACATGAGATGCTTAACTGTGCAGTAGCATACTTTACTGCACAGTAAGCATGAGTATCTAAATGTGTACATGCCTACTGCACAATAAGAATCCTTAATTATCATTAAATTTACTACATTCACATGCAGGCACCAAATTTACTCATGATTAGTTACTGCACAGTTATGCACATGTAGATGCAACCCAGGAGCAAGTTTGCTCCAGGTTCAGCCCTGCCAATAGGGGGCTGGCCAGAAGGGGAGGACTAGAAGTTCCAGGCACAGCTACTGGCCCTTGCAGGCCTGGAGCATGTGTGGAGGCCCTGAAAGAGTGCAGGCCACAAATATCAACGACTGAGTGCTAGACACCATTCTAACACTGGCAGTTTCCTTTGTCCTGCCTGCTGCCTGGCCCCTGACTCTAGCCCTACCTTCCCCCTGGCAACCACCCATTGCCCAGCAGCAGGCCCCTGCCTGACCTAGGAGGAGGTCCTATGCTGCCTTCAGCTTGGCCCCAACCCTGGGTTCAGCACCACCTAGTCCCATCATCTGGGCCCAGTCCTGCTGCTCACTGTGTAGTTGCAGAGCTGGAGTTGCTTATAGTGGAGCAGGAATGCACACGAGCCCTGCTGGCCCTGGACACCAGCTGCCAGAGGAGGATCTGCCTGCACTGGGGGAGCACCAGCCATCGTCGCCCAGGCTGAGGCCCTATCCATTACACTCACCACAGCTTGTGCATCTATGGGGGAACTGGCCTTGGGCTCTAACCCATTGTTGCACCCACTCCATTGCCTCCCACCCTGGGACAGTACACAAAGGACCTTGAACAAAATTTTCATGGGGTAAAAGGTGTTTTATTGTTGGTGGGTGCGTTGGGCGGTGGGGGGTCTGTTTGTTGAGGAGGGCTCTGTTGAAGAGGGGAGAGGGGGACTTTGTGAGGAGAACGTGATAAGCTCATTGCCACAGGGCCAGCTGTGATGCCTCCTGGTGGCCTTGCAGCTCTTGCAAGGCTCATACTCTTAATGTCACTCTGCCTAGCTTACCTGTTATGCCATGTTCTTTTTCCCTACTGGGTGTTTCATGAGGCCCCACTAGCCTCAATCAAGCCCTCAGGCTTGAAAAGTTCCACAGTGGTTACTGTGCATTAAATTTAGTACTTGCATAATGAAGTACTAAATGAATGCTCAGTAATTGGAGTTACTGCACAGTAGCACTGGTGAATGCCTTTTAAATGGTGCTACTGCACAGTAGCCTAATAATACTGTACAGTAATGTATTAGCACTGTTTGTGCTGTGACACATGACTGCACAGTATTATTAAGCTACTGCTCCATTAGTGTATCATGTAGATGTGCCCAATATGCTTTCTTTTATTTTCTATAAAAGAAAAAACATTTAAAATGTATTTATATGACCATAAAAATATTTAACAGATGCCAGTTTCTTAGAGTAATGAATATCCACTTTTTTCTATCAGGTAAATCTTTATTTAGGAAGATCATGCTAGCAAGCTGTTTGTCTATAAATGCAATGTTAGCACCAGTAGCATGACAAAGGTTGGGCCAGAGAGGCACAATGACAACTGCTACCACCACAGGCCTGGCCACCACTGCTGCCCAAGTCACAGAAGTCATATATACCTGGTGGTGGGTGAAAGGTAGCAAGTTAGGAGGACTCCAGAATCACCACTCCCACACCTCATCTGCATGTATTCTGTGCCCCAGCAGCGCTGCTATGCCAGAAACTCCAAAATAGTTCTTGGCTGATGCTGCTTTAACATCAACAACTAGGGAAGGCAAAACATGTAGATCAGCAGCAGCAGCTTGGCCAGGACTATGGCGTTCTCAGCATGGATAAGACTAGCCTCTGCCTCTGCTGTTGAAACCCATTCCTTGCCCACCCTTTGGAACTAGTGCTCTCAGAATTATCCCTGTCCCAGGCTGCTGCTTGTACCACTGGGTCCCAGAACCTGCTTGGTACACTTCTAGTCATATAGGTGTCACTTGTACAAAAACAGAGGGAAATTTTTATTCATAGTAAGGTTGTTTCCACTGTGTCGTATTCTGAGAGGCAGTTCTGCTTATGAAAAGAAGAGATTTTCTTTCAACGTTCTATATCTTTAGCAATAAATGAAGTGACCTTTATTGTGGCATGTTTGAATATTTACAAAGCGTTGCCAAGCGAAAGAAAGGAGTCAACATCAATCTAAACGCTGACCAGCTCCATCAGGGATTTTATTAAGACTTTAACACTTGCTTTGGTGCTGTTGATGTCTCTGGGATTGGATCAAGAGTTCTGGGTAGAGTTTGGGAAATTCATACTTTTTTTTTTTTGCCTAACTGGTACATGCTTGCCCTTTTACTTTACACCCCAAAATGCTTCTTTATATGAGAGCTTCAGCAAAACAGCTGCTTTCACAGGTGTGTGAATATAAGTTGTTAATGCTGCAATGCCATTTTCGTTAAACATCCATCTCTGTCCTAAATGTATGGTTTTACCTGGCAGGTTCACATACATAAGCAAGATACATAGATCTGCTTTCAGGTTGGAAATTCTAGAAATATATCTTGAATCAGGAGTAGTTTTAAATGTTGTTATACATATTTTTAAGTCTTCTCGTGCTAAAATCTATTTTTGTGTCTTTCCTAGAATCATTCACCTCCATAAAAGAGAATCACTACTCTGTACCAGGCTTATATATTACTGAAGCCAGCTGTTCTCACACGTTTTCTGCTTGCAACCTGGCTTGCAGGTCTATAATTCTGTATGATCCAAGACATCACTAACTGTTCATGTGTCTGCAGTTACCATGGGGTGGGGACTAAACTGTGCCTCCACTGTTCTTCACTAGTTGTAGAACTAAACCAGTGTCTTACCCCAGAAAAGGGTAATTGTTTAGTTTTCAATTATCCTATAGTAATTGCAAACATATGACTACTTCATTGCAGAGCAGGTAAGTTATGGTAGCCCCTGCTACAAAAAACAGAGTTAATTAGGTGAGGCAGCAATTTGCATAATTAAGATGACAGGAAACAGTTGCACCTTCATCCTCCTGAAAATTCACTGGGTTACCCTGTTGAAACAGGATAATGCATCAGTATGGCTGGAATCCTCCAAGCTGCAAAACAGTAGCAGTAAAGTCTTACAAGCTACAGAGTGTATGGAGAGGTGTTAATATGCAGCCATTTGGATTCTGATTTATGCTAGGTCTGAAACAACACCTGAACATGGATCCCTCATCACTGATGGACTCTTTCATCTGCTTCTGTTGCAGTTCATGATGTTTAGAACTATGATCTGTCTGCCTCCACATCCAAAGTCCCAGTAAGTCAGCTTAGCTGCTAGCAGCCCTATTGTGGACAAGGACACCATTGTGTTTGCCACTGTGCAAACAGGGAAAAAAGAGAGTTGATATGTATAAGCCTTTACAATCTAAGTAGATGTTAGTTTTGTTGCCACTGCTGATGAAAGATTATTTGCAATGTTGCAATGTACTTTTCACTCACCAAGTATTCAGTGTTGACACTTGTATTCTGTTTGTGCTAGGGATGCATGAACTACAAAAACTGGACTATACTGGCTTGTGACCAGATACTGTTTGCATAAATTCCTACTCCCTTCCAATAATTTTAACAGGGCATGTACACAGCATCTTCTGTTTCTAATCCTTCTCCTATGCTTTGGAGTATGAACAAGGAAGTTTTGGGTTATGTCCTCTTATTTGGGAGCATAGTCATGTGACTTGTACTTTTCCTATATATTTAATAGCACATGATGGAGTAGAGAGTTAAGCCTGTTTTTTTTATTTTGGATAAGTGCTTTGGTCCAAAATTTTTAACCTTAGTTGCATAAATATATGTCCTGACTTGTAAAGTGGTCATTATTTGCAACTTCATTCATTGTAATACAAATTCCTCTTACTAAGACTCTGAAAAGCAGATTACTTGAATTTAGGTGCCCAATTCAGACACTAACTAATGCTTACTCAAACCACCTTACTCACTTCAAAGTACTTCCCAGATATGAACCATCTAAATCTTGTGGTAGTGCTGTGAAGTAGAGAATAGTAACATGTACACTTTAATCACAGGACAAGCTAAGCAGAGAAGATAAGGCCACCTACAAATCATTGATTTTGACTGTTGTTATAGTCATACTTTGGATTAATTTCTGGCTTTAAATTTTCCTAGAATCTGAGGAGTTTCAGCTCACATTTACTGGTTCAAATCTATCTTTGGTTTTGTATTCCCATATGCTCCCAAATTCTGTTCTTATTCTATCTCTACTAAAATATCTATCTGCAGCTTGCATAAAGTAGTGGGCATTTGTGTGAGTCTCCCATGAGATTTTTTTTTTCCTTATCATATCTACTTCTGTCTGCCCTATACTTCCAATGAAAGTTTTCCAACTATCACAGATTAATTTATCTATGAGATGTAGAGCTGGTATTGTGGGCACTGCATGCTGGTGGCCTAATGTCAGTTATAAACCTTTATTTCTTGCCAGTGTCTCTAAGGATGGTGTCTATGGAGACCACAGGGATATTTAACGTTACGGGTCAGGACCCCCGTTCTGCTTTGTCAACGCTAGAGATGTGTGATATATCCAACAGACTAGAAAGCTGTTAGAACCCTGAATTCAGTTAGGAATAACAGCCTACATAGTAACAAACTACTTGCATTGTTTTTTCCATGGTGGGGTGTGGGGGTGGAAGGTGGCAGGGGAAGAGAAAATAGGAATCATAGTGAAAAATATTTGTTCTCTTTTGCTTAAGCCTTGCTCCTCTTTCACATACCAATATCAAGCAGTGATAGTATAGATTTTCATGAACAGTGGCTTGTTTTAAACTAATATGAAGATACATGAATAAAATAATTGCAGGATTGCGTTGTTACCTGGGGGTGCCTACAGATTTTTAAGGCAGCCTATCAAGGAGGCACTCTAACTCACGATACTTTACATAAAGCACCATGAGTTAGAGCACCACTGAACCCAACAGGCATTTGCCTGTTGGGTGGAGGGGGGCCTTGAGCCTAACTGCACTGGCCCTGGCCAGCAGGTAGGGCCTCTCCAACAACCTCCCAGGAGGCTGCCAGACAGCCCCTCTCCCCAGCTCTGCTGTTCCCAACTACCCCGCCTGGGGTCTTGGGGATAGCCAGGCCAAAGTGCATGGAGAGGATGCTCTGTTCCCCTCCACACCCTAGCTCTGGCCATGGCAAAGCCAAGCTGGCAGCTGTATGCTACCCTTGTCAAAAGGCTCAAGGGAGGAAGGGAGCCTATTCTCCCAGGTACCCGGGCTGGGGTATTGAGGAAGCCCAGGCTGGATCCATGAGGTGGAGGGAAAGGAAAACTCCATTTTCCCCTACCCAAGCCCCTTCACAGCAGAGCACACAGATGCCAGCTTGGCTTTGATGTGGCTGGAGCTGAGGTAAGGGGTATATTGGAGAGGCCCGCAGAGACCCTTTGTTTTTTGGGCAGAATTCCCTCTAAGCTGTGCAGCGTGCATAGCTGCTCAAGCATGCTCATGCCACACTGCCAGGCGTGCCTGCATGGCCACGCATGGCGCACAGCTTAGCAGTAATGCTGCTTGTGAGCCCAGGCCAGCTTCCCCCCAAATCACCCCAAAAGGTACCTTCCCTTACCACACCTCTCCCCCTCCCATGCAGCACAGGAAGGAGACTCCCTATACACAGGTTCCCTAAAGTGATCTGCCTTAGAACACCTTCCTTCACCTAGTAGCTGATTTATTGGTGGTTAATTTTTCATGCAATCTGCCATTTTAATAATACTCTTCTGTCATAACCTTTTGTTATATTACAACTGAAGAGCATTTTCAAGGGCCTTATGGTGCAAAAGCTGTAATTTGTGTAAGTGTCCTGAGAATCATACAATAAAATGGACCAGTTGCATTTTTAGTGCTCTTAATGGTGCCAGCCTTACTCATGACAAGTGGTTGTGCAATGGATATTCTCCTTCTTATCAATTAGTCATTTGTGGAGGAATACACTAGTCTAACTCTGCGTGACTGACTGGTAGGCCAAGTGAAACCTAAAGTGGACAAAGAAGACAAATCCTATAAACTAAATTAGGGTTAAAAAGTATTTCTTCTTTAATAAAAAAAATGGTTTAAGTAATAAAGGTGAATAAATGTGCTTAGAATGTTAACTGAAAGTCAAGTTGTTTGAAGAGTAAAGTAGGCATCTAATGGTCATTTTAAGAAAAGTGTGGCCAGCATTTCATCAGCTCTGAGGGGTGCTGACATTTGACTTGGTAGGCATGCAAAATTCAGAGTATTTTGGTGGGGGTAAGGGAGGAGGGGGGAGCTGTGGTATGAGAAATGGATTATTTTTATATCTTCTGGCCCTCAGTGGAAGGGCTTGAACTGATGTTAGAAAACTGTTGCAAGAGTGAGTTTAAGGATACATCTCCTGAATTCTCATTTTTGTAGTAGAAGGAAAATATCCTGTGCTACTGTAACTAAACAAAGAATTAAAACTTAGAGCACCCAGAATTCCTACATACAGATTCTTCAGTGGCATTTGGATTCCTCTCTTTTATCATTAACGTATGGGAAAGAGGGTCTTTAAATAGTGCAGAAATGTAGTACAGTTGCAAGTAGCTTATTCTTATAAGTGGGCCAAGTTTTAGATTTCTCCAAAAAAAGGGATTGAAAGGGTTAGAACACTTTTTTCCTTTTTTTCATTCTGATCTCAGATGGTACCAAAAACTGAAATTTGGAAAAAGATATATCTTGGAATAATAACGGAGCTCTGAAGCAGTTCCCAATTCTAACTTGGTGTTCACGTAAATACTGCTTGGTTACTGCTAGAGTGGATTAAAATACTGCTTTCTATTTCTCTTGAGTAGAATTTTTAAATATATTATTGAAAACTTTGAATTGACATGTTTTGAAAATATGTACGTGATGGGGAGGTTAGTTATTTTTGTTTTGTTTTATTTTTAATCTGAGTATAGACGGCTGAAAATCTGGTATGTAGCTTGCCAAATGCTTCCTTGGCTCCCATTTGAACCTTATTTATTTATTTTTTTTTATAGTGAGCATCATGATCATTAAAAGTGCTGAATGGATACCAGCATTGTGCTTAGAGATGGGAACATCATAGCTGATTGAGAAAGAACTGTGATTTTATTGGCATAATCTAACCTGCAACTTTGCAGTTATCCTAGCATTTGGTCTTTCTCTCTCTCTTTTTTTAAATTTAATTTAATTTAATTTTTTTATTTTGTTGCAAGATGTGGGGGTAGGCAGCAGTTGGGCAGTGGCTGTTTTGGTTTGACTTTTGTGTAAGAATTTGACAGTTTTTCTGAACTGTGCCCCTCTGACTACTTTAGAGAGCTGTTCACTTTGTGATGAGACTGAGACTATGACCATCTTGAAAGCTGAACAGCTGATTTAGATGGAAAGAGTAAGATACAGTGAAAAACAAAACAGGATAACAAATATTGATCAGTTAATACAAATAAGAATTTCCTGCCTTATCAATAAGTTTTGTTACGGGTGCAATGACAGATTGTAGTATGCCTATTATATATAATTTGTATAGGTATTCATTCACTATTTAATGTCAGGGCATCCTACTAAAACATGAATTAACCTATTCAGATATATGATCAATAGGCATTTATATTTGCCTTCTTGATTTGATATTCTCACCTGCCTAAGTTCTCTGAAAAATCTGACAAGTGACAGAAGTATTTTCTTGTAGGTCAGGTCAAAGAGGGGGCGTTGTTCAAAATCATCTTTTTGTCTGGCCTGTCCTTGCGCTGGCATGGAACTGATCAAAACTAATTGACTGGCGAGAAAGGAGGAACAGACTGAACAAATTGGAAACTGTCTTGAGATTTCCAGGAATAGTGAAAAATGGTCTCTTCTTCTAAAGTTTAGGAATCAATCTGAGTGTCTTCAGCTTCAGTAATCCTGAAGGGCTTTGTAAATGTGGGTCAAACTGGCTGAAAAATGTCACATGTAACTATATATATATCTATATAGATATATCTATATAGATATATAGATATATATATATAATGGGTAAAATGAATCATCATGGGATAGGTTCCCTCTCTGCCTAACTGTCCAGTAGGTTTGTGTTGTTTTTAAAAGACCAAGGAGCTAAATTTATGAAATGATAAAGCTTATTTATACAGGTAGCCTTTTAGCCTACTAACTTGCTGTTTCCTCCTGAAATTCTCAGGCTAACATAACAACTTATACATAACACTTTAAAGATATTCACACAGGTTGACTACTCCTCCTCCAAGAAGTGAGACTTGGATTGTGTTTTCCCTTCCGCCAAAGTGGATCTGAACCTGTATTCCCCACTGGGATGGCCCAACAATCATGCTAAAACTGTATTTCACACAGAATACATGAGTATTCTGTGTCAAGACCAGTTATGCTTTAGTCAAAAAACATATTTTTCAGAAAGGCACTCTCAATATGAAAAATTTTTAACGTTTCAAAGTCTACCACTTCCTTGGATAGTTCACTGCAATGGTTAATCACCTGCATCAATAAACTGCCTTAGTTCTCATTTCAAATTATCTGATAAATCTCTGCATAAATGCACCAGAGGTAAACATAAATACATGCATGTATGTGGATGGATATGTGTAGGTAATTGCTATCCTTTCTTCCCATATATTTGGAACCTTGCTTTATTGAGAGAGATTATACATTTAACACATTCAGGATTTATATCTCTTGTACACAATGAAAATAATAGCATGTATGAAATGGTTGAGCTCATATCCTTGAGCTTATAGCATTATAAATGTTTAGTTTGAAAGGAACACATTGAGATACGCAACCCACAGTGAATAGTTTTTTATCCCACTACATGCAGCAGGATAACCTGTATAGTAAGGTGTGTCTCAACCTGAGCAAAGAGCTAAGAATGGGACCTGCATTTTCAGGAATTGAAACCTTTTTAAGTAAGTGCTTTTCTGTTGTGCTTTTTTTATTTGTAGCTAAAAGTCTAGTCTTCTGTTCAAACCCAGCTGCTTGAATTTAGAGAGCACTGTTTTCATGACATGTTTATCATCCATCTTATTGCCAAACTTTCCATTGCAGTGCTATTATTCAAAGACTCTAAAGAACCAACCTGATCTTAGCTAGTTTTTAAACATAAATTTTCTAATTCTTATGACATGGGCTGCCTTTCAACAATACTTATCACCATTTTATTGGAGTGTTTATAGCAAAGGAGCATTTTGTATGCTCCATTTTTCCTTATCTGTCCAACAGTATAGATTTTCTTTTCTTCCTTTCTTTTTTGCACTGCTGCTGGTTTTTTCTCCAAGTACTTTAATTCACTGACAGTTTAACTGATCAGTGTGACAAAAAATTCACTCTCAGTTTAGCCACTGACACTTATAAATGCAATAGGCTGAAAAAAGCATCATTTCAATGGCTCTTTGAGAACTGAGATTAAAAACAATCAAAGAATAAAAATGCTTTGTGACTTGAGGGCATTTTGGAGAATGGGGACATAAAAGGATCATAAGCTGGGTTAGGCAAAAAAGTTTACTGGCCAAAAAATGCCACTACAAATAAAATGGACACAAGTGAGTTTTGGAAGTTTGATCTCTCTTCCTGAACTTGTTTCAGGAAATTACACTGTTTTCAGCTGAGTAGAAGCCTCTAGAATTTTACCATTTTCAGCAGCTGCATTCTTATGTGTTCTCAGTTTATGCTGACCACATAATGACATCACTGCTGTTAATCAAGAATGTGCATGGATAAGGATGTACAGAATGCATTTATATGCCTCTCTTCCTAATCAGTTTCTAAGGGTTTCCAGGCTAAACTGAAATGAAAAATGGGAGGAGCATATCGCACTAATACACCATGCTGGAGGAAGTGTTGGTCAGTGTTCTGTATCAAATGTCTGATTTAATGATCAGTCCTGCTCTTGCCTTCGTTCCCTACGCACTATAACTGGAACACTTATAGCTTCTCTGAGGATGAGGGTTGATTCCAGAGCTGCCCAGGACTCTGTTCTATGTCAGAAGTGATACAGAGCTTAAATAATAGCCCATTGTTCAGATGCTTCTATCCTGTCCCTGCGATGTGGGTTAGCGTCAGAACTCTTAAGCTAAATGGCTCCAAAAATCAGCCTCAAGACTGACCCTTTCTTTTCCTTTGAATGTGGCACTAGACTGGCTATTTGGGTCTGGTTCAACCTCTTTAATAAATGGCACTAATTCCATCTTGAAACAAATTCCTGGTTCTAAAGACTCTATGTTGCAGATCCTGATACTTAGATTTACTGAGCCTTTCCTTTTTAGAATCTTTGTGTTGGAATTGTGTTCTTTCCCCTCTAACCCTATTGTTTCCCTATCCCCTTGATTTATTTTCTGTGTTTCATAGTTGGTAGGGTCAGAAGGGACCTGAGAAGATCATCAAGTCTGACCCCCTGCTATGGCAGGAAAGAGTACTGGAGTCAAACAACACTGGCAAGGTATTCATCTAGGCTCCTCTTAAAGACCCCCAGGATAGGAGCCAGCACCACTTCGCTTGGAAGTTGGTTCCAGATCTTAGGTGCCTTGACAGTGGAGTAGTGCCTTCAGATGTCTAGTCTGAATCTACCCTCAGCCAGCTTGTGACAGTTATTTCTTGTCATTCCTGGTAGCGCTCAGGGGAACAGGGACTCTTCCAGTCCCTGCTGGTTCCCCCTGACTAGTTTGTAAATGGCCACTAGATCCCCCCTCAGCTTTCTCTTGTGGAGGCTGAACAGGTTCAGGTCCCTTAGCCTCTCCTTGTAGGGCCTGCCCTGCTGACCCCTGATCATGGGGGTGGCCCTCCTCTGGACCTTCTCCATGTTGTCCACAACCCTCCTGAAGTGTGGCACCCAGAACTGGATGCAGTACCCCAACTGCAGCCTGACTAGTGTGACATAGAGGGGGAGGATCACCTCCTTGGACCTGCTTGAGATGCTTCTGTGGATCCATGACAAGGTATGGTTGGTCTTCCTGACTGCGTCCTCACACTGTTGGCCCATGTTCATTTTGGCACCAATAATGACTCCAAGATCCTTTTCCACCTCTGTACTGACAAGGAGGGAGTTCCCCAGCCTGTAGGTATGCTGCTGGTTCTTCCTCCCCAGTTGCAGTACCTTGCACTTGTCAGTGTTGAAACCCATCCGGTTCTCATCTGCCCACCCCTGTAACCTGTCTAGGTCCAATTGCAGCCTGTCCCTCCCTTCTAGCATGCCCCACTTGTCCCCACATCTTAGTGTCACCTGCGAGTTTGAACAGGGTGCTTTTTACCCCCTCATTCAAGTTGCTGATGAAGATTTTGAACAGTGAAGGCCTGAGGACCTAGCCCTGCGGAACCCCAATGCCCACGTCCCTCTAGGTCAAATAAGACCCATCCACCTCCACTCTCTGGGTGTGGCCCTTCAGCCAATTAGTGACCCATTTGATTGTGTATGTATCGATGCCACAGTCCCCTAGTTTTTTTATGAGCATGGGGTGAGAGACCACATCGAAGGCCTTCCTAAAGTCCAGAAAGACTATGTCCACCATGACACCTGCATCAAAGGATTTTGTGACCTGGTCATAGAAGGCCATCAGGTTGTTCCTATAGGACCTGCCTCTCATGAACCCATGTTGGTTGTCCCTCACAGATGTGCTTCTGGATAATTCTCTCAAAGAGCTTCCCCAGGACTGAGATAAGGCTAATAGCTCTATAGTTTCCTGAGTCCTCCTTCCTCCCTTTTTTTAAAATGGGAATCACATTGGCCCTTTTCCAGTCCTCTGGCACAATGCCAGAGCACCATGAGTGCTCGTAAAACCATGCCAGGGGTCCTGCAATGACCTCTGCTAATTCCCTCAGCACTCTGGGGTGGAGATCATCAGGACCTGCTGATTTAAATACATCCAGTCCCTCCAAAAGTTCGCTGACTAGGTCCTATCTGACCCTAGACCTGGGTGTGCCTTCCCTGGGGCCTATGAATGTGTAGGAGGCTTACCTTTTTGGAGCTTAGGATGACTCCCAGGACTGAGGGTCTGGTTTTGATTGGTGGAGCCCACCCACCAGTCTGGAGGCAGCATAAGGGGAGCAGTGTCCTGCCCTTCTCTGAACAGAGGTGGGCAAGGAGCAGCTGGACCTGAGTCAGAACTGCATCAGCCAGGTCTGGAGAAATTTAGGGGTGGAGCCCCTGAAGAGTATAAAATGTGAGTGTGCTCAGCAGACTGGAGAGATGATGAGGGATGGTGAGGAGAGAGGAGCTCCAGAGATGGCCATCCTCAGGACCCTGTTTGAACATCAGCAGTGCACAAACTGGCTCATGGGGATTAGGCTCTAGGAGCCACTCAAGGTGGCTTGAGCCTATGTATCCATCAAGCATCTGGGCAGTCAGCATGCAGATCAGCACAGAGAGAGCTGGCCCTGGGAGCAGCTTGTGGCTGCTCAAGCCTTGCCTGGTGCACAGGTCAGCACATGGAGAACAGCCTTGGAAGCCACTCATGGCTGCTTGCCTTAGCCCCAGCCCTAGGCCAGGTGACTAGAGCCCCACTGTGAGGTTCAACTTTTAATTGGGAGAGCCCTGGTACCCAGAGCAGGGCCTGGGAAAGGGAGGAACCCCTGGTGTGAGACCAGGGAGTTGGAGCTGGCAAGGGATTGGCTCCCATGAAAGAGAGAGAGAGAGCCTTGGGTGCCCAGCGCAGGGTGCCAGGCCATCGAGGAGAGCCAAATGTGCCAATGGGGAGAGGCTCTTGTGGGATTGGCCACCAGGGGACAAACCTTGAATTTTCCGGAGGGGAAGTGTGAGTTACTGGGGAAGCAGGCCCCACAGGGGAGACTGACACAGGTGTGGGGGGTTTGCTGTCTCCACCCTCCATTGCAGGAGAGGCATGTCCACATCCCAGGGTCCTAAAGCAAAGGTGCTTCAGGGAAACTCCTTGGGGAGGTACTGAGTGCACTCCCTATTTTGAGGTGGTTTTGTTTATAGGCTATATAGCTAAGGGGGTAATATGGTTTATGTGTTTTTAATGTCTCAATGTGCATATTGGTATTGTTATTTATGAAGGTTTAAAGAAATATTATGGTTAAGTTACTATAACTATGTGTTAATTGTGCTGTATAGGTTGTAAGTTGTTTGGTTCATATTTGCTATTATATGTGAATTGTGGAATATTATATACAGTATTATATGTTAAGCCTTGTAGATAGTCTATGTTTTATATTGAGTGTCTGTATTTATTCTTGTAATAAATTGTACTTAGTTAAGTATTTGGTTTTGGCCTAGCTTTATAGGGAGAGGAGGAAGTCGCTCTAGTAGTTGATCCTTTCCTCAACACCCTGCCTGACAATCACCACTGTCACTGGAGGACAGGGCACACCTTCCAGGTGTACCTGGACTACATGTGCATATAGGAAACAGGTTTACTGAGATCCCATACTAACGATATAGTCTCATATATTAAATTATGTGTGAATCTGTGGTATCTGATAACTAAGAACCAAACATTAAGCTGATATAGCAAATGAATTGGAGGGAAGTAGGACTGAGAAGGACCTCCAGAGGTCATCTAGTCCAACTGCCTGCCTGAGGCAGAATCATCTGTATCTGAACTGTCTTATATAAATCCATTGCCTAACCCAATGGTACTCAAACATTTTATCTTGTGGGCTGGATGGACAGTGCCCAGTCCATCTGTGGACTGGATCCAGGTGGTGATCTTGATCTGGTGCCTAGGACTGGCATGGCAGGGCCCCATCTGGCTGTACAGAGGGGGTGGGCGCCAACCAGCCCTGACTCAGCCCCACGGGGGAAGGAGGCATCCACCATGAGCTTGGGAGTTGGCCATGGAGAAGTGATGGCTGTTAATGTGGCCACCACCCCCCACTGCCAAATTTCTCAACCTGTGGCCATGGCTCTGTGGGCTGCATTTGGCCTGCAGGCTGCGGGTTAAGCACCCTGGTGAGATCACCATTTGTTACAGAAATGGTTTATTGCAAAAAAGCATAATAGGAACCATCCTCTGTGGTAGGTATGGCACAAAAGCAGTGAGATGCAGTCCTGACAGGTTCAGGAGTCATGGGAACAGTGAGTTTACACCAAAGAGATAGCACATATAACATTGGTTGTGCAACTTCACTACATTAGTTAACAATTGCACAGTTCAACAAGGGGAGATGCTTTAAAATGATAGGTGTTTTCAGCATATATATATATACACACACACGCATTGGTTATACCTTTCCCATGCCTTTTAAAAGTCCCAACCTAAGCCATGTAGGGGCCAACATAATACCACCTCATGGAAATAGTTTTTATTAAAACAAAACTGAAAAGTCCTCAAGATACTAAGCACACAGCATCAAAATAATACTTTATGGGTATGTTTTTGCTACTAGGCACATTAATTATCTCTTGTAGGGGAAGAAGATATCCCAGTACATAGGCTGGACCCACATAGGGAAGTGGGAAGAATCAGGGTTATGTAGTTTAGGAAACTGTAGGATCCATACACCATTTCAAGAATATGAGTGGACTGAGGAGGGGTTTGTAGGAAAAAAAGGATGGGCTAATAGTTCAAGAAGATGAATAAAACTGTGGAGAATTGATGCTGCATCTTATATAAAGTTCCTGTTTGCTGAGTAACTATTTCCAGTTTTTACAAGTAATGGTTAGCAGCATTCCTCACTTTGAAGGTGCCCTAGCTGAGGTGTTTGAGGTCTGATTTGCACAAGTGAGGAAAAACAACTGTGAGTGAGACCAATAGCAGCTATGTTTTGAATATAAACAGTACTATAAAATAATGAAGAATGTACAATTCAGGCCCTAGGTATTTAAAGTGATTAACCCCCCCACAAATTAGTGGAAATATCAGAATTTTAATCTCTATGTACCTTAACTCCCATTCTATAAAACTTGTTCATACCATTTTATTTCATATAGCATATCTGAAGCATTTGGATGACTAAATATAGAGGAGCTTTAGGAAAAAAAAATCCGTACTTGGAGCAGGATTTGAGTAATGTGATATAAACAACGCATTTAACGATGAGGACAAAACCAAATCCTGGACTGGCGGTCACTAATGAACACTGTTGATCCAATTCAATGAATGAGGCAGGTGTTGTGTGGAAGAAATATGTGATCATGTAATTAAACGTTGCATCAAAATGTACGTGGAGAAAGGGTCGAATCAAAGTTATACAAGCAGCCTAAATTATAGCAATCCTAACCTTTGACTAATTGCGCTTTGTAACATTAATCTTCTCTTTTAATGTAGCTTTATATTTTTAATGTTATATAACAATATGATAATGACATCTACAACCCATGGACTTCTTACACAAAGAAACAAAATTAAAGTGATGCATTCCCCCCCACGTGTAAATTGTGTGCAATGATTAGTTATTGTGCTCATAAATGAGTATTTATAAATATCAATTCGCATTCTAAACTACCTAAAGACGCACAATGCCTCAAAATGCTACCCAAATTTCTGTCATCTTTGACTCATTGCTATTGAATGTAAAATTTTGTGCTTCTTTATGGTGCATTTCAGGATGCACCTTGCTAAACTACTGTTTAATGATATCATATCCATTGGAGCTTTGTGCAGATAGAGAGAACTGAAAGAATTATTGCTTTTATTCCTATGGCATCATAGAATTTGATGGAAGCATATATAAATTCTTTGAAGGAAGAAATGAGCTTTATATCTGAAATTGTAATTCATCAGCATTTATGTTAAGCTATAACAATACTAGGAAATTCATACAATGTATAAGGCAAACAAGGCTTTAAAACATGGTTTTAATTTTTCTCTTTTATAAACATTATATGCTACTCTGCAGATTCCTAATAGAGCTCTCTGCAGCAGCAGCTTATTTTTCTGTTTAGAAGCCTAACAGGAAAGCTCTGTGCCCAGGGTGCCTCCAACACATAGAGTAGCACTGGCTGCTATCATGCTGATTTTTGCCACAGCGCTGTCAGCTGCCACTCTGGTGGCTACTTTTTAATTTCCTGCCCCTCCCCAAAGATGCCTCCAGGGCTACTACCCCAAACACTTTCCCTCAGTTATCCTTTTAGAACTTGTATGCTAGTTTAGCAAGTATGGGAAAGCGGGGCACTAGGGGCACAGAGAATGATAGCAAAGCTTCAAAACACAGCCTTTTTAAGGCTGTCCAGAAGAGGGTTGTTTATGTATAGCCTGAGTGCAAAGAACATTCAAATGAATTATTGCTGATAGGCAAATGGCTTGCCTTGTAAAAGGGCAAAAGCAGTATTGTTCTGACTGCAAAGTACTGTAGAAATGTTTACATGCTTTTTATGTTTTCACTGAAGTAGATAATGACCTGCTAGTAGCCATGAATCTCCTGACAGAACGGACCTAAATTAGAACATGCCTTGATTTATATGGGGAGGGATGGGGATCAAAGCCTTTTTAATAGGGGTATGAAATATATTCATATATGAAAATATGTGTATTCTGCATCGTATTCAAGCACTAACATTCTCTTTCTTATTAGTTTCATAAGCATTAGTAACTATGATCCAGATGATGCCTTTTAAACACTGCCTTGAACAGATGGGGTGGTGCTGGTCAAAAAAAAAAATCAAGAAAATTATTTCAGATAAAATTAGGAATCTTGTTTCAGTTTTACAAGTTTGCAGGTTGTCCATTTTTCAGTCTCTGCAAATGTCTTGGTTGTTGCAATAGAATTTAGATAAAATATATTTCAAGTGGTTTAAAAAGCACTACTGATGGTATCTTTGTTTAGAGAAATGACATTTTATAATGAAAATAGATCTCAGTAAATACAGATAATTTCTAAATGTTGAGATGTTTTTTTTTAATTTAAAGTAAATAGATAACGTGGAAAATGTGTGTATTTAGATGTTTTTACAATATCAATTATTACAATGGTTAATTTTGGAGGAAAAGGCCTTTTCTGGAGGAAAGAGGGAATTTATCAGTTGTAGTACACTGCTGTTTCACCTTAACGATAGCATAATTAATATAATGACTCTTATTTTCCTCTGGGAAAATAAAAAATAACCTTTATGTCTCCAGAGTGGGCTTCTATTAAGTTGTTTTTGCAGGAGCAATATTCATAGAACAATATTACAGGCAAAGAATAAGCAGGAGGTGCAAGTTGTAAGCTTTCTTTGAGCAAAGAGTGATGCAATCCACCAAGACCTGGACATTTTACCTAATGGCAAAGATCATGCGCAGGCATTTCAGTAAAAAAACAAACTGATGTGCCCAGCAGTCCCATAACTACTGCACATAGCTCATGAAAGTGGTTTTCATTCTACACAGACGCAACCCAAGTCTTGTCTCGTTCACAAAATTCTAACTATTGTCAGTCAAAGCAGGATCAAGATACAGATTCTACTTTGTAAAAAGAAAGCTAGTCTAAGATGTGTCTAAAACTTTTCATATTTACTCAAATATAAGGTGAGGTCCTTTCCCCACCCCCAATCAATATGGGAAAGGGGAAGCAAGCACCTCATCTTACATTCACATACAAGGCAATCTCATTAAATACATTGCCTATCATTAAACTGCTGCCAAATCCAGCATGTGCTCAGTAATGGAAATAAACTATAGAGTTGATTAAATTCAGCCAAAACTAAGTATAACTAAGTAAAACACATGGGCAACATGGGTATGCAAATACTGATGGGGGAAAAAAAACACTTTTTGTGGCCCTTAAAAGAGCAGTTGCTCCCCCAGGAGGGAACTGTCACTGGGCCTGGAGATACTACAATATTAGGTTGGTATTAGGAGGGCCATTTTCAGCCATCACTCTCCTCTTGGGGCCAAAAATGCACATTTGATCTTAGCCAAAAGGCCAAGATGCTGATGGGAACCTTGCTATTACAAAACAACTAAAATAAATTACATTAACATAACACATGACAGCCTTCCTTACAATGATATTTTATTCTTCTTAACCCCCTTTTCACTATTAACACAGTACCTCTCACAAACCACCCCCAACTTGGGAGGAAGCAACAGCTTTCTCTCTGTCCCTTTGTCTTTTGAAATAAACAAAGCCATTCTTCTTTCTTCCATCTCTTCTCTGCCTTCTCCTTTCCCATTTCATCTGCATCTTGATCTACATAGTAGTTCAATTTATAAATTGCCAACTACAAACAATTCTTTTCTGGTGAAAGCCAGTCCCTTGACCAACAGTAGGTTTCTCACCTTCCATATCGCTACCCTCATAAAAAGGAGTATGGTTTTCAGTCTCTGTGTCTCCAGTCCTTTGGGCATTAACCCACACAACACCATGTCATATGTCACACTACAGTTCATAATGATAGCCCTCAAAAAACGATACCATCCCTCCCATACCCCTTCCACAAAAGGGCAGTCCCGAAATGTATGCCACACATCCCTCGCTTGAGCATGCCACCAATCTTGCAAAGCCCCATTTGTGCTGAATGCCCCTAATGGGAAGAATATTTCATATCACCAATCATATGATATCCGTATATTTTCTTTTCACTCTATTATCTGCCACCTGTCTTTCCTTCAGATCCCCAACAATTCTTACCTTATCTTTCTTTTTTATCATATTAATCAACATTTTACAGTTTGTTTTTTTAAACTCTAATCCCACTTGTCAAGTTTATTTACCCTTATAAAACTCTACATATCTGCATAGTGGATATATAGCATACTTGCCATGCCCATGCCTTTTTCCATTCTCCCTCATACAAGCCTCATCTTCTTAACATTGTTTCTATCAGGTAATGGCAGAAATATGCAGTCTTCCCCAACCCCTCCATTTTCTCTTTTTCACATAGCTCCATTCTTGCTACCCTCTTTCTTCTACTCACCCCCCCAAAAAACAAACAAACAAACCCCAACAAAACTGCATATCTGCCTGTGTAACATCTGTACCTGTTGCTA
Organism: Caiman crocodilus; assembly: GCA_030014935.1. Classification (NCBI taxonomy): domain Eukaryota; kingdom Metazoa; phylum Chordata; order Crocodylia; family Alligatoridae; genus Caiman; species Caiman crocodilus. Next base: position 82,892,355 of record JAGPOW010003648.1, read on the forward strand.
TTACAGTAGATACACCTCTCCTGCATAAAGGATGATGGGCAAGAGTGCTATTTTCACTGCAGCCACTTTACCCTTAAAAGATAACGTTCTAACAATCCACAATCCCAATATCTGTCTCACTCTTATCTCTAAATTCTTCCATGTCTATGTTCCTTTCCCTTCAGTGTCCATTAGTATTCCAGAGGTCTTGATTACACCTTCTACCATCTGCAGCCTGAACTTCTGTAAATTCTTCCAGTTCCCCACCCCCATTAACATACTTTTCATTTTATTTAATTTCACCCCTAACACTTCATCATACTCTTCAGTATGCTTCAATACCTTCTCAACAGATATGTTGTCCTGAGCCACTATGGTCACATCATCCATGTATAAGGTACATTTAACTTTTCTTCTCCTCCTGGTATCTTCACACCACTTATTGTCTTATCACAAATTATCTGAGCCAATGGCTCTATCACACACCAAAAAAAGATAAGGTGACAGCAGAAATCCTTGTCTTACCCCTGTTTGAATGGGGAATGCTTTTCACAAGTCACCATTTACCAATACTCAATTTCCTGCTTTATGTACAGCACCATGACCCATCTGATCATCTTTGCCGGAAACCCCATCCTCCGCAGTATTTCAAAGATGAAATCAAGTTCAACCTTGTCATGAGCTTTTTCCAGCTTTAAATTAATTATTACCATATTTATTTTCCTCCCTTGTACATCCAGTATGACATTACTCATTAACCAAAAGATTGGTATATCCTCCTCTCAAAAATGGCACATTTGTTTTTTTTGCATCCATACGTAGAGGGAAAGAAAATTATTTGCGGGGGTGGGGGGAATGTGAGCATGCACACACATGCACCGTCAACAGGTAGGTCTGTGGGAGAAGAGGTGGGAGGAAAGAAAAAGGCTATGGGGGGGCAGTGCAGATTGAGGCCTCAGCCTCCAGCAATGACTGGGGAGAGTGGGGCACAGGCACGAGTAGGGGCTGTGGTGAATGTGGCCCTAGCTGGGCCAGGTGGAGGGACAAGCAGAGGTCCAGGGGGTATGTGTTCCTCCAGTTTGTGCACAGGGTGGTAAAGGCTGCTGCTGCACTTTGAGCCCCACTGCCTCAAACTGTGTGACACCACATGCAACCTGCCACTGGGCAGGCAGGGGACATGACGCAGGTGCAAAAGAGAGAAAAGTCTAGCATACAGTACCAGCCTATGCACGGATCAAAGGACACATGCCCTCTGGGCCTCCGCTTGTCCCACCACCCAGCCAAACCAGGGCCACACTCACTCCAGCCCTGTTCCTTCCTGTGCCTCACTCTGTTCCTTACTGCTGGGGCCTCAATCTGCACTCCCTACAGCGGTGAGGGAGGGAGTGGGGTAGGGCAGGGCCTGCACAACCAGGGGGCAGGATGGGGCCATGAGCAGTTTGTCTGAGGGTCACCCAGTGCAGGGAGGTGTGGCAGCTCCCACCCTGCATGCACCCCAGGGGGGCATAGGGGGTTACTGCATTGGATCTGCACAGGGCAGGGTGGGCCTGGGGCTGTGCTGGGATCTTCCCAGTGTGGGGGAAGTAGTGGGAGAACTAGCTGAACTCTTCTTTGTGTTTTGATGGTGCTTGTTATCAGCAGAGATAAGGATTGGGGCAGGTGGCAGCAGTGCTGGCAGGGGGGCAGAGTGGGGTTAGGGTGGCAATGGTGAATTTTGAGATGGCTGCAGCTCTCCCCCCATGTCCGCTCTTCCAGCAATGCCACCACTTGCCCCAAGTGCAGCCCAGGGCAGCACACCCTCCACCTGGAAGTTCCTGGCCCCAGTCCACCCTCCTATGCTTGTATCACATCTGTTAGTCATACATTTTTTGGGCCAATACTTTTGCCATCTATTTGTAGTCTACATTTAAAAGGGTTATTGGCCTCTAGTTGCCTAATACCTTTCCCTTTTTTAATAGAAAAATTACCATACCCTTGTGCAACCTATACGATAACCTTCTGCTATCTCCCCATCCTCCATTATTTCCTGGCATGTCTCTATTATATCTCTCCCCAGCCATTGCCAACTTTTTATTTCACAGAATTCCACTGGAAGTCTGTCTCTTCCCAGCACCTTGCCTATCCTGCAAGCTTTTAAGCAGTCCTCCACATCTCTCAAACTTAGCTTCTCCATTTTTTTGTTTATTTCTAACTTCTATTCCCTCCTTTATCTCATCAAGGAACACCTTCATTTTTCCTCTATCCACACCTCTTCTTTTGTACAGCTATCTAGAAAACTCCATCACTGCATACTATGCCTTTGCACTCTCTTGTATTTAGAGTCCTTGTTCAGTTCTCACTATTTTCAGTTCTTGCCTTCTTTTTCTCAAATTCACCAAAAAATATTTACAACATCCTTCCTCCTTCTTCACTTAAAGTGGTGTGGTCAGAAATATTTCCTCATGTTTTATTTCTGAATGATTCTTCAGTCCATAGCTTTTTCTTCCAGTTTTTCTTTCCCTTATACTCCTCTTACTGCCTGCCTGAAGCTCTTCCACCCTCTTTCCCACTTCTCTTTGACCAATGTGCTTAGGGACAGCAGGATCTGTCAGTAAGGAAGGGGAAGGGGCTACAAAGGAAAGGTGGGGCAGATGGCAAGGGAGCTACCTGACACCTCCCCACCCCAGTTTATTTTCCCTGCTGTAGTAGTGGGAGTGGGGCAAATATAAGGCAAACCTCCAGGAATTAGATTCTCGGCCTGGAAAATGATAACATTTATCAATTTCTTATATATAGAATCTAATTATTTTGGGGTTGTCTTTTATATTTGAGTAAATGTGGTAAGTTGTTTGGATTAAATTACATCTTCATTTCCACATTCTCTGAAACTTAAATGTAACCTTCACTCCAGATTTCTACCTTTTTTTTTTTTTGCTCATCCTTTTGGAAATTACAATAATGTATATTTTTTAAAGTAGTTAATAGATAAGTAAACTCCACTGTTTTCTTTTGCTGAGTGCGTCTGCTACCATACCTAGCGTACCACTTTTATTTTGGAAAGGGTGAGATAAGATGAAACAATCTTCTGAATATTTAAGCAAACAAAAAAAAAAAGTTTGTGCATTTCCTACAGCAGCTTAGTGCTAGATTCACTCAGAACAAGAAAGGGACAAATATTTTCTTTGCATTTTTTTCATTTCTGCTTTAAAGACCAATACAGTAAAATGAGGAAGAGTGTATATGAGTGTGTGCATGTGCATACACATACAATTCTTAATTATTAACATTATATATTTATATAAAAATATCTTTACCAGGATTTTTGTGTTTATTTTCATCCAGCTACTTTGAATTTTAAACACAATGTGAGGTAAGAAAAGAATTAATTTGTGGCCATAATAAAATCCAAATTCAGCCCTGTTTGTTTTTAAATGTGGTAAGAAGAAACATATTTAGAAACCAGCCACAAGGCAGTAAAATTGATTTCTGGTTTATCTGGTATAGCTTTGAGTCCCTCACTGAGCTGGGGAATAATTGATTGCTTGAAGCCTTGTAGCAGTGGTTAAAAATTGATAAATGCTAAAGCAGGCACAATGTTTTATAGGTTCTCAAGAGTTGTGGAGCTTCCATATTTCTCTCTCATAGCCAGCTCTAGATCATGAGGTGAAATTTAAAAGGCGCTTTATCTTAGTCTTACTAAATTACATTCAGCAATTCCAAATCTGATTGCTGCAGGAGACAAAGACAACCTTTTAGTCGGATGGAACTGATTTGTAATTTACAAGGCCAAGTCATCTGTTTACATTTTTAGTGTAATGTCTTATATTAGCTACTTTAAATAGATTTAACTCAAATAAAAAGGCATATTTTCATAATCTTTGCCATAACTTGCTGAATGATGGTATAGAACAGTTCCACTTTTGCAAAATGGTAAGTGCCCTTTTTAGAACTGGGTCCCATTTTAGCAATGGAATACTAAAGAGTTTCAAGAACGTGGAGATTGTTACAGTAGGTTACGGCAAGTTTTTTAAGATGCCTACAATTTCATGTATTACACTCAACATTGGTATCTTTACAGTTGGCATGTCTACATGTGCAATTAAGTCAAAGCAATATGCTCCAGAATTTATTGCTCCCAGGGCACCATGTTTACATGTGCACTTGAGTGTGTGTGCAGTGTGTGGAGCCAGGTCAGAGCAGCCACGGCTGGCAGGAGCACTGGGGGGGATCATCCTGTCAGTCGGGGGCTGCTCTGCCCCTGCTCAATGTAGTGTGGAAGGGCCGGTTGGGGCATGAGGGTGTTCCAGTGTTGGACTAGCTGGCAGGCAGCCTCCACACTGCAAAACCTCATGCCCCAGCCAGCTTCTCCAGCATTTACACATACGCTGCTGCAGAGTAAAGAACTCCACTTGTAAATACAAGCACTCTCCTGCTGTGGTGTTAATTTAGTTTACTTCTGCCTAATAGCACTGTATGTGTACACGAGACATTTACTGTGGAGCTAATTATTCAACTCTGCAGTGTCTCATGTAGATGCACCAATTATATCTCTTATTAAAAACCAGAATGAGACCTTTGCCTTGGATGTATTTTTTTGTTGCCAGGAAACTTCAGACAGAAAGCTACTCAAGGGTTACGTTTACATGTGACATGATGGTGAAGTGGTGTCGACAGGCAAAAATCATAATGCCTTAGCTATGTCGCTGTAGTAATGCACTCCCTCATTATAATGTATTATAGCAGTAAAAAATAACTGTGTAGCTAGTATGGCACAGTATGGGTTGTTACTGTCCCAAAAGGAATTACTAAATGACAGCACAGTAATGATGGCACAGTATAGCCACGTGTAGACGCAACCAGAAAGTAGCATGGGTTTCTGAGGAGGCAATTCTAGCCAGATGGCTTATTCCCTAGATCTAGTTTGCACACGCTGTACCTATGTTAATCAATATACTCCTTTCCTGTATTGATCTTGTAGACTACTAAATGTAACATACCATTTCACCTTTATCCATATGCAAAAATAGCATACTTCGAACTGCATTTCTCTAGGTACAAAGTAACGATTTGGAAGGTATATCCAAAAGCCTATTTTCTCCAGTTGTATTGTATTAATAAAAGCTCTGATTGTAATCCTTTAAATCTAGTGTAAAAATTGCCACTCACTTTGGGATAGAATTAGATGATAACTGATGTGCAATTATTGGCTAACTGTTGGCTTAAGAAATGCTATAATATTATGAACTTATGTACATGCGTGGTATCCTAAATAAGAAAACAAAACATTTTAACAGGTCAGTAAATGCAGATCTGAAATTCCAAATCATTCACTGAAACAGTTGCTTTTCATAAGAAGCTCATGTTGAAGCAGATTTTACCATCCGCTACTTATTTGAGTAGGAGATTGATTGCATAATAAAGCACAAACTGTACTATTTATTTTTAAATGATCTATCCTTTTGCTTTTTGGTCAGGAAACATGTACCCTTTTTGATAACTTGTCTTAAGGTGTGAGCTTGGTATATTACTGACATCATTTTCAATCCTGTGTCATACATTAGTCAATGATAGAAGAAAAAATAATACAAAGTGATTCTTTCTTGTTCAAAAATCCGTAAACTGTAAGGGAAAACTACAAGTCTTTCACCACTGATTCTCCTCTTCAGCACCTGGCCAACCATCGAGTGCAGTAGGTCTGAGGTCACTGAACTGAGGTGATGGAGACCTAAACTTATGCCACAATCCACTAAGCATTATTAACCATGGGATTTCTATGTCCCAGTTGACTCTAATACTCCCATGTACTCTATTCTGAGTTGGCAGTGAGAGAATAGACTGAGAACACTTAAGAAGCTCATGTCTCTCTGAAACAGCTAGTCTCTAAGGGCAGTTTTACATGTGGAAGGTGCTGCAGCGCCAGACGCTTTGAAAAGTGCATGGCACTGTGATGCTTGTAGTTGTATATGTGGTGAAATGCAAATCAGTGTGAAGAAAATGGCAGTGGTGCGCTTTTGAACTAAAACATCTCTGAGGTGCTTTAATTCAAAAGTGCACTGCCACCATTTTCTGTGCATTGATGCACACAGTTTATACAAGTGCACGTAGTGTACATGGAGCGAGTCTGCTTATATGGAGCAAGATTAAGCAAGTCTGCTCTGGAGCGGGGGATCTCTGGCATGTCATAGGACAAAAAGGTAGGCTTATAAATGTTGTAATGTGCCACCTTACTTTCTGCTTGAGTTTAGACTGACATTGATAACCACCTCTCTCCTTTTATTTTTTTAACCTACTCTTAATCTGAAAAATATCACCTGCACTGGCTGCAGTAAAAACTATTGGTGACTGGAAAACATCTAGCCTGTAGACTTAAAGAGTTCTTGATGACTTCTTGCCAAGAATTACTCCGCTGAAAAATGGGAAGCCTGCCTCAGAATAAAACAAAGACTATATCTATTACAAGGTAATGAACTCTTTTTGCTTCCCCAAGGGCAGAGGAGAACCTTGCTCTCCCTACCTTCTAGGATTTTAGGTGTAGTAAGATCAATGCTGAATAACTTCTTTGATCTTTGCTTGTACTCATAAATGATTTATTGGGAAGATTTTTTAGAAAAAAAATTGAATGAAACTGCAGACACTAGAATGATCACAAAAACTTTTGTATGTATAGATACTGTAACTAAGGAAGCAGCAGTTCTAAAACAAGATTTATGTGGGCCTGCAACTGGTTTTCAGAACAGATTCAGAGCCACAGTTTTAATGAGAACTTCTTTCTGTGGTGTTTGCACTCTGCAAAAGGGGAGCTCATATGGTGGGAACAAGGAATCAAAACTAATGATAATTCTTAGGCTGCTTGCAGATGTTTAAAAAAACCCCAGCATTTTACTTTAAATATGGCCCATTGCTGCACTGAGACCAATGCATGCCAAGAAGAGGTAGGACATTACCTTAACCTGGCTCCGCAGCATCTGTAAAGTTAATGTGGCTCTTTTGGTGCTTTTATCTCATAGCTGATTGAATTAGCTTTTACTAAAAGTGTGAAAATGCCCTGCTGAATTGCCCAATTTTTACAGACACTGCAGAGCCAGGTTGAAGTAATATGCTGCTGCTTTTGGTAAAAAGCGTTTTTCTTTTTCTTTTTTTTTTTTTTAAATGCCTGCAAGCAGCCTTATTTTCTAGGTGGCTAGTACTGGTGCTGTAGCACTCAGTTGGGCATAATTAATCTGTTGGGAACAAGACAGGTAGGTACCACCCTACCCTAAGTCGGGATGCTTGACTTTCAGTAATAGATACAGGAATGGGGTGCACATACTTCGGCTGCACTGTGCAAGTGCAGTGAGCTTTGAGCTCACTGCCCTACCGACATGAGCTCCTGCTGGAGCTCCCTATGAACAGTGAGCGCTGAACTCATCAGCTGATTGCGGTGGGATCTAGACAGAGGTCCTGTTTTCTGTGGCTCCACAGCCCAGGGAGTAAATATTGCTGCTGTCCATCCTCTTCTTCTTTCCCTTTCCTCATGAAATTCAGCAACAAGGAAAAGAAGGGGACAGGCAGTGGTGGCAGCGCCGATTTCCTAGGCTCTAGAGATGCATGAAAGCGGGGTTTCAGATTAGACTCTGTACTGGGAGTTCATATATGGCACAGTCAAATAGGGGTATGTGAGCATATGCTGCACCCTCTCTGGATCTGCCTTTGCTGACTTCAGACTAATATGGCTTACCTACCTCTGTCTACTCATTTGTATGTGTGGTGGTAAATGGACTGTGATCAATCTACACAAGACACTAACCTCAGATCTTAAACAACAAAACTTTAAAAGCCATCTTGAACATAAAATTGGGAAAAGATAAATCATTCACAGACTAGACTGTGTTAACTGTAGTCTCAACAGAGACTCTGAATTCTTATCCCATCACCTGAACTACCTTTTATAATCCCTACATCTCTTAAGAATTTAACTTTGGTTACCTGCCCCCACTTTTTGCTCACTTCAGGCCACCTTTGCCTCTCAACACTGCCTCCTCCTCCTAACTTCTCCTCCACCTCTCCCTATTTTGTATTTTAAATTACTTTTTCCCTTTTTTCTCTTCTGCTTTTTAACCCTGCTCTCTGCTCTTTCATTTGTAGCACCTGACAAAATAATCTGTGACCTATGCAAGTTTATGCCCTCCTGAATGAGTTAGTCTTTAAGGGTGCTTATACACATGGTCTGGGAGTGGTGAGGGAGGTGCTTTAATTGGAGTGACTCCAAGAGCGACTCTAAATCACCTGAAGCATCATGTGCATCAGTATCCCCACACTAAAAAATGGTGGAGGGGATGCTTTTAAATAAAGCTTATTGAACAAGCTTTAGTTAAAGCACCCCTGCTGCCATTTTTTAGTGTGGGGATACTGACGCACATGATGCTGGAGTCTGCTGGAGTATAGTAATTTTCATGCTGCAGCAGACTTAGTTAATCAAGTCTGCTCTGATGCACTGTAATTACAGCATATTGGAGCAGCCTGGCTGCTTGTGTATAGACGCCCTAAGGTGCCACCCTCCCCTTGCCTTCTGTAGCATTCACTATGATTACTTTCTAGGTCAAAGAAAGGCCCCTTCCTTCACAGAGGAGCCTGAATCTTTCTGCTTTTTCATTTTTATTTTTGTTGTGGTAGTGTACAGCAGCCTCAGCAATGGGTCAGGACTGCTTTGTGACAGGTGCTTAAAAAACACAAAATAAAAAAGGCAGACCCTGCATCAAACAGCCTACAACGGCTTACTTTGATTCTGTTCTGTTAATCCTTCCTCCCTGATCTTTTTCTTCTACAGCATCTCCAGTTCTATGTCCTAAGTGCCTCCTACATAAGCTAAGTATCATTAACTTCCAGTGGAAACTTAGAGTGGCTACTTCCTCACAGCACATTACAAAATTCAGCTGCTAATAAACTGTCTGCAAGAAAACATTTATCATTCTAAGTAGACCTTTGACCAAGTGATATACTTAAATGTATCAGACCATGTCTAATATATTAAGCATAGCAATCTGTTCAAGTCTTATATGTCAGTATATACTTCAATTGATTAAACTAGTCCTTAAAATACGATTTTATTTTTCACTCATAATTAGATGATTAAAAAAATTAAGAACGGGAAAGCAGGGAAATGCATGCTACCATTTGTCATTAATAAGAAGATGTAAGTTCCTTTCTAGGGATAGCTATGCTAAAAGAAATGTGATGAACCTTCAAATTTGCACATTTCTTTTCTTTTAGCATTCTCCATTTTGACTTAATCTAGATCACTGCTATATACTGATGACAATGTATTTTCATTATATGACTTACAGGATTGTCATATTATATGACAGCATCTTTCATTATGGTATCTAATTCCATTCTTTTGAATTTCAATTACTTTCCTTAACTCATTACACAGTCTTTTCTGTAACTTTCATTACAGTCATTTTTTTGATAACTCACAAACATCCATAACTTCTGATAACTTTGTCCCTAAGGACAGCAAGATAAATAGGGTAGCCTTACATAGTTTTAATCTTCTTAATCTGAGAAATACAACTATGTATGCTGAGGAGTGTTTGGAAGCATACAAATAGAAAAACTGATTAATCACACTCTAAGGAGATCAAACTTTAGAACTTCAAACAACCTCCAACACTGAGCTGAAACCTTCAAAGCAAGAGCATTTGTCAAACCTCTTTCTACTCCAGCTTTTGAAACTGGGCCTAGCACATATTGGTGTGGATTCCCTGTTTCTCACTGTGCCAGTTAATCATTTTGTAATGGAGTCTTGGTTCATCAGGAAGTCATTGGCATTGGTCCATGAATGACTTTTTATCAAAGCACAGGCGTGTTTCAGCACCTATGACCCAAAGTAGAGCATTAATAAAATGTTTTAAACACCTGTGTCTCTTTAGGTCCTAAATCACTTTCAAATGAAACTGCATTTTCAAATGAGCCTAAGGCTTACTAATTTCAAATAAATATCTAAGTGAGCAAGTCACTATTTGTGATAGGCCTAGTTCGCTTAAATCACTTTGGGTATTTTGAAAACTCAGTCATATGTTTTTAAGAAGGAAGACTACATTTGGAAAAAGTATGTAAGATAAAAGGTTTTGAATAAGAAAGATATTTCCTTTTGAGGCACTACCCAACATAATCAGTGGTACTCTAGTCATCCCCTCTTTTCTTATGCTACTGATCTTGCATGCCCCCTGATGGGGGAGAAGCACAAAAATAAAAGTGGATGTGTTACCAGTCTGACCACTCCTAGGCACACAACCATAGACCTTTATGTAGCTGATACCCATGGTTCTCAAGCACCCAATTTCATCTCTGATACTATTTTTATTGTTATTACTTATATCTGCTCTTAAAATGAGAGTGCTTAGGCCCAGAATTACAAAGGTGTTTTGATGCTTAACTTATTAAGGATTTCAGGGGATTAATGGTACCACGCAGGCACTCTGGGCCTGGCACCTCTGGATGCGCTACAGAATAGGTGTGTCTACACATGTGTCAAACTGCTCAGTTGTTACTGCTCAATCATTTAGTACTTGCTTAATCTGCACAGTGACCAGTGTTATTGCACAGTCCTGTCACTGCAGGGGGGTTTTTTCCCCATGTTGCTGCTCAGTAGCAATGAGCTACTATGCAGTAGCTTGTTGCTACTGCACAATAGTGTCAGTGTCACAGTTTGTGTCCGCTGATGCTATAGCGACGTAGCATCTCATGTAGATGTGCCAAAATAAGTAGAACTCAAAGTAGGCAGTGAAGGGTATGGAACCGCAATGTCCCAGCCAACAGCAGAGGATTCAGGATTGAGAGTGTAGTTGGGGGTAGAAAGGTAAGAAAGGTTTATTAACTTAACAAAAACACAACTATGCATAGTAATAAGGCTACAATGACAGACAATAATTTGCAACAGCAACTTATCAGCAGTCCCCTCTGATACCTGATGTACAACAAGTTTCTCTTTCCACAAAGCTCAGCAAAGTCAGGGGTCCCTGACCAGTGCTGTCCAAGAGGTAGCAGGAAGGACCTTGTTAGTTAGTCCTCGATTTCCTCAAGATCCATGGGCCCACCAAATCCAGGTCAGCAGCTAATCTTAAATCAGGAGCTTCTGTCACAGAGCTGCATCTTCCTTCTAAATAATTTCCAGATGTGCTAGCCAATTTAACTTCTGAGCTATGCTGATAATTTACAGCCATCCAGATTCTGCCACTATAATTATTTTTAGGATTGACCAATAGCAGTACATGCCTTGCATTCTTCTGATAAGGTTAATTTTTACTATGCCACAGGGCCTACTACTTCTACAAGGCTTTGTTAAATTTAGTAGGCCTTACTACATACAAAGCCTCACTACCTCTTTGGCTTTAATTAGGCTCTTAACAACAACATATAGCTTAATATCTGAACAAATGACAGAAAAAACACTTGGTCTAATTATTACAGAGTTTTCAGCAAGAAAACGTTTATCACACAGACATAATTTCAGCTGTCATACCCCAAGAACCTCACTGCTGCTACAGTTAAAGAGAGATGGGGAGCAACACTTAGGTGGGAGCCTAGGGACTCCCATGTTAAACCCTACCAGTTGAACAGCCCTGCCTTGGGAAAAATGAATTTATGAATTGTCCCAGAAAGGGAAGCCCACTGAAGTGAACAGGTTGCTGTTAAGACTAGAGATTCAACTCTATAGACCAGTTTGAGGGTTTGGGTGCCATTTTTCTAATCTTTAGAAACAGAATAAAGCAGGATTTATAGTGTAAATAAATATGACAGTTTTCAAACATTAAAGATAATGTCAGTCCCATTGTATAAACCATTAGGCTCTTAAAAAAAAAATTGTTGGTACCCATTAGTACTGAAGGAAGTGAAATATAGATGCATTCCTAAAGCATTAAAGTTCGCAAAAATGACCATACTGGCAATTGCCTACAAACTTCCACGTTTCATGGAATATTTCTATAATTTATTTCACCTGCTTAGAAAAATCTAGAAAAGCCTGTTGAATATATGGCATACCTTGATTTTAGCTTTACATCAGGAGCTCAATGGAATCTTAATTTAATGAAGTAATAAATTCAGAAATGTGTTTCTGCATGCATTTGTTTCATGGATTTATTATAGATAAATCCACTTAGTAAATTCATTGGGATAAAAAGTCGACACTAGAACGTTTCTAAGTACTGATGCATGTATTATATTCTATACTTCTGATAACAACGAGAAAGGGAGTAGAGTTTCTTTAATGATGATTAACATAGGCAAGGCACAGACTGACTGCTGTAAATTATATGAGTATAATTATGTATAGTTTGCAATAGCTATTAAAAGGAAAAGCCTATTTTTTCATATAAAACACCACTCTTTTATATCTTCTGCTGCACAAATATATTTGCTTTCATTTTGTTGTAAAGCACATAGACCCTGGAATACTTGCACAAGAATATATCAGTAGCTCAGTGAAGTGACTAGTAACCCCAAGTGAGTTGTTATTGAAATCTAGCAAAATATTTCTGTTTGCTTCAGTCAGCTTTGAATTAGTCCTCTTGTATAAGAAATGAGGTTGAAATACTGAATTCTACTTACATCAACAATGGGTTTTAGTATTAATATCATGGAGTCAGGACTTTACGTGCGTAAGTGTTTGGGTGTAATGAACCAAAGCTTGTTATGGTTAGTAACATGTCTTGCTTATCACTTTCCAATCAAATTCTTTATATTATTATTTTATATTCAGTTCCATACCTTCAACCTATGCCATTAATTATTAATTGTAGTTAGTAACAATGCTTCCTAAACCAGAGGTGATCAACTCCCAATCCATGGGCCAAGTCAAACCCCTGGAACTGTATCATCAAGCCCGTAGGGGTCCCTGTGGGTTTCTGGGCACTTGAAATGTGAGTGCCCATGCATTCAAACAGTAAAATGTGAAACTTTGATCATATTGTGTTATGTGCAATCATATTGTAGCAAAGATTCGACTTGTAACAAGTAATATGTGTTCAGTTATTGACCAGCCACTTCAGGGAGATAGGACTGGAACAATTTGTTCATTGTTGGTTCCATCCCTAGCACTGAACTGGAATCTCTTGGATCGGCTTTGGTGCAGTGTTTGGGACTGGGACCTATGACTGGATGATTGCTAAGGCTGGGACAAACGCTGGACTGTAGTCAGCTGATTATTGATTCCAGATGTGGCATTGCACTGGAGTCTGTCTAAAAAACCTGTTTAACTGTTAATACAGCATAGAAATGCCTATTTTGATCAAAATAAAACATATACCAAGTGTCCCATGTAACCAGGTACTCATTGATTAAATAGAAGTACCAGACTTAAACAAAAAGCCAACACACAAAACTGAAGTTAAACTTCTACATATCATTGTAATATTGTCATTTTTAAAGGTATTTGCAATAAATTCAAGAATGAATTGAGTGAGTTAATTCTTGAATTTAGTGCAGGCATCTCTACCTGGGTCCTCTCACTTAGCTCACTAGCAGGAATTCTGGTGTTCCCTAATAAAACATCAGATTAAAATCTGGTGTTCCTTATTTAAAAACTGCAAAATCCCAGAGAGAGAGAGATCTCAAAGCAGTTGGGCAATGTGTTATTGATTATATTTACAATTTTAAGGCAATTGCAAAGCCTACCAGTGCCTCTATCATCATAAAATACATTCTAAATATTTATACAGTTTGGCATTGACTTTTTTCGCTTTTTTGTCATGAAAAAAATCAAAGCTGATCCTATCCCCTTTGCTCACTAGGATGCGCCATGCTGAACAGCACTGATATGCCCATGCCCTACCCCTTGCTCCTCATTCTCAACCCACAGCCCGCCCCCTGTCCCAGACCCCTGACTCCTGACCCACAGGGCTAGGTGTGTGGGTGAGGGGTTTCTGGGGGTGGCTTGGGGGTATAGGGTTTGTGTAGGGTAGCTGCTCAGGATAGGGGGGGTCACCTGCCCCCCGCCCCCTCCCACAGGATGCAGTCCTCCTGCACAGCTCATGGACTGCCCCCCACAGGGGCCACAGCTCTCCCCAACAGGGCCAAAGTCCCCCCAGTGGAAGAGCTACCCACTCCCATAGGGTCCACATGCCCCCCCACTCAGCTGAAACCCCACCTCCCACTCACCAGCTGCACCAGCAGCTATCAGGGCTACTCAAGTCCTTGGGGCACAGTGCCCCCCCCATGTGCCATGGGGCAGCAGGACTCAGCCCCAGCCACCTGGCACCCAGTTATCTGGCACCCATGATGCCACATCATGCAGGTGTGTCCCTGCTCAGCAGGGCACCACATGCTGTTGGGCAACTCAGGGCCACTATGGCTACCTTTTCATAAACTGCAATACAGTTTATCTTTTTGAAACCAATATCATATATAAATACACTTTTAAATGTCCAGATCTTGCTCCTCCATACATATATTGTAACCCATATGCATGTTAATGATAACAGTCTGGCATGAAGCTTATGGATGCAGTTCATAATGTTACATAGACTTTTCTATGGACATCTGTATCATAGTCTGAAACCCTTTCTTTTTGTTATTGAAAATGAACTCGGTGCTTTTGTGAATCTGTACAATAACTCCAAGACTCTTCTGTACAGAGAACAAATGCATATTGTTCAGTGTATGTATCAGTGGGACTTTTCATTAAAATGATAAGACCCAAAGGGTTATCCACTGACTGATGGAAGCAGCTTGCATAATAATTAATGCTTGGAAGCCGGTATAGATTTCCACAATTGACATATGGATCATTAAATGATTGTAGCTAAAATCTAATGATTTAAACAAAGATATATTTGTGGTAGGTTCTATTTATGTATAATCATTGTAGGATATATGGTCATGATGATCTGATAAGAAGGAGGATGTGCTGATTCAAGTTACTTGAATAGTGGTGTGTATGTGTGCGTACACGGGTCACACGCACGCAAACTATAAATAGCATACAGAGACCATACCTTTATTTATTATTCTCAGCATTTTCAAACAAGCATGTAAACAGTATCTATGCAGTATAGGCTATTTATTGTGCTGAAATTTCACAGCTTATGTTTTTAAATAAAAGCTATTCTTACCTGGATAATTTGTGGTTCTTAATCTCTGTCTCTGCCTCTGGTGATTTTGCTTCTAGATGATGAATAGCTTATTAGCTGAGAAATGCTAAGTCAGCAAATGGTTTTGGCTGAAAGGAAAAAAAAATTCTGAGAGTTTCAACTATTTTATTTTGACCCTTTTGAAATCATTCATGTAGTGATTTCTAGGTTCAATTACTACAGGTGTATGTGAATAAGAAGAATTAAGCAAGCTTCTGCAGTCCTTTAGGCTAAGTGCAGACAGTCAGGCAGCAGGTGCATAATCACCAAGCCAGGTGATAGTATCCTCAGTGTCCATGTGCAGTTCCTGTAGTCTGCCACAGTACGTAGTCAACAGGCAGTCATCAGCACTATGCAACATGGTGTGTGTTTTTGCCACAGCTGCAGTTTGGATGGTCACAATGACCAAAGTAGTGGAGGCTCATTGCACATAGGTTCCAGATAGGATAAGGTCTATTCAGCAAGGCCCACTGATGGCATGTAGGCAGATGTAGGAGATATAATAAAGAACATGATTGGTGGTAATGTTGACCTCTGTTCTTCACACCAGAGGGTCTCCACTGTGTGGTCCAGGTGCAACAGTTTGGACCACAGCAGGTATTGTGATGGTAAACATGCAGCAGGTGGATTTAAGAGATTGTTGTACAGTGGCAGGCTTGGATTGGTGCAGATCTTCTCTGGTAGCTTTTTAATTGCAACTTCCCATTGGATGAGACAGAACAATGTTGCTCAGGACTGGGAGCCATGATAGAAGGGTTGGTTGAAGAGTTCCCAAGATGTTGCACATTATTGAATGTAACTGCACATCGAGTTTGGTGTGTGATGACAGATTCAAGACTGGTACACAGTACTCTGCCACAGAATGTGAGATGGAAAGAACTGGCATCCTTAGGGTTGAGGCTCTTGTACCCTGCAATGATCCAGACACATTAAGGAGGTTGTTGCATGTCTTAACTTCATTGCTTCTTTTTCAGGTGTTCACATGAAAATACATATCATCAAAAAGCCAGAGGCCGAGTCTAAGCTGCATAGATTGAACTGATAAGCAAGTGAACAGACATTTATTTTGATTCTGCAGATGCAGCCACATGCCTTCAATGGCTCAGGCCGGAAGCCAGGGGTGCTAGAGCATACCTATGTCTATCTCACCTCAGTAGTGTACCATTGGCTGCTACAATGAAGCATACCATAGTTGTTTTGCATACGTTACCTCCACAACATAATAAATTAAGCTGCCTTAGTGTCGCACTAGAAGTGAATGCCAGTGAGCTCTCCCATAACATGGTTCAGTCATTATGAGCCATTAGGTTTCACTCAAATACCCACAGGCTGCTTCTAATAAATGACTATCACATCTTCTGTAATCTTAGATATTCATGTGCAGTTTCCTGTAATTGTTTAAAATTCTTGAATGGCCTGTTTTCATAATATTGTCTTAGACTCTAAGGTAAAGAAGTGTTCATTTCTAGGATGCAGAAGAGGCATTAAGGGACAAGTACTTTACTAAATGAACCCTCACCTGCCCATGTTCCTTCCCCAAAGAAATTCTGGATGATTTAGAAAACAGACTAATCTAAATTCTTCCTCAAGAGGTGAAGGGAGGAGATAGAGCCAATATGTATCTGTTAACATATTTAATAATTGCTTGAAAATGTAAAGCCTTGTATATTATATTAGAAAACAACATTGTAGCTTGCAAGAGATAGGTAATATAATAAATTACTTTTTTCCCCCCTATTCAACCATTCCTATGACTAGACAGCATAACCATTGAAAATGTTTGTGTTCAATAGCTGGAATGGGACTATTAGAATTTGTTACTCCCTTTAAGGGTAGGTACAGACATTACACATAATCCAGACTAAGTGCTCAGAAATGGAACAAATCCATAAACATACAGAAGGTTGGGGCATGTAGAATGGACTAAATGTGGCAGAACCAAGTCTAAGATAGTCCTGGATTGATGTACACTCAAACTTCTGCAAGTTAGGTTATTTCCTTGCAACACACTTCTGTACTAGATCCCCTACCAAATCAAGTTAGGTCACCATATGCTGGCATACCAGGCTCCTTTACAAGTCCCAGTGTAAAAACAGGGACCGCAGCCCAGGGATCTGAGTGAGCCCCTACCCAGACCTTCCTACCACTCAAGCTCTGACTGCTGCCAGTTGTTTGGGTTTTTTTGTTTGTTTGTTTTTTTGGGGGGGTCGTCAAGCAGCCTCTTAAAGACCACCAGGGTAAGAGCCAGCACCACTTCCCTTGGAAGTTGGTTCCAGATCCCAGCTGCCTTGACTGTGAAAGAGTGTCTTCTAATGTCAAGCCTGAGCCTACTCTCAAACAACTTATGGCTGTTATTCCTTGTTGCTCTGGAAGGTGCTCGGGTGAACAGGGTCTCACCCATTCCCTGCTGGTCCCCCTTGGTAAGTTTTTGTAGGTGGCCACTAGATTCCCCCTCAGCCTTCTCTTGTGGAGGCTAAACAGGTTCAGGTCCTGTAGCCTCTTCTCATAGAGTTTGCCCTGCTGTCCTCTGGACACTCTTGATGCTGGCCACATCTTTCCTGAAGTGCAGTACCAAGACTGGACACAGTATTCCAACTGTGGTCTGACCAGTGTCGGATAGAGGGGGAGGATCACCTCCTTGACCCTGCTTCTGTTGCATCTGTGGAAGCATGACAAGCGCAGTTAGCCTTACTGACCGTGTTCTCACATTGGCAGCCCATATTCATTTTGGAATCGATAATGACTCCAAGATCTCTTTCTGCCATTGTGCTTTCAAGAAGGGAGTTCCCCAGCCTATAGGCATGCTGCTGGTTCTTACTGCCCAAGTGCAGTAAACCTTTGTTAGTATTGAATCCCATCCTGTTCTCATTTGCCCACCACTGTAACCTGTCCAGGTCCAGCTGTATCCTGTCCCTCCCTTCTAGCATGCCCACCTCACCCTAGACCTTGGTGTCATCAGTTGAGCTGGCTCAGCTCAGGCAGGTCCATTTCCAGCATGATCGCATCAGCAGCCTCACCAGTCCCTCTCTCTTGACCTTGATGATGGTGCCATCTGGGAAGAGAGTGAATCAATGGAACAAAGACAAAACCCTGGCTGGGCCCAGGCTAGTGATGCTCCCTACCAGCCATAGCCTCTAAACATAGCCATAGCCTCTAGTGCTGCTCCCAGGGATGCCATGGGATCTCAGAGGTCTCTAGCTCCCTGAAATACATGGCAGCTGCCTGGGAGTCCCGAGACAATGCCTTGATCTAGGGAGAATGCAATGAGTATGTGTGAGTGTGCATATGCCAGAACCTTTCCTGTGGTCTTTTGACAGACCCTGGCATTACAGCTTGGTTCTACCCCCTGGACTTGCCTAGCTGGGCACAGCTGCAGATCTGCCTTTGTCTCTGCCAACCCCATCCTCCAGCCCTTCCCCTCTGCACTGTTTGCAGCACTGATCTTTGGAAGGGGAGGGAGAGGGACAACGGCCACCTCAGCCTGGCACATTGTTGAAAAGGGACCCTCTATCCCTGCTAGGTGTTGAATCTTCAAGGGCATGCCTAGTCCCAAACTCTCTCCAGGGATCAGAGTCCTGCAGCTGAAGGGGAAGGGACTTCAGCCAGAGACTCTGTGATAGCCACAACGGGGAAGGGGGAAAATCCTCTGAGCTCTTCCCAGACCAGCTTCAGTGCATAGATCCCAGGGTTTGGATGGAGCCCTGCAGACCCAGGCTGGGAATGTGGGATGCACTACCTCCTCCTGGCATCTTATAAGCCCCACTTCTCACCCATCCCCTGCCTATGTTCTGCCTAGGGCAGACCCCAATGAGCCTCACTCCAGACAAACCCCAGGGACACCCATATGACTGCAAGCAGTTGCACCCCATGGAGCCAAAGCCCAACCACACTTTAGGGTGAGTGTGCCTCTATCTTTTAGCTGCCTGCAGCTGACAAATTTCCAAAGCTTAGATTGATTCCACCTCGGACTTTTTGAATGTCTGTACGTACCCTAAGAATGTGGGGTGCACATTAAAATTGAATTAAAAAATATCTGACTGTGATAGATCATTACAATTTATAAAAACAAGCATTGTCAAAAATTCAGACTTATAGTTGCAAGTTCCATTTTGATTCTATCATTTAATGTATGCCTAAAAATACATTGCCTATGATATATTTTTAAATAAACCTGTCTGTTAATCTAGTATTATATATAATGCAAAATATCCTGCCATATACAAAGTTCCATGAACTAGGTTGACAATACAATGCAGTAGCAGTTTCTGATTGCCTTCTATGATGTGATGATTGGCTGTGCAAATGCAAAGAAGTGGACATCATATACCTTGACTTTAGTAGTGCTTTTGATATGGCCTTCCACAACATTCTTGCAAGCAAGATAAGGAAGTACAGGCCGGATACATGGACTACAAGGTGGTTAGAAGACTGGCTCGATCTTCAGGCTTAAAAGGTAATAATTGACAGGGATCTGGGTTTTCTGTTTCCTCATGGAAAAACAGAAAGCCATGGGTTTCCAGTTTTTATCAGAGAAAACATGGATTTTACCTTTTTTTAGCAGAGAAACTAACAGATTTCCCACTTTGGCGAAGAGCTCTGCAGGCTGGCAGAGTTCCAGCCTGCAAGAGGGCAGGTAAAAGGGTAGGAAACCCCCAAACCTACCCAGAGAGGGAAGGGTAGGGCCTAAGGCTTTTAGTCAGTCCCAAGGCTTACTTCAGGCTCACTCACCTAACTTTACAGGTTCCAGAAGGAAAATGGGGCTTGCAGGGGGCTGGGGGTTTGCAAGGCAAGGCTGGGGTGGGGAGGCTGGCTGGGGGCTGAGGTAGCTGGGGCCCAAGCTGGCTGTGGGGGTAAGCTGGCTGGGGGCTGAAGGAGCAGGGAGGTGTTGGTGAAAGACATGGAGTGTCTGCCTGGTCAGCAGCACCCAGATCGCGAGTAGCACCATCAGCCTGAATGGGCTTGGCACCTCCATTTGTAGCTTCCCTTAAGAGCCAATGGCATAGCTCTGGGTCCACGTGCTGCTAGCCAGGCAGGCACTCCTGTAGGGCGGTGTCAGGGGAAGATGTGGAGTGGCTGCCTGGTGACACATGGAACCAGAGCAGTGCTATCAGCCCTTAAGGAAAGCTGCACATGGAGGCGCTGAGCCTGGTTGGGCCAATAGTGCAGCTCATGGTCCACATGCAGCCAGCTGGGCACTCAATGTCTTTCACTCTCAGGGGGGAGAGGGGACTCACCCCCCCATATCTGTGCATGGGGCAGGCTGGGCTCTAGCTCTCATCCGGCTTCCCTGCATGGAGCTTCTACAGCCCTGTAAGCATGACCTGCTGTAGCTGGGAACAGCAAGGCCATGCAGGGATCTCTTTACCCCAACACTGCCCTGGTGATGTGCCTTGTGTGCCTGCAGCTGCTTTGAGGGGTGCAGTCCCACGCTGCTTCCCTCAGTGCAGCTCTGCGCATCACTGGGCAGTGTAGGGTAAGTAGAGTTGAGATCCCTTCATGGCTCCTCTGTCCCCAACCGTGATGGGGATGGGGGAGGGAAGCAGGGTAGCAGTATAGAACAGTGGCTACTCTACTATTGTGGAACAGTGGCTACTCACTGATGTTCCCTGCTGCCCTGCTTCCCTCCTCCACAATCCAGCTCAACTGGGGACAGAGGAGCCATGCAGGGATCTCGCTGGTGCTCACCACGTGCTGCCCTGGTGACCAGCCTCCTGCATATAGGGTTGCACTAAGGGAAGTGGTGCAGGGCTGCGCCCCTCAAAGCAGTGGCAGGTGCAGGAGGTGCTTCACCAGGATAGCCGGGGGCAAGGAGATCGCCTGTGTGGGTCCACTGTTCCCAGCTGTACCAGTTCACACCTGCAGGGCTGCAGAGGCCCCATGAGATGGAAGCAGGGTGAGAACTCAAGCTTGCATCCTACCCCACACACAGATCTGGGGATGCAGGTTCCTCCCCTGCCTCCAGGAGTGAACACAGTGGTGGGGAGCCAAACTGGCTTCAGACCTGGGTCCATAGCCCTGCCAGCTGGAGTCCCCCTCTAACTGGGCTAGGGGAGTAGGGGCTGTGGGTGGGGGGGTGATGGGCACCAGCAAGGCTGTGGGGGGAGGAGTGAAATGCATGAGCAAATCTGGAGGGAAGCTGTGGGGGGAATGAGGAGCACCAGTAGGGTTGGGGCACTGTTGTGGGGGGAGTAAGGGGCAGGAGCAGGGCTGGGCGGGGATGGGGGGGCAAGGGGGGCTGATGAGCACCAGAAGAGCCAGGGGGAGAAGGGGCTGTGGGGGACATTTAATGTTAATAACAGTTTTTGGAGGTTTTATCAGAGAACTTGTGATTATTTATTTATTATCAGGGAAAACCAGGATCCCTGGTAATCAATGACTCGATGTCTAGCTGGCAGGCAGTATCAAATGGAGTGCTCCAGGGGGTTGGTCCTGGGACTGATTTTGTTCAATGTCTTCATCAATGACCTGGAAGATGGGATGGAGTGCACCCTCAGCAAGTTTGGAAATGACACCAAGCTGCGGAGAATTGTAGATGCTCTGGAGGGCAGATTTAGGATTCAGAGAGACCTCCATAAATTGAGGGATTGAATCAAAACAAGACTTATGAGGTACTAGTGCAAAGTCCTGCACCAGGAAGGAACAATCCCATGCACCAGTAGAGGCTGGGGACAAAGTGGCTGAGCAGCAGTTCTGAAGTAAAGGACATGGGGGTTACAGTGAACAATAAGCTGAATAGGAGCTAAGAGTGTGTCCCTGTTGTGAATAAGGTTACTGGCATACTGTGCTGCATTAGTAGAAGTATTTCCAGCAAATCAATGGAAGTGATTCTTCCCCTCTCTTTGCACTGGTGAGGTCACAACTGGAGTACTGTGTTCAGCTTTGGGCACCCCACTACACAAGGGATGTAGACAGATTGGACAGAGTCCAGCAGAGGGAAATGAAAATGGTGAGGGGGTTGGGACACATTACATATGAGGAGAAGCTGAGGGAACTGTGTTTATTTAGTCTGCAGAAGGGAAAACTGAGGAAGGATTTAATAGCAGTCTTCAGCTTCCTGAAGGG
The DNA here is from genome assembly GCA_030014935.1 of Caiman crocodilus. Taxonomy (NCBI): domain Eukaryota; kingdom Metazoa; phylum Chordata; order Crocodylia; family Alligatoridae; genus Caiman; species Caiman crocodilus. The sequence goes on from JAGPOW010003648.1 coordinate 82,914,485, forward strand.
TGGTTCGAAAGAGGATGGAGCTAGATGCTTTTCAGTGGTGGCAGATGACAAAACAATGGTCTTAAGTTGCAGCAAGAGGAGTTTAGCTTAGATATTAGGGAAAACTTTCTCACCAAGAAGATAATAAAGCACTGGAATAGGTTACCCAGAGAGGCTGTGGAATCTGGATTCTTGGAGGGTTTTTACAATTCGGCTAGATAAAACCTTGGCTGGGATGATATAGCTGGGGATGGTCCTGACTTGAGCAGGGGTTGGACTAGACTACATGGTCTTCTGAGGTCCCTTCCAACCCTAATTTTATGTGATTTTATGATACTTCATGACAGTTTATGATGATATAAAGTGATTGCAATTATTTAAAGGAATAAAAACACTCCAGCAAAAGTAAGTTTTTGCATTTTACCTTGATTATGCATTTTTTTTTAAATCTTCATGGTAACCTTAGATTTTGTGTATAGAGAATATGTAGCATAACTAGCATGCAGGAACTGCTGCATGGGATTATAAAGTCAAAGACTATTTTGAAAAGCATAAGAGGGCAGAGATAAGGATCAGAGTACTTCTTTTAACTTTTGATATTTCCTAGCATTTAAAAAAAATGTTTCATTATGCAATTATTCTGAAATTAGTTTTTCAGAGAGGGCATCAACACACATACTACTTCAGACTTTGCATGTGTGTTTTGTTTTGCGTGATACCTCTATAAGAATGAGTTGGGAATGCTTGTAGAAATACAGCTGATTAAGGGAAATGATTTATGTGACATGGCTGCATCAGGCAATGGAAGAAACTCCATTTGGAAAATACATATATTTTTTAAGTTACATCAGTAATAATCTAAACTTTACCAGTGTAAAATTTGTTTCTATATGTGCCACAACCAAGTGAAAATTACAAGAAAAGCTGGTTTCTAAGAACTGTCACATAAACACTAAGCTGTTCTGCTACACACTGAAGAAGGCTGTAAGACTGGATTACCCAGGCCATTAGATATAAGTTATAGTATGAATTGATGCATTCACTGTATTTTTGATAGGGAAGGTAGAAATTCTTGTAGCCTCTGTTCTTTTGTGCCACTTCAAGTTATCAAATTCCAACAGTATCAACTACCTCTGGAGGAAACTTCTAAACAACAATTTTGCTTAGAAGTAAGACATCATAATAACTAGTAGTAGCTTTAAAAGCTACAAATTGGTGTATGGGTTGGAAGTGATTGTGGTTCCCATTACAAAATTGGCATTTACCAACTGTAAGCAGCCTACAGTTTGTAAGTTTTTATCTTTATCTTTTTGGACTGAATACAGAATACAGGAACAAATGGTGCTATAGCAAGTACCAGAGAGCATTACACCTGTGCTCGATGTTGACTTCTTAAAGGTAACCACTATTATATGTTATACAAAATTAACCGAAGCCTCAAAATTGCCTATTTCAATAGTATATATTTATAAAGTTCTGCATGAAAATATAAGCAGAGCTTGTCTTACAGTTTAAAAAATAATAGGCCCAAGTGTTTGGCTTAGGCCACAATCCCTTTGCCCTGGCAAAATGGTATAGAGCTGTAAAGCTGGAATAGCTGACTACTAAGAAACCTCCTATGTGCTAGAGGGGGAATAATGGCTGTGCCATACCCATCACAGCCTCTGGCATAAGGAGACTGGCCAAGAAAAAAGGAGTGAGTAAAGCACATCTATAACCTGGTTATCCCCTGATGCCAGAATACCTTTTTGTGGACACTGACAGCTAACTATAGATTTAGAATAATATGTAGGTGCTATAAATTACTTGAGGGCAGAACAGCCTCTGGGCAGTCCTTAGAAGTAGGAAGCTCAAAAAGATATTTGTTGGTCCTAACACAGTTCAAATGAGCCATACAGTTCCTTGAAATGCACTTGTCTGCTTTTATTAAAAGCTGTGAAGGACAAAAAAAGCTAAAAGTACCTTGGGTGCTATCAAGTGGCAAATGGATGCCGAATGGAGCTGGCTGGTGATGCTAGTACACAGACTCCAAAATCTTTTGTTAGAAGCATTTTGGGTTCTGCAAAGGCTCAACAGATCCCAAGGAAAGGGTCTGATGGATGCTTCACTAGACTCCTAGGGCTCCTATAGGTGTGTAGTGAGGCTGCTCCGACATGCTGTAAATCCAGCGTGTCAGAGCAGACTTGATTAATTGAGTCTGCTGGAGCGTGGAAATTAATGTGCTCCAGCAGCCTCCAGTATCATGTGTATCAGCATCCCATACTGAAAAATGGTGGCAGTGTTTTAAATTAAAACTTGTTCAATGAGCTTTAGCTCAAAGCACCCCGCTGCCATTTTTCAGTGCAGGGATGCTGATGCAGGTGATGCTCAGGTGCTTTTAAGTTGTGTGCTTGCTAATTGAAGCACCCCTCTTCCCCAGTCTTCCAGAGCACATCAATAAATGCCCCTTGTGCCAGGAGGCTTGAAGATGTGAGTCCAACAACACTCCACTGCTAGTGCCACCACTGAACCAGAAGCCTTAAGGATCCCTTGCAGTGTCTCAATGAAAGTGACATTCTTGTCAATTCCCTAGTGCTAAGGACTTGTAAAACTGACTAGAAAATCGGGTTCACTAAACAGTTGTGGAGTCCAGTTCATACATGAATCAAAATGGAAGGGGGCAGAGGAGAGAAAGTGCAGAGGGCAGGGAGAAGGACATTTCCTATCATCTGGAAATCTTTTTGACCAGCTCCAATAATAAGTAGAATGCTATATATGTTGACCTTCTGCATCAGCTGCTGGAAATCTGCATCTTGTAGATGCAGTTTTCAATCAACATTTAAAACCTCCAAAGCTGCCACCACTTTCACATGCCACTGCCATCTACAATCACAAGTCACTGTCTATCAGATTGATTACCAGCAGTGAATTTTTGGAAAGAACCTGTCAACTTTGGTAGTTTTAAACTTTAATAAAATAGCACAGAAATGTGTGTAAGAGGAAAAGAATAGTACTTTAAATGATACAAGTATGTGCCAAAGGATTAAAGAGAAGGAGAGAAGAGACAAACTTTTGAATATATCTTGTCTTTTTATTTCTCATCATAAAAGCTCCAAGAATTATGAGAACAAGTCTGTAGCCCAGCTTAGCAGTGTTAAGTAGTCAATAGAATCCACATAAGTGTAAATGTACGTGAGAGCTGACATTCTGTAGCACACTAAGTGAAGTATGTGCAGGATGTTGGAGTGCAATTTGCTGTCTAGATAATATCCTCTTTATGTGGAGTCTAGTGATACCAGCAAATTACCAGAGGTGTGTGCTGATGACAAACATGAAGACTATCTTCCTATTTGATTTATTCATTGACTGTTTAACAGTGATTGGTCTTGTAAATTACACAAGATTAGCTACCTACCCTTTTCCTCTCTTCTAGACTGAAACAGCCTTCCACATTGTTTATATAAGGCTGTATAGAAGAAAAAGTGGGAAAGGTTTAATCTTGTAATTAAAAAAGCAGGCTTGAGCAGGGGGTGAATCTGTTTATGCATCTTGTACATTGTTAATGTCACAGACTCTTGCATAAGATCCAGTTATTGGAAAAGGCAAGCTTTTAGGTATTTTGATAAAATTACATTAAATATTAGCAAAATAAATGGAAATGCTCATATCTATTTTATTTTTATATAGAACTTGTTGGAAAGTCTCCAGTGGAACAATATCCTGTTGCAAAATACTAATTCAATGGAATATACATTAAAGGAATGCATCAATTTCCTTGAAATTTTCATGGGAGATTACTTGTATGTTTTATTATAGTTTTATCATTTCATTTTGATTACTATTTAAAATTTAAATATTTAGATAAAAATCAACAAAAACTATTCTAGTCTTATTCAAATTAAATGTTTTGATCGTATCAAGGTATTGAATTTTTTGCTTTCTGAAAAAATCTAAGTTTTTGACTTTTCATCTCAATTCAAGATGAAACCCAAATCCTTTAATTTCCCACTTGATTGAAGTTTTCAGGTTGTGTTATTTTTCTTCAGTTCTAATTTTTTATTTGGTTTTCAGCAAACATATTTCAGGCAATATGGTCCTAAGCAAATATGCTATCAACATTACTGCAAAGTAATATCATACCTAAATATAAATGGTACCACAATGACTTCCAGTAAAATTAGTTGCATAGTATTTTTCTATCAAAATCAAAATTAGAAGGCTAATCTAGATGTACCTGGAAAAAATAAATTTAACTAAAACTTCTGCCTTCTTTTCCTCCAGTGTTAAAAATCTACTGTTTTAAAGATGAACACATTTACTCAGAGCTTCATACTTTTTCTTTCTAGTAGACCTTAGAACCTGTGCTGTGTAGTAACATACATTCCACGTCACTGACCATGACTCAGAAAACAATACAGAGGTTATACAGAGAGAAATGTGATGTTGTGCAGTTCATCTTGCATGTTCAACACCTCTGAGCACAACATGGATATGAGCAGTTTGAACCATCCAAAAACAGGGGTTGGCATAAACATTTTCTTCATGTGGAGAACCTCCACCTTAAACACATATCTTTTGAACACTTAAAATGAGCTACGGAGCTCACCAAGCATAAGAGAATGCCCAAATAGTCCTGCTAGTTTAATGAATGCAGTGTGCATGAAACAGCGTTAATGGGAGGTAACAGAGCCAAACTCACCAACCAACATGTGTGACTAAGGGCACAGTTTAGCTTTTGTCATTACTGAGTATTATGCAATGGAAGAAAATAACTTTTTCATAAAAAGAGATGCCTCTTTTGCTTGTTAAGCAAAAGTACAAGTCTTCCAATCTTGGGGAAAAAAATCCTCTTATTTGCTGAAAAGTTGTAGGCATCTCTTTACACGTCCAGTGCATACTTCATTCTGCAGTAACTTGTTGACTCTTCCAGGGCTCCTTAAATTTTAGAACAAGCTATCTCATCAGTGACAGACATAAGGAGTAAAGTCTGTGTTTTTTTTTTCTTTGCCTTTATTTTTTTTTAAATATGAGCTTGCTCTCCTTCCAACATTCTCCTCATTCTCAGTCTGTAAGTCTCCCTTTTGCTTTCACACATACATACAAAGTGAGAAAATTGCATTCCAAAGTGGGATTGTCCTGACATACTGATCTCATTCTGAATGTTAAGTCATGGGTTTAGTAGCACAGTAATAGCTCCCTTGGTTCCTGTGCTTTGGAGTGGTTTGAATTCCTCAGGCAGCTTGGTGGCATGATTTGCAGAAGCATTTCATGCTCATTGTTCACTGCAAGCCCAAGGGGAGAATGTATAAAAATCCAAAAGCTTTTGCAAGCTTATAAGGGTTTTTGTGTCAGTGTATGAAATTCTAGTGAATAGCTACCCCCTCCCCCCCCATATCTATAACTCTGATCAATATTGTGGTGGAGTAGAACACAGTTCCATGGGATTCATCCTGGTCTCCTTTTCATGGGCATAGAGAGCATTTTACATGGGACTGCACTTGACTTTGAGATGAAAGAGTCAAAGGTCTGTCCCAGTCTAATGGCTCATTTGGCTAATATTGTAAAGGCACACTAGTTTCTACAGCGAATGGCATAGATGAGAGCATTGTAGATAACAGCACAACCATCTTTGATTCTTCTGGGTATATGGGCATGCAGGTTGAGTGGTGGGGGAAGGGCAGCCTTTGACACAAGTTCAAACCAATGCTTGAACTCAGGCCTTGGGAGCCATAGTGAGATGATTCAACCAGTCTGCTAACAAGGCCCAGCAGGTGGCAGTGTAGGGTTCTGTATATAGTTCATTTTTTTTGAAAAACATAATTAAACCAAAATATTTTTCATCTTGTTTTTCCTTAAGTTTACTTCTGGAACTTTACTATTCTCAGAAGGAAATAGTTCACAGAAATATTTTATTTTGCCTTTATTTAAAACAAATTTTTGTTTTCTTCAAATTAAAATAAACCCAGACGCAAAATAAAACCTTTTTGTGAGACCATTTCTTTAGCACTCATGGAGATGATATTCAGTAAGGAAATCATACAGAGCAAAGTGTAAATCCATACAGTTTTACAATCATCTTAATTCTTAACATACATTGGTTAAAAGTTCACCATGATTGTGTTTGTCAGGAAGTTGCAACCTAAGAATTTTTATTTACATTAATGAAAACACTTTTAATATGCACTTAAAGTATTGGGTAACACAGAAGAGAAATTGTTAAGCCCTACAAACAGACTGTCATAGCTTGATGGCTTTTGTACATTTGTTTGAAGGTTAAAAAGTTTTCTGGCTTAAAATTGTTCTATTGAACCTTTATAGTTTCAACATTGTGGGGGTCAATTCTCTGTTCCATTTGTGTAGAATTCACAACTACTCCCACTACTTCTGCATCTGGTTTCCTGACTTTCAAAACCTGAAACTTATGGGTTAAAGTTGGGAATAGATAAGGTAGGTAGTTTTAAACTTAGACTGTGGAAAGAAAATATGCCTTCTCCCACCACACCACCTACCTCCTGTCTCCCACTCCTAATATGCCTTCTCTCACCAATTGCAGGTGATTATAGCTTTGGTGAAGTACAAGGTTTAGAGTACCTGGGTCTTACACTGGTTAGATTTCCGTTGCATGGGGGATTGCACAAAGAGGAGTCACTAAATAGTACAAGATACCCCCTGTGCTACACAAGTGAATTAGTGAACCAAAGAATGCAGCTGTATGCCTTCCAAACTCATTAAAGAGTTGTTTCAAGGTTCTTGATATCCAGCTGTGCAAACTCATAGACTTTCTCCATTTTCTATACTTGTTCATTCTCATATGCACTGGCAATCTGTTACAGAGCCCTTTGAACTCAATAGCTTTGGCTCATTTCCTGAATTCTGTTACTGTAGTAATGCAACTTACCTGTCACCTACTCAGTATATCATTGTCAGGGTGAATCATTTCAACTGACTGTTTGCTCATTTTCAGTCCACTTTGTCATCTTGCCTTTGTATTAGATTGGTTATCCTGAGTAATTGCTGTCCATTGCTAGTCCATTTTTTTCACTTTTGTTTTTAGAAGACACAGTTATAAGCTGAGCACTAGTGGTTCAGCAAGAGGACAGCATGGTGATTCTCTTCTTAGGAAAGCTGCCTATGGTCTTTCCCTGCTGTCTGCCTAGGTCCCAGCAAGAGTGACTATTCAGAGAGAAGCTAAGAAAACTGCACCAGAGAGCCTAAATCTTTGTGCATCTGGGAGATGTACAACTTTGTAGTAAGTCAGAGATTTTATACTGAGGCTCACCAAATGTTGGAGCCAAAAGAACTTCACAGTTAAAGTGCCTACAGTATCTTCATAAGCTGTGTCAGCAAAGATTTTGTTACCACTATAGAGGACTCACAACTACAGTACAACTAGGGAAAGTGCTGTGACATTCTGAACGCTGTTAAGCTGGATATATTTTTCAGTGTGCATCCTGGTATGTTACAGTTAATGACGGCTTATCTGAATTTGAGGAGAAAGTTTGAGATCACAACAGCAGAAGATGTGGCAGGATATCATATTGAGGAGTTAAATTATGATAGCTGTACAGGGACAACATAATTATGTAGGTTTGATCTAACTCCTATTAAAATCAATGAGAATACTTCCACACCCTTAAATAGGAATCTGTTCAGGTTTAATTGAACCACCTCCGAAGTTTTCTGTTGATTAAACATGCTTTGATACCATGCTTTCAGTATTGCCAACCCAAATAATTTAAAAACATTGAAGGCTTCCAAAATCATGATATTATTTTAAAAAAATCATATTTTAAAATATTTTATGTACTGTAATTAATAGAAGACAATGGTTTTCTTCTTCCCCCAATCATCATGGGGGGCGGAGGGGAGGGAAGAGCCTTGTGTTGGATTTAAGTACTGGCCTGGGGTATGCAGAGGCTCAGCTCCAGCTTTGGCCCCAGGTTCAGGGCTGAAGCTGAACCACTGGCTGTCCTAGACCAGGACAGTTTGTGTGGTAGGGGAGGGGGATTGCAGCCAACCAAGTACTGAAAGACCACTAGTGGCAGGGTATAGTTTGGGGGTAACATAGGGGGGACCATGTAGCTTGTCCCACCAGCAGCATCCCCCCTCCCTCTCTTACTTTCTGGTCTGGCTCTAGCATCCCCAGCACCAGCCACACCTGGCCAGGAGTGATCACTGTATCTGGGACTGGAGCTGGGCTGCTGCTGTTGCTTACTGCCCAAGAGGAGCAGAGCTGAAGCAGAAAGTAAGCAGTGGGGGCAGAGGGTCAGGTGGCAAGGATTGGGCAGTCAGAGGAGGGCAAGGGGTGTGGGCCAAAATGGGGATACAAGGACAGGCATAGGCATGAGGTGGGTAGGGAGGGGGGGCATGGACATGGAAGGGCATGTGGAAAGGAATAAATGGAAGGGAGGCAGGCAGCAGGGGGAGTAGGCAATGGGTATGTGGTATGGGAGACAGGAAATGGGGGGGCAAGCAGAAAGAGGAAGGGACAGGGAACAGGGAAGGGACTTAGGGAAGGGATCTGGCCTCTTGCCCTTACTAGTGAAGCTTTCCCCACCACAGCAGCAGGGGCATGGGATAGGGGAGGGGGATTTAAGACCATCTTCCACAAATTAGATTCTATACTAGGTAAATTATAACACACTTCTTTTATCAGGGGTTCACTTTACATTCCAAGTCATCTTGTATTCAGGTAAATCTTGTACTTTAGGCCAGATTCTGTTCCTCCTTTTAGATATTTCAGTGCTACTGAGATATCTGTGTGTGATTATATTCCATCTTCCTTTGGTCTCTAAGCCATTAAAGCAAAAGAGGAATGGACTGTCCTCTTCCTTACTGCTTTTTGTGACTTAGTCATAATACTAAGGTGAAGGCATGCTATAAAAGGAGATACATTAATGGTTTTCCCAGCTCTCAAGTTGGGTGGATAAATTACAGTGAGGCCTAAAAGCTAGAACAGAATGTTTTGCAGGTTTCTGATTTTTGAATCTGGGGGATCTGCTCAGGCCAAATCTTCAAGTTTTCCTTCATAATCATGAAAACTGGAAAATATTTTTAATGGAACTTGAAATTCCTGTATGGAGTATTTCCTGTGGTCAAGCATTTAAGAAACCCAGCCCATGTCATGAAACTTGTAATAAAAATCATGTGAGAGGGCAGCACTGACAGTTGCAACTACTGTACACCTTACAATGTTGCTAGACACAGAGACAAAACCATTTCTAAAAAGAACTTGTAGCAGGTTGGGGACTGCTCAGCTCACAGTTTTTACAAGGTCAGCACAGTTCTCTATTTTCTGAGCACACTTGCCCCTCAGTCAACAGTATAAACATAAATCATAAGTCAGTATACACATACATACATAAATGGTTACTTCATACTTATACCCTCAGTCTATCTGCTGGGGTCTTTCCCCAGACCCTGAGAGGGTTCTCTGACTATCTTCTGCTTTTAACCTCTTTCTCCAAGTTTTCCCTCTTTCTCCTTGCTCTAACTTGCTCTGCTAGGGTCCTTTCTCGGGCCCTGAAAATGTGCCTTAGCCCATTGGTATAGACACTAACCTGGTAGCTCTCTCTCTTTCAGTTCTCCTTCACCTACCATTCCTGGGAGCTTTTAACTTCATTTGGCCAGCTAATTTCCTATATCAGCCAGCCCATTCCTCCCAGGCAGCCTACAATATCTTTCTGACTGCTTGCAGCTGAACTGTAGCCTCTGGTACAAGCAGCCTGCCACAGCCTAGAATATGCACCCTGCTATGCTGGACTTTAAAGCATGTAGCCTACTGCAAAACTATTATTAGATACTGATAGATATGGGGGAGGGGAGAGAAGAGGGAAGAAAACCATGGTCTACCAGAAGCAGCAGTGTGTTACTCATTACTTTGACCCAGCTCTGCAGTGTCTGTATATATCAGGCTTTTCAGAGGGGCTTGTAGCACTTAGTAAAGTTGATTCAGTCAGCTGTTAGATAAAAGCCCCATTAAAGTACCTGATCTCTACAGACATTGGGAAAGCCAGCTATAATTGTTTCCTCTTCTGGGCATGTGCTGGGCTCAGCATGGGAGTGTGCCAAGTTAAAAATAAATTGCTGTGGGTTTTTTGTTTTGTTGTTTTGTTTTGGTTTTTTTGGCAGCGGGGGGGAGGTCCCCACATCCACAAGCAGCCATTAGTATCATTAAGCATTTATTTAAGAGTAGACTCCTTTGCATTCTCTTAAAAAGACATTAAGGCCCTTGCTACGTATTACACACATTATGCAGTTAACTAGTGAATCATGCAATAAATTTATACCAGCCATATGTGAAAAGTAATTATCACGGGCTAAAAAGGACTATCCTTCTATAAAAAGAGCCAACCAGCTATAAATTGGTTAAAAATATGAAAATGTGTAACAACTCTACAGCTGGTTTCTGTTCAGCTTTAATTTGAACATGTAATAGGACCCTATAAAATAACCCATATCAATGCCATATAGTCAACCTAATAATGCTCCATCTTGGAATCTGCTCTTTCTCCTACCAAAGTTGGCAGTACATTTTTTTAGACTTGGCCTTAGTTGAATTAATGCTTTACCTATGTGACTAATGAAAGGAAAGGCTGCCCTTTGCAACTCAGTTGGACAGTATCAAGGGCTACTGAATCCAAATCCTACATCTTAATTCATGCAAGGTTTTTACATTCAGTTTCATTCACCTGAGAAAAATCTCATTGTATATGTATAAGTGTTATGTCACTTGGAATTCTGAAATGTATATCTATACATGCACAGGGATTGGGATTTTACTGTTAGGCTTTTTAAGTGTCTTAGTGACTAGGGGGAACTACAGGGAATTCTTTATGTGATGTCTCTTGAAAAGCTTCTATATGCTTTGCTGGTTATTATGGGCTACATTTCCCAAAGTCTTTTAAGTTGCCAGTTAGACTCAGCATTTAGGTGGCTTTGAGATTCTTAAACCTCACACTTAGCTGTAACTTAATATTAGAAGTATCCAAAATCCCTAAGCCCCTGAATTCTCACTGTTGGCTTGTTGTAAAATAGTTTAACTCCTGACAGGACTCGGTTGTTCAGTGCCTAAGCCCTGGCAGGATAGGCATGCAAAAGCCAGAACAAAATACAGTCAGGAAGTGGAAAGCCCCTTCCACCTAACTGCTTAGGAGATAGAATGCTCAACTATGATATGAGAGAGCCAGTTATATAGCCCTAACCACGGTGAATTTGGAGTAGAAACCTCAATATAGGTTTCCATTCCCCAAGTGAATATCCTAGCCACATTTGAGAGACCTCTGTTACAAAGAATATTCATAAATTTAATCTAGGCAGACAAGGTTCTTTGGGTAAAGATCTTTTATTAGACCAATAAAATAGTTGGGGAAAAATGTTCTTTGCAAGTTTTTGGGCACAAACATCCTTCGTCAGGCATATGGAAAGTCTCCTGGTGTTTTATGTGCTCTCCTGGGTAGAATAGAAGCCAAAATGTAGATCTGTGAAAATGCAAGTGCATGGCAGTGAGGACCAGAGGGAATGGGACACAATAGATGTGAGACAGGTAGTTGTAGGGAGGATTGATATCAATCATAGTGTCTAAAATGGAAATGTTGGTACTGGAGTATTCAAGAGATACTTGATGGAGGCTTGAATGCCTATTGAATTTGTGATGGAAATCAATAAGAGACTGAAGGTTTGGGGTCCAAATGATGAAGATGTCATCTATATATCTTGGGTTAGCGTGGATTTGGTGGTGCAGTTCTTGAGGAATTCTTCCAGGTGGCTCATAAAAAAGGTTGGCATATTGTGGGGCCATTTTGGTGCCCATAGCTGTGCCCATGTTCTGGAGGAAGCGTTGGTTATTGAAAGTGAAGTTGTGTGTGAGGATGAAGTGTATACATTCAGAAATATCTTTGGGTTTGTACTGTGAGTTGTAATCTTGCTCTTGTAGGTATGTAAGACAGGCTTGGATGCCATCTGGATATGGGATGTTGGTATATAAACTGGTGACATCCATGGTGGCTAGGAGGTATTGCTGGGAAGGTGTATTCATAGAAAGACTTTTGTGTCTTGGACAAGATTCAGTCTTTGGGTGACAAGATGTTTTAGGCAATACACTCCTAGACACTATGATCAGTATCCAGAATGGTTATACTACCATATACAAGAAGCCTATGGACAAATACGCATATCTACAGAGAACTAGCAATCATCCTAAAAACACCAAGAAAGCTGTAATATACAGCCAAGCAATCTGATACCACCAAATATGCACTGAGGAGAATACCTGCAAACATCACCACTTAAATTTCAAAAGGGTTTCCACCTGACAAGGACACTCCTCCAGAGAGAGAGAGAGATTTTACTTTTGAAGGAGCCACCTGGATATCTCATGAAGAATTGCTGCAGTATAAAGATAAAATCCTCAAGAATTGCACACCATTAGTTATGACATGCTATCCTTCCCTGGAACCTATATGGAGAATCCTCAGACAATTGCAAATCATACTAGAAGAAGAACCAGTTCTTAAAGAGATCTTTATAGAACTACCCTTCCTAGCTTTTAAACAAGCACCATACCTCACCAACCTCATCACCAGAAGCAAGCTTCCTATGGACAAATCACACCAAATGAATCCAGATCATACTGGGGAAAGAAGTCTTAAACCTGTCAACACATCTTCAACACTCTCACAATAACCACACCCTGCAGCAGAACCATCATCATTCCTGGATCTTACAAATGCACCTCTAGAAATGTAATATATCTCACCCAGTGCACCAAATGCCCTGATGAAAAATACCTATGAGAAACTAAACAACAACTGTGTACAAAAATGAAGGCACACCGAATATCTATCAACATCAAAAATATTCAATTAGATTTGTGGGCACATTTTTCTCACAAAACAGTGACTCTCTCCCCAATCTCTCATTGTGAATCCTCAAAGGGAATTTACAAAACATGAGCCTATGAATTTCACTTCACAAATCTACTGGATACAAAAGTCATGGACTAAATATAGAGATTAGATTTATGGCACATTATAAGCTGTCTGCCATTTGGTATCCTCAAGTAATCTGTCTGCATTTTACTAGCTACATTCTATCACCAGTTCAACATCCCCCCCTCCCCCAACACTGACCTGCCTCACACCTATTGTGTCCCATTCCCTCTGGTCCTCACTGCCACACATTTGTATTTTTCACAGAAATGCATTTTGCATTTTTGGCTTCTATTCTACCCAGGAGAACACGCAAAACACCAGCAGACTCTCCTTATGCCTGAAGAAAGATGTTTGTACCAAAAGCCTACAAAGAACATTTTTTCCAACTATTTAGTTGGTCTAATAGAAGATATCACAGTTACCCAAATAACCTTGTCTGCCTAGTCTGTTGGTCCTTAAACCAACACAGCTACAACCAACAGTGTGATTGTACTTTGAGTCAGCAGTTTGTACTTTGAGTCAGCTGTCCATTCAGTCAGAAGTGTGATGAAGCCATCAGAAAAGCTAATGGCACTTTATCATGCATCATAAGAGGCATGACGAATACATCCAAAGAGGCGATACTTCCCCTCTATCACGCGCTGGTCAGACTGCAGTTGGAGTACTGTGTGCAATTCTGGGCATCACACTTCAAGAGGGATGTGGCTAACCTGGAGAGGGTACAGAGAAGGGCCACTCGTGTAGTTAAGGGCTTGCAGACCAAGCCCTACGTGGAGAGACTAGAGAACCTGGACCTTTTCAGCCTCTGCAAGAGAAGGTTGAGAGACGGCCGTGTGGCTACCTATAAATTCATCCTGGGGGCACAGAATTGTGAGACCTGGTGAGGTTTTATTCACCAAGGCGCCCCTGGGGGTTACAAGAAATAATGGCCACAAGCTAGCAGAGTGCAGATTTAGACTGGACATTAGGAAGAACTTCTTCATAGTTAGAGAGAAATGGGCTCCCAAGGGAGGTGGTGCACTCCCCTACCTTGGGGGTCTTCAAGAAGAGGTTGGATATGCATCTAGCTGGGGTCATCTAGACCCAGCATTCTTTCCTGTCTATGCAGGGGGTCAGACTCGATGATCTATTGAGGTCCCTTCCGACCCTAACATCTATGAATCTATGAACAATTTAAGCTAGGCATTTTATATATTGTGGAACAGCTTCAGTAAAAGAAACCAAGAAATAACAACTCCTGAGTACAACTTGGACAGAACCTAATGCTCTATGAGTGTGTCTACACATTTATTAATGTGCAATAGTTACTGTACATTTAGTTTAATACTTGCTTAAGGAAATAGTAACTACATGCACAGTAGGGCTGTGCAAAGCTTCAGTTCTTGTTTCGATTTACGAGGAGATTTGGCCCAATTTGTTGATCAAATCTCTGCATCCTAATTGAATCGGGCAACCATCAAAAAAGTCCAAAACTTCTGAATAGATTCAGAAAAGATTTGGAGGAGATTCAGGCGTGGTGGTAAGTGGGGAAGGGAGTTGGAAGAAGGGGGGAAGGGGATGTGTGGGGACTCCCACCAGGCCCCATCCCCTTCCTGCTCCCCCAGCCCCCCTGAGTGCTTCTGTCCACTCTCTCAGTCCCTTCAATGGCTGCCCCGCACTCCTTGGCTGCTGCAGTGACCATCAGGGCCTCTGGGGGCTTGTGGTAGAGCCCTGCCCATGCAGCATGGGGCAGTGGGGGCAATGGGGATTGCTCCCTTTCCACCTGGGAAGAGTCGGTGACTGCGGGGCATTTTCTTTCTTTCTCTGTTTTAAAGTCCTGGGACACAGGGGCCAGGCTGGGCAGCCACTGGCAGGGCCTGGAGAATGGGCAGGGGATGGGGCCGGTTTGATTTGGAAATTTGGCTGATTTGGTGGTGGTGAAAACTCCAAATCAGATTTGGCCGAATCAATTCTATGTAATAGAATTGATACTATGATGCTATGAATTCAGGGCAGTGATTCAAATCACTGAATTGAATCACTGTCCCCTGAATCAGCCAAATGCAGATACTAGCTGCTTCACACAGGCCTAATGCATAGTAACTACAGATACTCTGCAGTAACACCGGTGATCCTTTTCTTTTTTTTTGTCTTTGTGACACTTATTGAACAATAGCCTAATACAACTGTTTAGCAGTGGATTAGCAGGTTCTTTCCCAGCACACTACTCTGCAGTTATTAAGGTCCTGCACATTAAGTGTCTCACGTAGATACACCCAATTATCCTTAGTGGGTACCCTAGCCACTAAACTAGTGAAGAATGGTGGGGGGGGATACCTTGTATGACCGTCTTTCAAATGTTTCAAAATTATGATCTCCTCTTAAGCAAACATAGATTTCCTTTTTCAAATTCATAATGTTTTGGGTTTTCTTCCCAATGGACATTTTTACCCAACTGAGACAAGCAAAAGAATCAAGTTTTCTGAAAATCTCATCCAGCCTGATAACTTGTGAGATTCGTTATCATTCTGTCTTCTCATATGACACAATTTTGTGTGTAGTCCTCCAGTTCTGGTTACATTAGCTTTTTAATTCACAGTGATTATGTATCGTAATAGTTTGCTGTCTCTTAGTATTGTATATTCTGCACATATATTACAGATATTCTGTATGGAGTAAAATCTAGACTTGGTTAGCAATTTTTCAATGATATTCTCTCCATCTGAAAAGTCCAGTTCAAGTAAATTAAAACTATATGTAAGAAAAACATGGGTTGGATAGATATCCCATTTCAAAACTTCTTGAAAAAAATCTATCTCACTCAAAATTTCCTGGCTTGTTTTCTTTTGTTTGTTTGTTTGTTTGTTTTTAATGAGAAATCTCCTTTTTTGGTATGAAATGACTTTAATTTCTAATCACTTTGCCTAAATTGATGTTTTATTTTTCCAGTCTTATTTCTCTACTGATCATCTCTGAACTGCTCTAATTATTTGATTGAAAAAAAACCTTTTAATTTCTTATGGCAGTCTCCTACCTGTATAGCATTATTGAAGATCTTTGTCCAATGTGAAATTGTTTATATGCTTCCCTCCAGTAGTTCCAGTCCATGACTCCACAGTATTGGACACTATTTACAGCAGCCATCATATCTAGTTTCACAAGAAGCATTATGAAGAGTGTTAATCACACAACTTTTAAAGCAAGAGGTTTAAGGTTAGATTTAAGGCGTGATAGTGACAAATGATATGTGCAGCATTACTTCAAGATCACACTAACTTTTGTGTCTTTTTTAGGATGATCTAAATAGCTGGGGGTACAAGCATTTGTAAACGTTAGACCACTCTAAAATGGCATACCCAATGCAAAGTTAATTCTGATCAGAGGGGAACTAAGTTTCATAGTTTCATAGTAACTAGGGTCAGAAGGGGCCTAGAGCAGGCCATCTAGTCTGACCCCCTGCCAATGGCAGGAAACAAGTGCTGGGG
>JAGPOW010003648.1:82930938-82966837 GCA_030014935.1 Caiman crocodilus
GGGTGAGAGACTGTGTCAAAAGCCTTCCTGAAGTCCAAAAAGACTACGTCAACAGGGACCCCCGCATCCATGGCTTTGGTCACCTGGTCATAGAAGGCGTTCAGATAGTTCAGATAGTCAAATGGCTAACACCTGCATTCATTTGCAGCACAGCCTAGGGGCTTATTTGCCTGTGTACTCCAGTCTTGGCTGAGGTTTAGGCTGCTTAAACTAAGCTGGGCCAGATCCTGTGAATGCTTATTCATACTGATAGTTTCTCAAAGAAAAGAAATGAGAGAGTCTTAAATACCAAAATAGAAATGAAAGTGTAACTCTCTGTAGGTAAAGGGACAGAGGAAATGAAGAGTAAATGAATTCAGTGGGCGTGTCTAGACAAATGTGTGTATGCAGGGATGTGTGTCTGCTGTGGTACAAATTGCAGTGTCACATTTGCACTGCTGCTTTGTGCCCTAGTGCATTCCCCTGGACGTGTGGTTTGGCATGCACCAAATTTTCCCAGGGGTAAGGGAGGCGGGGTCATCACTTATGTTGGCCTAAGCCGCCTTAACTGGGGTCCTGAGGTTACTTGGGACACCAGCAGTGCCAATCCAGCTGCAGATCATTTTGAAGAGCTAAGAGTTTAGACTACTGATTAAAAGATGCAAGACTTGGGACTCCTGGATTCCATTCTGTTGGTCATATGTGGTAAGAGACAGGTACTCTTAAGTAGCATTTCCTACAATCTCTATGTGAGTGAATGTGCTATCTTTAGTAAGACTAAATAAATTATTGGAAAGCCCTCTTAGGCTATGGGATGTTTATGCATACCTATGCCAGTGACAAATTTGTATTGGTTTTTCTGTAGTCCTACAGCAGTTTATCATACAGTGGGGTAAACATCAGTTCTACCTAGCAACAACACTTTTACTATCATTTTTGCAGTGGCACTTTGGTTGGCACTTTCTAAATTACTGATGTCAATTTTACTGTAGAAGAAAAACAAGTGGAAAACAAACATGAAGTATTATTAGAAGAAAGCTTCATCTGTCATTTCATTGCAGAATTCTGAGAGAGATGGCATCTAAAAGCCTTTTCTATTTTTAGCTTCTCTAACTTTCCCATGATCAATTGTAGCATGATCAGTTCTAGGGTCACATAACTTCCCTTCAAGATAAATGTATGTTTTACTTTGGTTTCCTCAGCAAATGCTTAGAAGGTCCTTTATTTAGCCACATTTCATACCGAGTTCACTCTACCATACCTCCTGAGGACTACAGTCCCTCTTTAACCTCTTGCTTCAAATATTTTTGTAATATCTTTTATTATCTGACTTGACTTTTGTAAAAGTAAACTTCCTGTCCTTATTTTACTCTTCTGGTAATGAAGTTAAAGCCCACTATCTTGGATTCTTGTAGCATAAGGGGAAGAGGAAATACAGGATGTTTTCTTCTTTGCACATATTTGGGCACAATCCCCCTGTAAGCGCCTGCTAAAAGAAATACCTGTCACTGCTGAAATCAGTGGGAATCTTTTAATGGATTCCAGTAGATCTTGGTCTAAGAACTGGTTGGCCTCCCTAAGTTTCAAGCTAATCAATTCCTATGGTTCAATTAAAAGAACATGCCAGAAACAACAGAGCCTAGGTATAAACTGATCTAGTGGCAAGAAATTACAAATGGTATCTAGCACCTGGTCTTCTTATTCCTTTTTCATGTGGATTTAATTCCTTTTAAAGTCCTAAAGTAGTTTTATCCCGTAGCCCGCTACTCAGCAATAGAAAAGACAGCCTAATCATATAAGCTTCCCACACTTCCCTGTTAACCTGCCCTGGCTTTCTTTTCCATTTGAGAAGTGATGAGAAATACAGCCCATTACCAACAAGGCTGAGACTGCTGGCCAGGTTTGTGATGTGGATTCTTATCTACCAGTAATTGTAGACGCCAAACAGCTCACCAAAACTGTTGTTAAAACAAATCTCTGATTGTGAGAGAGAGGATTTTCAAGAGCTCTTTTGTTTCCCTTAGCTAGTGAGGCAATGACTTGAAAGGCAGAGGAAGAAAAGAAGGGGCAGCATAATTTTAGTGCTTGAAGAGGAGTTTGCTTTGGGTTAAAAGAAAGTTGCTTAAAGAGCTTCAAATTGAACTGGCTAGGATTTTTCTTTTTAATCTGAAAACACTGATTTACTGAAAGCAAAACAGTTGTAAGAAAATGAGCTTCAATATATTTCTGCACTCAGAAAGAAATCCTCTTAAAGGATCTTCAAGGATTCCTCCTGAAATGTCAAGAAGCTTTGTTTGAAGTAATATTTTAAAATTAAATAATTCTACTTTTCATAACTTTTTCATGTAGAAGTTCAGGTGAATTATAGTAAAATAACAGAATGCTTGTAATTGTTAAATGAAACATTTTGATTGATCTGCACCATTTTGTTTTGTTTTTTTAATTGTAGTTTCCAATTTTTTTCTGGATTTTTGATGTTTTCCTGATGCTGAAAAAGAAAAAAAAGTTGAGACTTCAAAAAGTTCCTGAGGATGGGATTTTCTGCATTCCCCCTCTAGTGTTAATATTGGCCATTTGAAGATGTGCTCACTGTTTTCTGAACAATGTTAACTGATTCACATCACACAGTTTGAATCAAATTTCAATTCAAATTAAGAGTTAATAGATAAGCATTGACCATCAGGGAGATTGTCATGCATTTTTTGCTAGAGATAGCATGGGGTGCTGGACACTGCCCACCACTCAGTCAGGGCCAAAAATCTCACTGGTTATACCTGATGGTGAGCACGAGCAACAGCAAACTGTAGATACCTGCCATATGCACATGTTGATTAATACAGTTCTAAATTGCCTAGTTTGGACTGGCCTAGTCTGCATAAATTTTAATCCTTATTCAATGAAGATTAGTTAATTTGGACTGGAGTCCTTTTTAATTCAGACTATGGACTGTATGTAGTGCATATACAGACTATGTGTATATAGTGATGGCTGTAGTCTGGATTAGATTTAAAAACATAATATCTATAAACAGCCATTGTGACTACCTCCTTGAACATGATCATGCTTGTAAAAGAGTTTTCTATGTTATGTACATTTCTGATAAAAATGTAGGCCAAGTTCTGCAATGTCTGTTTGTTCTATGCCATTTTTTACCCTATGATTTTTAGGAGGACAACCTCACAATTAAAGTAATTTTGTGCCAGCCACCAGAACAGGGAAAATGGAATGTGGCAAGTCATGGATCTAGCTATATGTTTATTGTCATTTTTTATGTACTCTATCTTTAACAGAGTTCCCTTTTGCTTCCTTAAAAAAGGCTGATCTTGGATGCATCAAGGCTTCCTGATGTATAGGAAGGAGATTCCATATGCCTCTGACTGTGTGGCCATGGTTCTCTTTTCTTTCTACTCCCTTTTGTTGTGGATAGCACCAGTCTTACATTAAAGAGACTGGTGTCTACTAGAGTAGACACAGTAACTCATAATCCATGCATCTAACTGAAAGGTCTACTTAATTCAATATCTGTTTTTAACTGATCAACTTTGCATAACAGAAGCCTCTTCAAAGCAACTCAACACAATAAATTAATCAAGAAACTGTTAATGCAACAGTATCCTATGTCTCCCTTCCCCAGTTAACATAACAGTAAACAGTTCATAATGTTAACCTAATACAGAATTTCAAATACTGATAATAAATTAGGTAGACAAGGTTCTTTGGGTAAATCTGATATCTTTTATTAATACCAACTAAATAGTTGGAATTGTTTTTTCTTAGCAAGCTTTCAAGTTTAAAAACCCTTCATCAGGCTGAGGAAGCATCTGCAATTGGTATGTGCTCTTCCTCAATGGAATGAATAGTAAAAATTTAAAGGCTGGTATATATTCAAGAAAGTCAGTTAGTGAAGATGTAAATTGAGGAGTCAGCAGGTGAGAGACCAGCTGGTTGGGGGTTGGGAAGGGGGATAAATGTAGCAAGTAAATAGTGGAGAGATACCTGGGGAGTCAAATATCAGGCAGGTTCTAATGTGTCATAAATCCAGTGTCTATATTTAGTCCAAGAATTTTTTGTATTCAGGAAGTTGATGTAGTGAAATTCATAGGATTGTCTGTGAAAAGTGTTTTGTAAATTCCCTTTGAGAATTAGAACTGAGAGATTGGAGACTTCCAACTAAAATGTATGCAGACCAGGAAATTTATGCAGTGCGTTTCTTGAAGGCTCAGATCAAGTGTAGATAATACTGTTCTGCAAATCATTGGCCTTATGATGAGTCCTCTATATCATGAGTATTGCAGATTAAGTATCAGTACCTATGGAGACTCTCTCACAATCTCTATTTCTTCCTTTTGATTCAGGTTAATGAATACTGCAAATATTTTTCACGTAGATGTACAAAAACGTATGCGTACATGTACCACACAAAACCATGTAAACTTAAAATTAAGGTTGCTCAACTTAGTGATATGTTTTCTAGCAACAGAAGCCTCTGGCTCTGTGTTTAGACTGCATGCTAGTGATATGTATGGGCTGAAATTTGTTTGGTAATACTGCTTGAACTGGTGGTTTTAGTTATTTCTAGGGATTCGTTTTCATAGAAGATGAAGTTGAGCAATTTGTAAAGGAATTTACTACTGCTTTAAGTGCAAATCTCAATACAGACTTAATCATGGAATTGCTATTGACACCTCCACAATGTGCATGTGTTGTGCTATGTCTGTATGTATCTTCTGGTTTACAAGCAACACAATTTGAATGATATAATTGAATGCATTTTACATTTGCATTGAATAATAACTAAAAAGACATTTGATGAGAGGACAAATGCATTATATTAAATTAAACTCCATGTGGAGAGAGGCATTTTATGTATGTTAAACCTCTTGTAAGCAATTGTTATTGTAGTTCACTATATATCATTTGCATTTCTACAGATTATTTTGTGGTTCCTCCTTTTTCAAGTTATGGAAACAGATAGTCATCATCTTTCCAAATACTGCTGGTGAAATAGAATGTAAAATTCTTCCACTTTGTCAGAATGCTGTTATCCTTTCTCTGATGCCTCTTTAAACAAGAATCAGAAATCCATGAAATGCTTACCCAAAAACTAATGTGAATTAGAAAATCCTTGACAACAGTACATCAACAACACTCATGCCAGCTGCCTGTTAGCTAAAGAGATATACTTTCCTCTTTTGCTGATAAGCACACAGAAATCTGCCAGGATATATTCTGTTACTTCCTTTTAATTAAAGATAAAAACCAGCATTTTATGTTACTGAAACCAAGCCTGATTAGCTGTCTTGGGAAGTTGAGATATTTTAGTACTGAGGGTTGCAAAACGCTGTTTATCAAAGACTGTGGACTTGGAATTGGAACAAAATTCATAGGTGCTGTTTTGTTTCACAGGCTACAGTAAATATCATGGGTTGCTCATGTATATTTCTTTTTTTGTCCTCCAATTACAGGTTTGCCTTTTAAAAAGATGTGCTGTTAGTCTGAATCCTGCAGAATGATGTCTTAAGCTATTAGAAGCTCTCAGGATAATACTTTCCCATGATGGTAGTCCTTGATAGATCACAATTATGATGGTATGCCCTTATGCTATTGTTTCCAAAACACATTATGAGAAAATTGCTAGTACTTTTCTGTTTCTTCACAGCATTATAATCTCTCTTCCCATTCAATACTTAAGGATATCTGAATAACAAAAAAGGATGTACATTTTTCCCATATATATGTATAATTTAATCTGATTTAACAGTTGTAATTTTTCGTTTCTCAGAATGAACTGTTACATCTTTGAAGGGCAGTTGTATAAATCAAGCCTACAAATTAGACACATTTTCTTCCAAAAAAGGAGTAAAAACATTAAAAAACCTTCAAATCTCCCAAATGCCTTAATAGTTTAAAGAAAACTGAAATAAGCCTGATTCACAAAACCATAGCCCCTTCTATATGCTGCAGGCATTGCACAATTAACTAGTTAATTCCATAATTACCTTGAGACCAGCAATACTTGCAAAGCAGCTATCACACCATAAAAAACCTCCAACCAGGTATAAAGTTGTCCTAAAAATCATGTATTATGCTTATAGCTGGTAGCTGTCAAGCTTTAATTTGAACATGTAATTTGAACATGTCTCTGTTGCAGCTGGGAGTCCTGTCAGCTGATGAGGGTACACCATGCCTGCATGAAACCTCTGGGCCTGGGGAACTGCAGCTGCTGTGATCCCCTAGGCTCAAGATGCATGCAACTGAAGGGGCTCCCAGTTTCAGAAGCTTGCACAAAGCCAGTGCAGGGGGAGCTCAAGATCAGGCTCCACCTGCACCAGCAACAAGGCAGGATGGGATCTAAAGTGCAATCCCATAGTCACACCTCCTTCCATGAATCTCAGGCATGGCAGGAGGTACAATTGTGTGGCTCATGCATTAGATCCCATTTCACCTTTACCTGTGTGCATAGAGGAGGCCAAAGTCATTCCCCAAAAGCCTCATGAATAGAGTGAGCTATCTAGTATCATAGTGCTTAGGGTTGGAAGGGACCTAAACAAATCAACAGGTCTGACCCTGGGCCCCGTGCAGGAACGGATGCCAGGGTCATATCACCCCAGCCAAATATCTGTCCAGCCTCCTCTTGAACACCCCCAAGGTAGGAGCGAGTACCACCTCCCTTGAGAGTCTATTCCAGAACTGGCAATCCTAGCTGTAAAGTAATGTTTCCTGATGTCCAGCCTGAACCTTCTCTCTAACACTTTGGGGCCATTATTCCTAGTAACCTTAGGTGGTGCCCGGGGGAACAGAGCCTCCCCCACTTCCCACTGGTCCCCCGTGGTGAGTTTGTAAATAGCCACCAGGTCCCCTCTCAGCCTTCTCTTGTGCAGGCTGAATAGATTCAGGCCCCTTAGGTTCTTTTCATAGGGCCTGCCCCACTGTCCCTTGACCATGCACATGACCTTCCTCTGTACCCTCTCAATGTTAGCCACATCCGTCTTGAAGTGCAGCACCCAGAACTGGACACAGTCCTCCAACTGTGGCCTGAACAATGCTACGTATAAGGGAAGGATCACCTCCCTGGATCTGCTTGTGATGCATCCATAGATGCACAACAAGGTGCAGTTAGCCTTACTGACTGCTTCCTCACATTGGCAGCTCATGTTCATCCTGAAGTCAACAATCATTCCAAGATCCCTTTCTGCCCCCATGGTGACAACAGCCTCAGCCTATAAGTGTGTTGCAGGTTCCTTCTCTCTAGATGCAGCACCTTTCACTTGTCTGTGTTGAACTCCATCCTATTCTCATCTGCCCACCTCTGTAACTTGTCTAGTTCTAGCTGGATTCTGGCCCTCCCCTTCAGCGTGCCCACCTCACCCCACAATTTGGTGTTGTCAGTGAATTTGGACAGCGTGCTTACCACACCCACATCCAGATTGCTGATAAAGATGTTGAACAGTACAGTCCCCAGGACTGAGCCCTAGGGGCTGCACTGCCCGCATCCCTCCTGGTCAAAAAGGATGTTGAATACTATCTTTGAGTGCACTAGCTGCACCCAAAGATAGTATTTTACCACAGAAGGCATTTTATGCACTTAAACACCATTCCTATTGCACATACAAAGTGGATACCTACATGTATGCACAGTAGGCTACACCTGGGCCAGGCAGATATGTATTTATGTGACTGTGTGTGCAAGTATGCCACAATGTTTTACCCAGAAAAACAAAACAGAACATAAGGAATAGGTGTTAGACACTAGAGCAGGAGGAAAACCTTCCCAAGTTTTGAACTCCAACAGCTGAGTGATTGGGGTACTCACCCAGAGAGGTTCTAGGTCCTCTGCAGCCAGAGGGAGGGGGATTTGAGCCTATACCTCTCCAACTTCCTAGTACATTATTCAAGTAACTAAGCCATAAATTATGCATTATCTGGGCTGCAAGGATCTTCTGGAGGTCTTCTAGTCCAACCACTTACTCAAGAGAAGATCACTGCTGTCTAAACCAATTAGAGACAAGTGTCTGCCTAACCTGCTCTTAACTTCCAAGGGTAGAGTTTCCACAACCCCTCTGGGTAGACTGTTCCAATACTTAAAACACTTGATATAAATTTCTCCCTAAGGTTCAGCCTAATTTTCATTTGTTGCAATTTAAAGGTGTTGTTCCTTGTCCTCTTCTCTGCAGCCACAAAGAATTGTCATCCTCCCACAACCACCCCTCAGGTTTTTTTAAGGCACCTATCAAATTGTCACTCAGTCTTCTCTTCTTCAGACTAAATAGGCTCAGTTCTTTTAACCTTTTTCTGTAAAACATATTTTCAAGAACTCTAATGTTCTCTGTTGTTCTGAAGGACTCTTTCCAGTGTTTTTACATCTTCCTTGAAGTGCAGTACCCAAATCTGGATACAGCATGCCAGGTCCAGCCTCACCAGTTCCGAATGAAGTTGAAGAATCACTTCCCTTGCACACCTGCTAATACAAGCTTATCTTTTTTCTCTTGACTCTTATTCAGAGGTTCACTATAACTCCGAGGTCCTCTTTTTGCAGTAATGAATCCCAGCCAGTCATTCTTTAATCTGTTTGTTCATATGATTCTTCCAGGACTCTATACATCACCTTACTGAATTTCTTTTAATTACTACTGGCCATTCTTCCAATTTATCAGAGTCATTATGAATCCGAATCCTATTCTCCAAAGTGTCTGCAACTCCACCTAACTTGATGCCATCTGCAAGTTTGCAGTACTTGGGTAGTTCTGTTATCTGCATGTGTAAATGTTAGAACTTGAGGTGTATGTGCACGTGCACCCATGCGTGCAAAGAATCTGAACCCTTGCCATACTGGGACCCCACTTGTGGGTCATCTGAAGCCATCATATCATCAATTTTAAAATAAAGTTTACTACAAATGTTTTCATCTCCGTGTTCTCCTCATATTTGTATCCTGCTGATGGATGGATGGATGAATGAATGAATGAATGAAGATCTTTATAAAGAAACTAATGTTAAAATTCCATTGTTTTAGTGAAGCCTACCCAAAATATCCTCTTAAGAGTACTAAATGGGGCAAGGAGACTTGTTGAAATAGATCGCTTTTTTTTTCCTAAATGCTTTCTGGCACCTCATAATTGTGTCTTTTCAATAAACATAAATTTGCTGCACACTGTTAATCCTACCAAGAGGAACTGTCCTCGTTACTTCTGAAAACCTTTTCCTAGTTGTGAGCAACTCCTTTTTTTCTATACATAGCTTTTATAGAGCAAAGATTGAAATTTTAGTTGATAAGGTGTTATTAACGTTTCAAATTGTTTGAGTCCTATTTGGAGTAGCACTACAAACTGTGCCAAGAAATTAATAATTTTTTTAGTTTGGGGTGTTGCAGTTATGATTCCAGAAATTTCTACTTAGCTTTCATTTCCTAGATCATAGTTTCTCAACCTATGGTATGCATACTCCTGGGGGTACGTGGGTACCCCAGCACTCTCTCTCTCTTGACCTCTTTTCCTCTCCCTCTTGCCCCTTCCTGTTTGCAAAACTATGGCAAAAAAATTGGTACACTGTGCACTGTGCAGCGCTTTAAATTCCCGAGTAATAATTTGAGTTCACCTCTCCTAGCTTTGGCCAACATCACCTCTAGCCCAGTTGTGCACTCAAGTTTTGCAACCCTAGTATAAAAGGAGGCAACCCTGCCCACACCAGATCAGACATCTGTCACAGCACGGCCTTATATACACAGCCATTTTTCCAACATATGGCACACATTATCTACAAATATAAAATCCCCTGAAAATTGAGTGTTGGGGTACTTATTAAATTTTGCAGAAGTTAGGGGGTACCTGCTATGTAAAAGGTTGAGAAACACTGCCCTAGATGAATGTTATGACCATCACTGAATCCTACTTTTGCAACATGGGTAATACAAAGTGTATTCAGCAGACAGGTTTGGATATCAGCTTTTCCTCTGCGGTTCTCTTTATGTTCTATTTAGATTTATTTTCTAATGCTAAAGACGAGAGGAGTGATCCCATGGCTCCTCCATCTGTTTTGTCACAGTATTCCTCAGTGAAAGGATAAGAAGTCATAGTGAGGAACACAATTGGTAGATGTTGGAAAGGATAAGAAAATACCAGCAATCAATTATTTAAATGAGCACAGCAGAGCTTAGGATGCTTAATGGAAACTGTGACAGATTTAAATGGAACCTAGGGAGAAGATTGTGTTAATAGCAGATCTCAGAGACCACTGCTGTCAGAACCAGGGGTTGGATTTTGGGATTTTTTTTGGACACAGGACCTGATATCCTACAAAAGAAAAGTTTTTATTATTATTTAAAGGAGAAATTTAAAGGATACAGTGGATCAAATTCAGCTCTGAGTAAGGGCTTTCATCTCTTTTTGGAACTGTGCTTTCAGGATGAATTCAATGCAATAAAGCCTGCTGTGAGATCAGAGGTAGAACCTAGATCCTTAGCCAATGCATAGCCACAATGAAATCATTGGAGCTTCATCTACTTGTACCAACAGATGGCTTGGGTAAGATACAGCTGGTAAAACACACATGTAGATGCACCCACTGTGGGCTAAACTGCATCCTGTTATGATTCTGTAAATCTAGAAAGACTCCAGTTACTTTCAGGGCCATAGTACTCTTCCTGATGCTGGAGGAAAAACTAAGAGGCAGGAAACCTGGATTCAAAATACAAAACTTTTTTATTTCCTCCAGTCATACCTGGTGGTGGGTGAGGTGAGGCAGTCTCTCTCTCTTTTCCCCCCCCTGTAACCATTAATTCACAATAAGAGTGTTTGATCTGCTGTTTGTTGTTTTTAGGACAATAGGTATTTTCTGTTGTGCAATCAAGTAGCCCTGTAGAGTAAAGAACTCATGTTGAGTTTAGTGAGATCTCTACATGTGAAGAAGTTGCAGAATATGGCCATGTACTAGTGTTACATTTAGATCTCCTTAACTGAGCTTAGATCAATCTAATTGGCTGGGTGTACAAGCATTTACAAGGCTTAGGTTGCCCCTGAAATGTCATGTCCAATCTAAAGATGGTTTTCTTCAGACAAGGACTAATTTTAAATCAGCATGGGGTTAACACAAAATATAATGAGCTTACCTGGTCTTGTGAATACAAGCACCTGTCTTCAGCATAGCCTGGGGCTAGGGAAGCATAGCTACTCTCCAGAGTCCCAGAGCTGTTCTTGTTCTCCCTCTTCCCCCGCACCCCATCCTCCTACCTGGCCCACTACCAGTATACCCCTGGACCTGCTGCCCCCTGCCCTCCCAACTTACCTTCAGCTGCCTGTGTGAACACTTGCATATGGCAGAAACTCAGGTTTACATGGCTACCACTCAGATTGAGGTAGCTCAAAGTATGCCTGAAAGAATTCCCACAAGAAGTAATTAAAGCCCATTATCTTAAAAGTATTATGCCCTGAAACCAGTGGTACCCTGGATGACACTGGATGCATCCCATCATTAGAACAACACATTTGAGAGGATTCATGTCTCCTAATAAAGAATGGCAGGCAAGTTCTGCCTTGGGATATAGTGATATATATGGGGCCTCCAATTTCATAGAAGTATCTCCATTTTTAATTCCAATGTGTTATTCACAATGCTTCAGGGACACAGTGTGGCTTGGAGTGATTTTAACATCTGGAGTCCAAAGAACTAATTAACTTAATTATAATCTATGAGTAGTTTTCATTTTTTTTTGTATTTGTATACTTCACAATTTCAGATGCTTGCATTTATTTATCAGACACATGTACCTGATCCTGATCTTTTTTCTCTTCCATTCCATTGTAGTTTAAAGCCATTATTTGTATATCTTTTAAAATACAATAACATTAAATAAAGTTACACTTTTGGGCCTATCAACTGTAATCAAGCAGGCAAACAAAAGAGCAGGGAGCCACACAAAAAAATGCAGGTATGCCTCCAATAGTAGGTAGTTGGCAACGTCAAGGTGGGACTGTGGCTCTTTTCTTAGATCGGTAGAGTCTAATCCATAAAAAACTAGAAAGTTGGATCCATCCAAATCAAATGAAAATGAGTTTCAGAAGCAGCACTCCTCCACCACCATTCCCTGTGGCAGGAACCAACAGAAATATTATTAGAGGAACAAGCAAAAACCAAATACAGATGTATCCTGTTAAACCCAAGCACTAAAGTCAACTGAGATTCAAGGTTTGTCTTCAGTGCCTCCATGCTGTTGGGAGGAGTCCTGCTGTGACATATGCCCCTTTCACTACATCATAGAAATCAAAATATTTAGCCACTTTAGAGTAGCTATAAGCATACTCAACTCAGTATGTTCAGTGCTCAGTATGTTTGACTCCCAGCAGATGTGCATCATACTATGGGACACAAAAACACTGACAGGCAAGAGTTAAAGAACCGAGTCAAAGCCAGGCAAAGCGAAAATGAACCCTTCCTTCTAGGTCATTCTGTGAAGGCTTTCCCTTTCTCCACCCCCTTTCCAGTCCACGGTGAACTAAAAGGTTTTTTTCAGCACTCCATTTTGAGTTTTCCAAAAGGACTCTAAGCATAAATATTTTTAACTGCAAAAACCCAAGAACTGTGAGCAGTCTCAGAATAGAACAATATTATCAGGAGTTTAACAAACTTCCCAGTATAGAGGTAGTTTTAGCATGATTTAATTTGAGTGATTGTAGGCAGTCTCAAGAATCTAAGGTAGCAGTATATAATGGGCCTAAATCTTTGGCAGTTTCCTCCCTTGTCATAAGTTCAGCAATGTTCACTTTAAGGTTTGGGAGTTTTTTTAATCTGATCAAACTAATAGGACTAAATAGTTCACCGATGAGTCCATTCTAGATGCCATTTGTCCAGATTGCTGAGCTGTGATGTTTTTAAAAAAATGAAGATTTTTGATCAGTACAGTAATGCAATATATCAGATGCAATGAGGAGCAAATATACATCCACTTCTAGTCATATATGCATGATGGGGCAAATACAGTCCCATTCTGGAGAATAAAAAAGAATGAAAAGGTGGATCAGGTGATTAGTGGAGAAATAAAAGATGGATCTATACTAGAGAAAAGTCTTCTATTTACCCAAGAGAGAATATAAGGTCCTATAGTTACTGTCAGTTGCCTCATGGAAGCATTTACTTTGCTGCTTTTCTGGTTGGATAGTGTGGGATTGTCTTCTCAGTTCTGAGTCACTTATTCACAATGAGCACCACAGGCTAGACTTGCTTCTAATGGTGCAATTCAAACAAAAAAATATCTATATTCAAAAATGAAGGATTATCCAGACTCTCCCATTACAAATGATGGTGTTATGGGAACCCAAAAACTGCACCTAACTTGTAAAAACCCTTATACAACAGTTAAGCAAATATTAAATCATACAATATTTGTTCATCTTGTTATTTTCTTAATCTTCTTCTACAGCACTAATACACTGCAATTGATTCCTTTGGTCTATGTTTTCCTATACTGTTTCCTGATATGGGGGGTGTAAGCTACTAGAGTCATATACCTCTGAGATCTAGGGTAGTGATTTATAACCAGGGAGACATGGCACCCTGGGGTGCTTTCATTGCTTTCAAGGGTGCTGCAGGGTGCCATATTTTAGCACTGTAAAGTGGGCAACAGGATCCACAAAGTACACCCAGAGACTTCAAATAGAAATCCCTAGTGTAAAAAACATGTTGGCCCATTGTGGTTTTTCTCTGTTCTTTGCAACAGAACAATGTTCTATTATTTTCTGTAGTGAAAACTAAAAACTGACACTACAAGGAGCCTTGAGGTTAAAAAGGTTGAGAACCACTTATCTAGGTTTTTTGGGGGGAGCTTGTTTTGATTTGATGTTTTTTAGTCATATTTTGTTCTTACATATAACTATTGTCACTCACAAAGAAATATTGAACTGATACCTGAAAAACACAACCATTTTTGTGTTCAATTAAGGTAACTTAAAATTCCTACTGAATTGACCCACACTGTTTGCCCATGAGGCTTTTGTCTGAAGCAGAGGGAAAAAAAACCCCTCCTGTTTAGCTGCGTTCTAAGCGCTAATTATTCTTGTTACTAATTATCTTTCCTACTACAGATGGCTCCTGTAGAAGACCTCCAGGTCAAAATACATATTCTAGCTTAGTTTGTTTATTAATTTTTACAGTATGCCTTTAACTCTTTTCTTTCATCTGCAATGTCCATGACTCACTGAAAAACTATTTGCTTGTTTTGCTATTGAATTACACTACCGAAAACAGACTTCCTCTAAGGCTCTTCTATGTGTTACATTTATGCCATGATGAACTTGTTAGTTGTGGCATATATAGCAAGGGTGCTACAAATGCACCCAAATTAAAGTGCCATAAAATGAGAAATGAGACGTACAACTGTTCTACATAGAATGTGTTTATGGCTTGTTTGTATGGCACCTCAAACTTAATATTTGACTGGTGGGTAGCAATCAGTTGTTTGTCAATCTGGATGAAGACTGGGAGGGAGGGGTAAGGGCTGGTGGGGCAAAGAGGTCTTTAAATATATTGCCCTGTACTGGGAAACAGACTTCCAGGATTGGAGCAGGAGTGGGGAGCCTTCAAACTGCTGAGTGAGAGGTTTAAAGTGCCTGGAATAGTGATGCCTGTGTTTTCTGGTGCTGGGACTTTAAACCCTGCACCAGGCAGTTTGAGCTAGGAAGCTTTAGCTTCCCCTGCTGGGGACTTTAAACCATGTGTCAAGCAGCTATATCCAGCTGTGGACGAGGATCTGGAACTGGGCTTGCTGCAGTCCCCAATGGGCTGAAAATCAACTGATTGTTTCAGAACCTGGTGTGGTCACCAGACCCATCCAACAGCCTGCTGATTGTTAGACCAGTGAGGAACAAATTGAGGCCATTCCGGACTCTGGTGTAGCCCCTGCCAACTTGACAATTGGCTGATTGTCAGGCACTCTGCTTTCAACTTGTCAGTGCAGGAGCAGTATGTTAGCAGCCTTAGGTATTTATATGGCATCCACTGACACAAAACAGAAGTCATTTATAGATAAGGATCTGTAGGAGAGAAAATAAGACTATATCCAATGAAAGATGTGGGTGCCTCTATTTAGATGCTGCAATACTTAAATTCAATTCCAATCTAAAACTCAGAATTCAGTGCTTATTCAAGGAGTGAGAATCTATCTCTAGCTAGACAAGAAGGAACTACAGAAGGATCTGGCACTATCGAGTGGATGGGCCATAACATCAGGGATGTATTTGGCAGGACTGTGCGAAACAGCAGTGTTCCATTTGACTTCCATTTAGCCATTTTGAAGGGAAAGTGTTTCGCTGTTTCGAAGCACTGTTTTGTTTCATTTCGTCAAAACTGTTTCACTGTTTCAATGCTTTTTGACATTTCACCCATAGGCTATAATGGAGAATCATGAAAATGCCTATAACTTTGTCATTTCTTTCCTGGTTCAAATGAAGGCAGCAGAAATAGTAGCCCCTGCTGGGGCCTGCCAATTTTTAAGGAGATAGGTGCAGAAATTTCTGGGAAACTGCATCTGAAACTGCCGACAAGCAAAACTTGTGATGTGTGACTTTGTGCATGTGTTAAGGCATGCCCTGACTGGTGCTGGGGCATTTTGAAGTTCCCCAATGAAGTCTCCTCCTCCCCTACAGCCTCAGTCTGGTCCACCAATTTAAATAACAGCAGGTAAGTAAGTAGTACCAGCAGCATCTCTGGCAGCCAAACTGTGACAGAGTCTTCCTTTCCTTTCCTTTCCTTTCCTTTCCTTTCCTTTCCTTTCCTTTCCTTTCCTTTCCTTTCCTTTCCTTTCCTTTCCTTCAGGAGCTTCTTCTCCAGCAGCTGCCAGAGAACTCTCTCTGCCAGCCCCAGCCCTGGGGCTTAGATGTGCCCAGGGCCCTGCCTCTTTCCAGGTAGCTGACCAGGGACAGGTGCTAGGGGTGCTGGTCTAAGGACATGGCACTGGGAGAAAAGTTTCTTTGGGTCAATCTTTTAGTAGATCAACTGAATAGTTGGAGAAATATATCTTAGCAAGCTTTCAGATTGAAAACCCTTCATCAGGCTGAGGAAGCACCTGCAGTTGTGGGGGAGGGGTGTTCTTCCTGGATGGAAGGAATAATAAAGAAGCCAGATGCTGGCATGCAATGCAGACAAGAAAGTGAGTCAGTGGAAATGGAAATTGAGGTGTGAGGGGGTGAGAGACAGGCTAGGGTAGGGGGGAAGAGGGATTTCCATTTTCACTGACTGGCTTTCTTGCCTAAGTTGCATTTCAGCCTCTGGCTTCTTTACTATTCCTTCCATTCAGGAACAGCACACACCAATTGCAGGTGCTTCCTCAGCATGACAAAGGGTTTTTCAACCCAAAAGCTAGCATCCCAGGCAGCTAACCTGAGCTCACCTGGAACCTCACAAATCCACTGCAACCAGCAAGCCTCAGGCCTGTCAGATGTGGTGGGTCTGGGCTTTCCCCAGCCAGGACTGTGCATGCATGTGGTGGCTGGAGGTTATAAGGTGATTCCTACCTTCCCTTCACCAGGGAGATCCTCATTCCTGGTATTTCCTGGGGCTGCCACGCATCTGTCAGTCCCACCAGGCCTCCTGATCATGGCAGGGTGCAGTTTTAGTGGTCATGCCCAGGACCTGGGGTCTCCTCCTTCCCCACAGCCCCTGTCCATACCTTCAAGTTTCTCCTGGCATGGGAGCTCAGTTGGGACATGTTCTTCCCCTGCTGCCTGGTGATGTAGTGAGTGACCCCTCCAGCTCTGAGAGCAGGGCATTAAATGGTTCAGAAACCAAAAGGAAAAAGGTGCAAATGCAGTGAGGAGAGTGGCACTCACTACTTCTGCACCTGGAGCTTGGGGAGCCCCAGCAGTAGGAGGTTCACCTTGAGAAACACTAGCTGCTCCAGCAAACCAGGATCCTAGGAGGTATGGTGGGGTGTCACTACATCACCAGCAATCCTGAACATCCTCTCACTTGGAACACTGGTTGCTGGACAGGACAGGTGTTCTTGGGCAACTGTGACCAGATCTGGCCACATCTGGCTGTGGCTTTACCAGGATGCCAAGGGGTTGCACAGCAGCAGCTCCACATTCTCAGTGAGATAGGCAGCCACCAAGGCCAGAACACTACCTGCCTGATGGTGGGGCCTGGTGTCTCTGGGCCCCACCTTGGAAGCCATGCCCTTCCCACATTGGCAGTGCCTGTGGTGGAGGAGGAGACTGGCTGGTGGACAGCATGCTGGCATGGAAGTGTGCATCCGTACACCTCCACCCTTCTGCCTCCCTGACTCAGTTCACGAGTATGTCCATCCACTGTATCCAGGGCTTTGCTGCCACATACGCTGATTCTTCCCTTCACCCTCAGGTCACTCACGGTGGTATATGCATCAGCATCCCTGTGTTGCTCATGTGTTTTGTTCCTTTGCCCCAGCTAATTTGGGCTTGGCAGTGCAGGCAGATAGTGTACATGGGATCATCAATGTACTCATCATCATGAGTACATGGCAGCTCAAAATGATCCCAGACCACACTACCCACTCACTTCTGGTGTGCATGTGCATGTGCAGATACTGCCTTTTCCCTCTCCTCATCAGGCAGAGGCACAGCAACAGGAGGAGCAGATTCAGCTGAGCCACTTGCCTCTACAGCCTCTACCTCAGCCTCCTCTGAAGTGCTTTCTGAGGAAGGAGACCTAGCTCTAGGGGAAACTTGAGGGGTGTGGAGCACAAACTCAGATGATTCCTTCCCCAGAATTCCCTTGCTATGGCACTTGTATCCAGCTCCAGCTCCTCCTCTGGCACTGGAAGACTCAGAATGGGAAGTGAAATGGGGGTGGAGGAGACTGCCATGCTGGTGCTGCTTGTTGTCATGGTGGCTGGGGTGGGAGTGTTATGGCTGCTACTCTTGGAGGAAATGCAGACTCAGGCTAAGGCAGTGGCACTGCTTCCCTCTCCTGGCTGCCAGTAGAACCAGAAACCTCATGCCTGCTAGTTGTAGGAAAGAGGCTGTGTCTCAGTTTTTTGGGGGGAGGGGGGAGGAACTTACATCTTTCCCTCTACCTCCTCTTCCACCCGGCCCTGAAGGCTTGCCAGCTACCTTTCCAGCATGTTTCATAGTGTGTTTCTATGAAGCCTGCCAAGATTAAAAGAGATAGGTGCAGGGGTTTCTGGGAAACTGCACCTTAAACTCTTCAGAGCAAAACTTGTGTCACTTGTAAGTGCGAACGCACAGAGAAAGCTCAATTCAAACAACGCTTTTTATGCTGTTTTTCCATCTCTCCCCCAGAGCACTGGGATTGGAAGGGACCTCAGGGCAGGATCACAGTCACTGGCCAGCTACACAGTCAATATCAGAGCTGTTCTCCCCTCACTTTCCCCTCCCTCTCCTTAGTTTCTCTTTAGCTGCAAGCAAGCCCAGCTTTGAAACTCAAAACATTTCAACACTTTCGAAACATTTTGAGTGCCCTCATTTCGTTTTGAAGCTGTTTTGAAGCCTTTTTGTTTTGTTTTGTTTTGTTTTGATTTTCCTGTTTTGAGCTCAAAATGAGTCAAAACAGCATTGAAACAAAACACTTGTTGAAATTTCACACAGTCATAGTATTTGATAGTTGTGTTCATATGAGACAAAAAGAAATGGGAAAATCTAGAACTCTTGGTTCAGAGATGAAATCTTTTATTACACCAACTAAGAAATTGCAAAGAAGAATTTTTTTTGTTTATGATTTCTTAGTTGGTGTAATAAAAGGTTTCATCTCTGAACCAAGAGTTCTTATTTGGGCCATTGAAGGTGAATAAGATTTAATGTAGCTAAATGTAAAGTGATGCACCTTGGGCAAAAATAACCCAAACTATACCTATACCATGATGGGCTCTACATTAGCTGTTACCACACAGGAAAGAGATCTGGGAGTCATTGTGGATATTTCACTAAAAACATCAGCTCAGTCCTCAGCAGGCATAAAAAAGGCAAACAAGATGTTAGGTATTATTAAGAAGGGAATGGTAAATAAAACAGAAAGTATCATTAAGTCTCTTTATAAATTCATGTTGCATCCACACCTTGAATACTGTGCTTAAGTTTTGTTTCCCACAAAGGATATAAAGAGTACCTCAGAAAAGATATAAAAGAATTAGAGAATAGAGAAGGGCAACAAAGATGATTAATGACATGAAGGAGCTTCCATATGAAAAAAGACAAGTGGATAGGCCAATTCAGTTTAGAAAAGAGACACTTGAATAGGGACACAGTAAGGGTTCACAAAATGCTAAATGGTGAAGACAAACTAAGTAGGCATTTATTATTTATGATCTCTCACAGTACAAGACAGTACTATGTAATAGGTTTAATAAAATTGAGTTATTTTTCACACACAATGTCATTAATGTATGGAACTTATTGCCACAAGATGTTGTGGCAGCTGACATTTTTAACCAGATTCAAAAAGGGATTGGACAATTTCTTGGAGAAAAGATATGTCAGTAGCTCTTAAACATGAGAATGAGGGGTACAACCTTGAATCAGAACTTCCTAGACCTAGGGGCTGAAAGCGGGAAGGGAACAGGTAGAAGCCCCCAGTCATACCCACTTCAATC
This sequence comes from Caiman crocodilus, assembly GCA_030014935.1. Classification (NCBI taxonomy): domain Eukaryota; kingdom Metazoa; phylum Chordata; order Crocodylia; family Alligatoridae; genus Caiman; species Caiman crocodilus. The sequence goes on from JAGPOW010003648.1 coordinate 82,950,488, forward strand.
TCCTTTTCAGCATCCATTCTCTACCACTGGATGACAGGATATAAGGCAAGATGAGCCTGGTGAATATAGACTTTTGTTCTGAACCAGTAAATGGCACTTCTTATATTCACATCCTTTTCATATGTAACCAATAGAAAATGTTGAGCAGTGGGGTATATTTGAACACCCATCCATCTCTAGAGCTTTGGTATCTGACTCAAGTACAGAAAGCAGATGCTTCTTTCCACTTGGGATCCAGAACCTTTTCTTGAGAATAGGTGCTCCTTATAGATCTTTTTTCAAAGACATGAGCAAGTCTCACTCCTAGCTTTTAAAAGACTGTTATGTGAGGATCAGGAGTTGAATCTAGGTTTTCAGAATAGTACCTTGACCACCAGGTTTCAATAGTTAAGTGACAGGGCTCTTGTAAGAAATATTAAATGCATGTCAAAATAAAACTTCCTGCTACTTTGCATATATGTATTTCCCCTATGTATTCAGGTGCTACATACTAGGGAAATCTACGCAAGATGATTACTGTGAAGTTGACTAATTAGCTCTTTACTGAAGTGTCTCTTTCTACATGTGCAGAGCTATTAGGCCAGAGTAAATTAACTCTGCCATAGGTTAATACTGTTTGATAGAAGTACTATCCTATGGCAGAGTTATTTATTCCACTACAATGCCCCAGCCAGCCCCTCCACAGCACGTTGAGCCAGAAATGAGCAGGCCCAGGCTGGCAGGCTGATTCCCCCCACTGCCTGTGGCCCTCTGACAGCTGGAGCTATGTTGCCCTGGTTCAATGTGCTACAGTCCCAGGGGTACATATACATGCTGCACCTGGGAACAATAAACTCTGGCACTATCTATACTGGAGTTTATTGCATCGCATTAATATTTATGGGTAGATGCACCCACTGATGGCATTTCCTTACATCTTATACGATACTTTCTGAAAAGGCATATACTGTGGGCTTGAATCTAAGGAATACAAGTGCTAAAATAAAGCAGAAGAAACTGTAGCACAAGGGTTTGAAATATGTTAAATTGCATGAAAAAAGTATAGCTTCCTTACATTAATTCTTTGCTATGCATAAGATCATATCTGTGGCATACCACTGTTATACTGCATTATGTACATATTCTGTTTTATGATTTCTCACATTTTAAAGGGGAAAATAATTCTGTATTGGCTATCTCTGTTATCACTAGAACAGAGTATGAAATTCAAATTGACAGCTACTGTATGTGTCTCTACATAGCTGTATCTGATCTTAGTAAAAGGATACCTAATTATCAGAGACGGCTTCTGGGGGGAAATATAATTCAGCCAAGAAAAGACAAGTCAAGTTCACAAGGCTATTAAATTCTTTCAGCACACTGGTTACTTCCATATAGTTCTTGATCCTTCAAACTCTTTGCATATAGCAGTTCCATCAACTTCAGATAAGATTGTATTTGCTCCCTCTGTAGAATTCCCACTGAAGGTCATTGTCAGAACACTAATACGGATAGGGTTGGGGAGGGTGGGGGGTTCTTGGGTCTTTTTGTTTTTTTTATCCCTCAAGAAATATTTCCCTAGTACTGAAGAATCTCCTGGCGCAATAAAATAAGAATATTGAGCCTAAGGTAATTTCTAGTCTTTTCTTCTGCCTATAACAGCCTTGTTATTTTCATTTTTATTGACAGTGACTCAGTTCTAGGATTTGTCTAAGAATAATGTGTGTTCCCACTGTATTTCTTCATGATCTGTGCTGTTGTTCTCTCCGTATGCTCCATTAGATCATTTAGTCTGCCAAAACTATCAGTACTTCCACTAATAAATAATTAGTGGGAAGGGAATACTGCTTCTGGTGCCATTTATTTGAGCTGCCTTTCTCTCTATCTGCTAATGCTGACAGGTTTGTTTGAAATATTCTCTGAAATGCAGCTTTCTATAGTTAAAGTTTTAAAACTCATGACTTTTGGAATACCTAAGATCAAAATACCAAAGACCATTCTGTGTGTCCTCATACAATAAAAAGTGCCCAGAGATGACTTGGAAAAAGAACAGGGCTTTGGCCTCATTTCTTTATCCAGGTAATGTGCTCCATTATAGACTTGATTTGTGTGGCATAGACAGGGAATAGGGAAAGGGTGCCTCCAATTCACTGACACAACTGTTTTCAGAAAACTAATTGAGGTTATTACCAGTTTTTAGGATGGATGTACTTGCACTGATCCAGTCAGAGAAAAGAAATAAAACCTTGTGACTTATGGACCCAATCATAACAAAGCAAATTGGCTCATATTTAAAATGTTTAAAACCTGTGATCAATCAAGTATTTATTTTTAAAGGAGTGAATAAATTTGAATAATGAATCAAGCTGAGGAGATTGCCATCTGCTAAAGGATATTCTGCAAATAGACTAAATTCATTGAATAAACTGTTCACTCCAGATTATTTGCTCTGCTTTGTGTGGCACTCAAAGCACTTTCCAACCACTGATGAACTCTGCTATGCAGCTACCTGGTAGGGGAGGTAAATGCTGCTGTTTAAGATGGGGAAACTAAGGCTAGCTGGTTGTGTGACCTGTCCATAGTTACATAAGAATCCTGTTTTAATTTCAGTACTTTTACATTTCCCTTATACAAATGATCTTTTTTTTTTCCTTTTTCTCTTTCCTTTCTCTCTCCTTTTTGCGGGGAAGAAGGGGTGAAGGTGAGGAATTTGGGAAGGATCATAGTCGTACTCACAGGCCTTCACCCCTAAGGGAGAAAGTATCTGCAACAGTTAGCAATAAAAAATGAAGAGTGCAGTCTAGTCAGATGTTAACAGCGTGCTTGGCTTATACCCTGCAAATCCATTTGTCAAGGACATCTTTGAGTGGATGAGATCCAGGCTGACCCATTATAACTGGAGCATGCAATCACATACAAGGTGAGGCATACTACTATGCTGCCCCTCCTGTGTGACAATTAGTTAAATAAATAGGCATTTAAGTCTGAATATTTCCTCTCTTCCTGAAAAATCAAAATCATAGCTCAAACAGAGGATTAAAATGATTAAATTATTACCCTGATACCCAGCCAACAGAAGTGACAGATGTTTTATAAGCAGGAAAACTAAATGACCCAACAAATCGTATTTGAGGACAATTTAAGAGAATTGTCAAACGAAGAAAAATGAAATACTCTCTATTGCTAGAAAACAGCTAGAAATCACAATAGTTTTTACTTACAGAATTATTTTGTTCTAGTTTAGACCAGGACAAAAATACAGCAACTTTTCATGGAGAGGAAGGTATCTCTGAGAAAACACTGTGTGTCATGGGACAGTGAGCATTATCTGAAGAAGAGAGAGGTGCTTGGAAGTCATTTACACCTCAGCTGCAAGTCATTAACACACAAGCTTCTGAGATTTGTACAACAGCTGCCAACACCAGAAAGTACAGCAGGGAAGTCTGCACTGCTCTCTCCTGCCACATGTGGAGGGAGTCAAAATACCACCTCCCAAACGATTCATTCTCATAGAAAGGAACCCTTACTGTCAACATTAATGGGGCATAGACTGATTACAGTGCCCCCAGTAACCAGGGTGCATGTATATGTGTAAAAAATTGAGAACTCTCTTGGTTGAAGGTTTATCCTTGTACATGAATGAAGTTGGCTGTGGGTATGTGTGGCTATGGGATGGATGATTCAGTCTTGAGTGGGCAGACTTCTAATAAAGTGATAGTACCATGTGTTGGAGCAGTTGTGGATTTCAGCCAAGTAAATTAAAATCTGACCCTGATCCTTACAGGCTTTATGGATTAGATTGAGATTGCTTCCAACCACTTTCAGTCTTGGGATGTTTGGATTCAGGTTCAGAACTATTTCTACTAATACAAATGTGGAGACTTCAAAAAATGATACTTGGTATGCATCAAGAAAAAAAAAATATCCCATTAGAAGCCATTTGCAGAAATGTCAGTTGCATCAATGTTTGGAATGTTCTCATGCATGATGTTAATTGATATTAATTGACTATATTTCCTTTCAACAATTCATGGCCAGTCACTGTTCTGACAAGTTAATTCTACATTAGGAAAATACATCACCTAATCTCTTATTGTAACTTTTTCTTCTATAATCAAGACTGAATTATTTTCTATTTTAACACTGAATTAAAAATGTCCTATTCATATCACATCAACTAAATGATTGCTTCTTACATCAGCAGCTTCAACTGGACTCTAGACTATAAAAAATAATGTTAGCAACTGGTAAAATACAAAATGTTTTTTTTTCAGTTGTTTAACCCTTGGAGTATCTGGCTGCCAAATGCAGTAACTTGTTGGATAACTTGTCAAAGCTCAGCCCATAAGCCAAATTCTGTTCATTGTTACACTGGTGTATATTCCACCAAGTTATTCTCATGTACTTCAGAGACAAAGGTAAATTTTAAAGCTTCTTGACTGTATAGATGTAGGTACACATATGTGTGCGCACACACCTACATTCATAGATTCATAGATGCTAGGGTTGGAAAAGCCCTCCAAAGGATCATCGAGTTCAACCCCCTGCCAGTGGCAGGAAAAAGTACTGTGGTGATCTGACCCCAGCCGTGTGCTTGTCCAGTCTCCTCTTGAAGAGCCCCCAAGGTAGGAGGGAGCACCACCTCCCTTGGAAACCCATCCGAGATTCTGGTGACCCTAACCCTGAAAAAGTTCTTTCTGATGTCCATTCCTTATCTCATGCTTTATTATTTTATTGTGTTATCCTTAAGCTGCTTGAACACAAGGAGTGTGTCCAGATGAACACAGTCATGCAGCATGTGGCACGTCTGCACTGCCACATACTACAGTCAGGTGTTCTCCGCAATGCAAGGGGATGTTGCCTGTGTATGCACTGCTCTTTCCCCCTCACCTGCCCATGGGTTTTTTGACCACTGGAAATCCAGGAGAGTGTGCACAAACTGAGCAGTGCACATATGGGCAGTGTATGCTGCTGAAAAGTAGAGCCAGGCCTCCTGGACCATGCTGTGGCTGCCAGCCAGGCTCTACCCAGCAGAATCGCCACTGCTGCAGCCCTGGGAGGCCCTTAGGACTCCAGGTAAGGCTGCTGGGGCAGCACAGTGCTGGCACCAGCCTACCCTACCACCCCTGGGGTAACTTGCCTAGCACCAAAATGCAAATGTACAAGCATTCCCTGGGGACAAGTAGCTGCAGTGCAAGATGCACCACTGCTACCTGTTCCTAGGGAACCAAACATCTGGACTCATCTGGACATGGTCAAGGAATTTGAATTTATCAGTGTTGACTCAATAACCCAGCTTCTTGCATATGTGTAATAAAAACATGAAAAGTTTTCTAAATATCTAGTTGAGATATATTGCTTCTAATTAAAAAGTATTTTGTGATTTTTACTGTTCAGAGTAATAATATAAAATATAAAGACACTTTGCTTAATGCTTCAGCAATTTAGGCAGTGGACCAGTGTAATTAGTATGATATATCATTTTCATTTCTCATGTACTACAGTTGACAAGGATACTAAAGAAAAGAGAAGGTGTTCTCTTCAAAGTAGTTTATTCAGAGCAACTACATACTGTCTGATTAAAGTTAATCCCAAATCAGTCCACACAGTGTTAATGTGCTTTAATGCCTGTATTTGTAGATACCTGCTAAGCCTGCTTAATGCACATTAAGCACATTAAATGTAAACATGCCCATATAGACCTAAAAACCCCAAAAATGATTTTTAAAAGTTTTCTTAGAAAAAAGATTTCCAGTACTTGCTTCACAGAATGTCTTTGCAGGTTTGTGAATTGGGGATATGTTGTGGACTCTGCTTGGTAGAATGGGAAAGAGAGATTGGTTTTACCTTGGCATCGATGTTCATGTGGAAACCCAGGGCCTTTTCAGGCTGACTCTGAAGTCCATATATTATCAGGATGTTGGTTCAAGGAAAAAAGCACCAACCTGACCTTTTGTTGCCATTGCGATTATAATCTTGAGATTTTAAAACATGGAATTAATTTTTCCCCTTCATGTAATGTTACAGTTCCTGAGCCTGGTCAGATCCAGAATGGGAAATACCATATTTACCTGAATCCAAGACAATTTCAAATTTAAGATGACCCTCCCCACCCCCACAATTAGATTCTATATATGAAAAAAATGTATTCATTTGTTAGAAATTTTTATATAGAGAGTCCAAATATTGGAGTGTTGTCTTCAACTCATCTCTTCCACCACTTGCAACAGGGAAAGCAGCAGCGGGGGCAGGAGGGCACAGGGATATAGTGAAGATAGCAAGAAGAAAGGGAGGCAAGCAGTATCCTTGTGCCCTGTGCCCCATCCCACCCTGCAGCCTTATCCACCTGCGGTGCCTGTCTCCCTGTTACCTATGCCTCTCCATGTGGCATTGTGCTGCATGATTGGGCAGGGGTCAGAGCTTTCATGTGCTCTATGTCCAGGAAGAAATGAAGCCAGAGCCAAGCTATGCCTGACAGTAAGCAGTGGGGAAGAAGTGGGTAAAGGATGTGGGTAATGGGCAGTTGCTATGGCTCTGACTCTGGTCCGTCTCCCGCTTTCCTTTGTATTTCAATTCAAGATAAGAGGCTTCCCCCATGTTGAAATACTTGTAGTATACAACAGCATATCAGAAAAGTATTTCATTATTATCCTAACCTGAAGTTACCAGAAATGTGAAGATCTGTAGAGATGCAAATAATCTGGACAACTATTCTGTGCTCTCATTTGCACCCAGAAGTCAATCCTTTCTGTCTTTCTTTCTTTACGTGTTATTTAACTGTAGAATGCATTTACTTATTTCCATTTGTACCTTTAATCTTCCCATAAACTGTATTGTCTGCTACTCTTCTACTGCAGCTGCACTATACTTACTTGTAAGATCTGTACTGATTAGCTGATTTATCAGCATATGATACTATTTCCAGATTTCTTATTTGCCAGTGTGATAAGTGTCTTACTTTTCATCAGCTACGCCTACTTTTTTGTCAATGTTACATTTCCATGGTCCTAGTGGTGATGGCTAGACAATCTAGGTTCCAGAGCCAGAGGACATTTTCATTTCTGGAAGCAGCAAAAACTAAAAAAATGCCTTTACAATGAGATTAATTGATTAAATATGTGCTACACAAAGAGGTTTTCCAGCGTGTGAATATATTAGATGAGTTTATAAGTAAAAAAAAAAATCTTAACCCTATCAAAGTCAATGGCAAAAGCTTCCTTGATTTCAGTGGGGCCAGGGTTTCGCTCATCTATCTACTTTCAATATTGACCAGAGATTCCTGAGCAAATTAACTAGCTGCTCCTAGTGCAACTAATATTCTAGCTTTTGTCAGAGTTTAATCAGTTAGTCTAATTTACCTACCATAAAGCCCAAGACTTTTGCCTACTTCAACAAAAAGTTATGGGTGGCAAAAAACAAATCTGCAAACGTGAAGTATTTATTATGCACTGGGTATTTTTGTCTTCTATTAAATTGTCAATGCTGTAGAAACTTGATTGGGCAAGAGACAGCACTTTCTATCTAATTCACACTCTGTTCCTTTGAAGTTTGTAAATTAGCTTATATTTATGTATACATGTAGTCAACTGACAGTCTGTACTGACAGTGTAAATTATCATGGCCAAAATAGAAAGTTATAGTTGGTAATCTTAATGAAAATAAAAATGATTTTTTTTTCCTGAAACTGAGCATCTCAAAAGACAAGCTGAAAGAAAAACCAATGCTGCTAACAAAAGTGAAACGTGTTTATGACTTTTGAAACCAGCTGTTTTGCTTCCAAGTGGTGCATGAGAATCTTCTCATGGCCCATGTTCAGCCAATCAATATAACAACATTCCTATTTCTGAAAATAACCCTAACAACTCAGATTTAGTTCCTCTGCTGGCAGCAGTAGAGTCAAGAAGAGAGAACAAGAAGAAAATGTATTTTTACCAATGATGCAACTCATTCTGTGGACATGGATATAATAACTTAAGGAAATTGCACAGATATTCAAGGAATTTGGAGACGTAGAGAAGAGGAAACTTGGAGAACTGGTGCTCTGAAGATCCTGTTAAATGGATAGTAAGCAACAGTTCTTCTTTTCCTCATGAAAAGTCAGCAAAAATATATTTGTAAGGATTTGCCTTTGGAAAATGGAGAATGTGTAAAGCAATATTGGCTTCTTTATTCCATTTCAATTGATTCCATTTATTACTCTGGTTACATACTATTTAGTGCTGGTGATTTTGTTTTCCTGAAGAATGCTTGTTTGAGATTAGAAAAATATAGGGATCAAAGAAACATAAGAAATCTCAAATTATATGTGGAGGTACTCAGAAGGTAGACTGAAACAAAATCATATGATTGCTAAAGAAAATCGGTATAAAATTAATTCTCTGATGGAACATTAGAATGCTATTTTGAAAGGCTTTTTTAAAAATTTAATTAAGCTGCACAAAATAGAAAATGTTCCCTTATGAGATTCTATAGATAAACTCTATTCATGCTTCATAGGAATTTTTTTTTAATTCTTGGAGATTCTGAGTAACTATTACAGTGTAATGGAAGAAAATCTCCAATGAATTAAATCAAAGGAAATTCATTATCATTACCCAGGCAAAAGTATTCAAAATAAAATTATTTATATTCTTGGAAATCGGATGAAGAAGGGAATTATTTCTCTCTTGAAAGATGCTAAGCAGCATTCTATTATGCTTGACTGAACCACAGATATTAGCAAACAAGGGCAGAAAACAATGATTGTTAGATTTGGTTCTGCAAAAGAAGTAACTAACATGAAATAAGACAAAATTACTACAAAAATATTGAATTTCTGAATAGATTCTGACAGATTCTACTGGAGTGACAGAGCTTCTTCTTGAACAGTGAAAAAAAAATTGGAAATCACAGTGATTTGGAAGGCCAAAGCCATGATAACAGGTCAGAGATGAGCAAGAAACATTTTTGTACCATGCAACACACTCAAATGCCATAGGGAAAGATCCCACTAGTAGTTGCACTGAAGTTGTATTTTTCCTGGCAGTTTAAATATTTAAACTTTTTTTTGGTGGCCTCTCCACGGCACTGGTTGCATGCAAGGTGCCAACATGTGACTAATTTTCAAAACATTTATGTAAACCAAAAGAGGAAAGCTGAATCAATATGATTCATGTATTTTGTACCAAGTTCCAAAAGTGTCGTACTTTAGTTTCATTTGCCAGCATTTGAAATCTGAAGGAATCTGTAGAAACCAAACTTTGAAGTACTTCTGAGTCACTGGCTCTCAAAAGCTGCAGCTGTAAATTTTTGTACAGAAAGAGTGCTATGGCAAAATATACTTTATGAAGTCAATGTCACAAATTAAATGTTTGAATATCAAACAAATAATGCATTAACTAAAAGCCTCAAAGGATTTCCATGTGAAGTACCATTCTGATAAAGGATTCTCAAATGTCCTGACTGTTGTGGAAAAGCTGACTGATAAATTAGAAATCTAAACTAATTTCTCACAAGAAAAGCAACTTAGACTAGGACCCCAAAAAAGAAGATAGCAAGATCAGTGACAAAGCATTAATCCAGGAAAACAAAACCCCTTTACAATCATTTTTTGTTTTTTATATTTCAAGAAATGTCTTGAAATAAAGATGTTTTACATTTGAGAAGTGTCGTAAATTGTTTTCTGTTGGGTTTGATTTTGACTTTCCAGGGGGTAGGGTGCAATTGCTCCTGCAATTATTTGTTAGGTTTCTCTAGTGCTATATGTATGAGAGTAATTAAATGTGTGAGTGTGTGTGTGTGTGCACACACACACCACTAAAGATGCCTTGCAAATAATTGCAAGAACAATTCATTATTTAACCAAAGCATTAGAACATAAATAGACCAGAAGGGGCACCCTTTGACGCAAATGCCTTTGATTTTTGGAGTGAACTTCAAGATTTTGGAAGGAGGCTTAAACCTGTAGTATGCCCAAAAGCCACATTGGACTTCTTTGTATAATAAGCTTTATCTTTGTTTCCAAATATGTCCATTGCAGTCAGCTTTCTTTTAAAATTGATGCATCTGTCACTAGTGGAAAAAAGCAGGTTTTTTAAACTTCAGCTTATAAAGACACATTTCTCTTTTCTAATAGTGACTGCACCATTTAGTGAATTTCACTTGCTGTAATGTGAATTGAAAGTGAAATTATGCAAACTATATTGATCTGAAAAACACCATCTGCAAGTCTGAATGTATCAAAACAAGAAAAGTAGAATTCACTAAAGATCCTGGCTGTTTGTTAGATATATTTATTTAAAATGTTTTTATGTATTAGTTGTGTTTCCAATTTTCTTTTTCATATTTGTGTTATCAGTACATGGTAATTATAACAGTTATTCTCAATATTTTATTGGACAGTTAGGAAGTGAAAAGGGAGGGTAACAAAAAGTTTCTAGCTTAGAAAATAGGCTAAAGCTGTCATGGAGTCTGAGGAAAGGTGGTGTTAAGAAGATGGACGGACTTATATCTGAAATATATGATAACACTATTCAACAAAGTCCCTGGTGCAGCTCAACTCACTTCAGCACTCCTGGTGCTCTTCTTGCCCTCTTTACATATAGGCTGTGTTACTTTCAAATAAGACCTACTATAGGAAGCAGTGAGGGGAGCTAGACATCACAGCAGGCCCTGGATCCCAGAGTGGTGGCTGAACAGATGGATCATCCCAATGCCTTGTGGCTAAAGATAGCTTTCCATTTTTAGAGAAAGTTGAGATAAGAAAAGGAGCAGGGGATGAAACATTCCTTTTCTTTATCCCCACTCCACAAGATGTTACCTCAAACATATTTAAATAAGATTAACCAAATAGAGCATCCTAACAAGTCTTGAATACTCCAGTATCACAGGGAAAGAGAACAGAGCTTAGGGAGACTGTTGCTTTCTCTCCCACTGCTGTCAGGACAACTTGATGGAGCTATGATGAATAATATTATTTGGAGTCCTTGCACTGTGTACAGAGTTCAAGGCCTTATCAGGTTGAGGCCACTTAGCCAAAAGAATATGGTTTCAGCCTTTGACTCCTTGGCCCCCTGCCATTCTCAAAGTTACTTTGGCTTATCTTTTAAGACAGTGTGGCATAAACACCCTTGTTAGTAACACTTGACAAGTTCTGTACAGGGAAGAACACTGCTGTACTCTTTATATAATATTAGCATATTTTGGTTAGTATGGGGTTTGCACATAACCTCCTAATGCAGAAATTCAAATTGCATCTCAGACAATAAGAAAAATGATCAGACCATGTGCTACTTAATCTTATATGTGATACCATCAAGCCTATGAAAGCAAATGACCTGCTGACAGCATCAGGAAACCCTGCTACAAAATCATTTGAGAAGATTGTAACAAAATTACAGCAATACCTATCTCCTAAAGTACTGGTTAGGACTGAAACATTTCATTTAAATAAACAATCTTGGGAAGCGAGGGAAACCATCACACAGAATATTGCTGTCTTAAAGACTCTATCAGAATGCCTCAAGTGCAAGGCAGATTTAAATAATGCAATGCATGACAGGTTAGCGTCTACTTTCCAAAGTGAAGCAAATCAGTAGAAGTTGCTCATGAAGGTTGACTTAACAGCTGAGTTAGCAGTATTCATAAAAACTGCAGCTAAAGGCTCCCTGGAGCTGAATGCTGATGCTAAGGCCTCTAAAGAAGTAGTGAAACCTGTTTTTAAAATACAGGATAAAAAATGTTTGCAAGGAGGAAAAGCAGCTGTCAGGTTGGGAAAGTCCTGTCTGGTTAAAGCAATGATGCAAAACATTCAACTGTGCAAGTTCTTTGTGGGTTTGGTTTTGTTTGTTTTCCAGGGTAAAATATTTAGTATGTACCTAGACACGAGTTAATGAGTCCAGGCATGAAGAAGGATAGTTCTCAGAGCCAAAGTGCTAACCATGAAATGTGGATCCATGTCTAAGTATTCAAAAAGGCATCCCTACAGCCAGATTCAAAATTCTGATCCAACCCATTACAGGAATGGGGTGTATTTGAAAGGAAGCTGGATTCAGCTCTACCTCTGAATGCAGCCTTTGTTTAGGTACAGAAACATAACTGCAGATTCTGGCATCCTGGGAAGAGGCATAGATCCCAGACACCAGAATGCTGAGTGCTGGAGAGTGGGGTGAGTGCAGAGGATTTCAAGTACTTGAACATCTTATAGCACTCAGGCTGCTGCCATGGCATGGACTGCTGCTACTTCAGCAACAGTTCTCCAGGGCTCTGGTATGCCATCTACAATGGCATTTACAGCTGGTCCCCCACTTATCCAGCCCTAGTTTTACAGACAGGGACCTTATTTGCAGTCTGAAATAGCAATAACTTTACTGATCCAAGTTCTTTCACTACCCACCCTGCAAATCTCAGGAGTATAGCTAGCATTCTGCATTTTGTTCCAATAATCTTTGTTGGAAAACGGAGACTTCCCAGTTCTGATTCTTGACTGTTCTTATGAAATTTCAGCTACCTTGTGCCTGAAATCTTCTGGAAAGTACTTAGATGACTCTGATGCCTATGACTTACGACTGTGACATGTGACTGGTATCGTTCTGCAGTCTGGAGAATAGGAGAATTCGGAGTATAAATTGCAGACTGTACAGCAAAATGCTTCAGAATCTTAGTGGAGGGAATTGGAAGGCTTAAAGGGATGGTGTAGAAGGCAACACTTCCTTCAAATAGGCAGCTACATGCTGCAAAGCCAAGGGCCTGGTACAGAAGCTATGCTTATTGTCCAGTAAGCATACAGAAAACACTCTAAAACCATAACCAAACTGATAGCCATGGCACATGGAGTGCTGTAAATATGGCAGATCCCAACCTATGATAATCCTGGATGGATGTGATATCAGACTTCAGCACTGTAGAGTAGAGCGCTATAATGAACACGTGTACTGGATAACATTGTGACTCATGATAGGTCACATCCCACCAGCAACCCATGGGGCTTTGCAGCATTCTGCTCAATCTCCCTTGCAGGGCAGCATTCTAGCCTAGGCCAAAACTCATATCCTCGGCCCAAGCACAGGTTCAGCCCTGCCCCTGTGTTCTCACTGACCTGAGGCAGCGAAGTCTATGTTTCCAACCTCTCCTCTCCCCGACCCCTTATACCCTCTGGCCATCTATGAGCCACTGTCTGGTATTATGTGGGGATTCCATCCATTTAATCTGGACATGTGTAAAGACTGCAGCTTTAAATTAAGTGCTGTGCTATTTGTTGGAAACCACATTCACACAGAGGTCTGTCCAAGATGTTCATCTTGTATAGTGCTGTTTTGAAACATCTGTATCCAGATCTCCATCTGTTCATCTTCACCCATGCTTCTCTGTCAAGGTCATGACCAATGGGGCACACATTTGGTATTGGTATAAAACCCTGTAGAACAGATTTAAGACTGATAGTAGATTTAAGATCAGTAGTGTGACTGTTCATTTCATTTCCATTCATCCCACCCCTAAACTAAATTTAACAAAACACACAGGGCTACTTTACCTCGCCTGCAGGGCTTTTCACAACTCCAGAAATGTGACAGCATGGGAGTAGTTAGGGTCTGTCTTTTGTCATTTGATCTAATGCCCGAGAATACATCTGTGAGTGTGAGTCATGCAGCCTGTTATGAGTTTCTGTGCACTAAGTATAAAGTTGAGCTTTTTAGTGTGATAACTTCTGGACCATACAGGAGCACAATACTATGCTAGGGCATATACTTGCAAGTGCAGTGGTTCTGAGCACTTTGAAGTTGGCAGCCCATGTCATGCTGGCTAAATATCTTAAGGCAGTTACCCATGCAGAGACTTTACTGCTGTCCTCCTGAATGTGATGGGTGTAGGTTTATGAACAGTTTATGTGACTCCTAGTTAGGCTGGGGAATCCTCAGGGAAAGATGTGGTTGTCTACTCTGATACTCAGTGTGCTCTTGGCTTGACGATTGTCCAGGTGGGAGAATTATGATACTGATTCATTGATGCTCCCCACTGATTCTCTGTCTTTCAACCACCACCCCCTCTTTCAACCACCATACCACTGAACAAAGCTGAGGTGCCATGATCCTTACTGTTGTTGGGGGCTGTGGAAGGAGGTGCTTCTGCTACTTTAAGAGAAGGTAGACTATAAGTGGAACAGCCTGAAGATGCTAGGGGGCTGGGTTTACAGGATGTGAAAGGGAGTAATCTCATCCTGGCAGCTCAAATGTGAAGAATTCCTGAACAGCAGGGTTGTAGCCAAGCTCCTGGCAAATACCTAACCTGGGATAAGCAGGCTGGTGGTCTGGGAACTGAGACAAAGGGCGGTAGCAGTTTCAGTTGGCCTGGGAGTAGAGCCAAGGCCCAAAAGATAAGGCCCAAGGCCAAAGAACAGGGCCACAGCTGAATGGTGGTGAGGGAAATAAAGATCATGCACCCATAGTCTGTAAGGGATGAGAGGCAGAGTCAGGGACTCGTAGCCCAGGAGGGGCCAGGGAGCAGGGCCAGGGAGCCCAGAAGTCTCAACTGGTCTAGGAGTGGGGCCAGGGCCAAGGAAGGGCCAAAGGTCAAGGAGGGACCACAGCGAGAGACAGCCCAGGCAAGGGATCTGGAGATCTCAACTGGCCTAGAAGCAGGTAAGAATCTAGGGAGAGGGGCTGAAGGAGGCCCAGAAGGCCCTACAGTTGGAGCCCAACAGGGTCAGTGATCCACAATCCAGAGAAGGGCCGGGTCAGGGCCAGGGGTCAGTAGGGAATACAGTGGGCCCAGTGTGGGGCTGAAGCCATATAGTGATGCCACTGCAAGGCATGGGACATGTTTAAGGAGAGGTTGCAGCCATGTATTATACCTTTGGCATCAGGGCATTAAATGGGCAGCCTAGAAACAACTTTTCAGTTGCATCAAAGGCATGGTAGGAAAGTCAGGTGGGCAGTCTTCCCTAAACAAGTGGGTGGGCCAGTGGTTGAACTGGCTTTGAGATGGCGCATATCACTGCAGCTTTATCCCTTGGGGTCCCTTTGCTTTCCTAACAGAAGCCTGTGTGTTGACACGGAATTACTTAACACATACCAGCACACAAGCCAACCAAAAGGCACTAAAAGCTATTTTTGAGCCCCACATCTGGGGTGTAAACAACTGTTTGGTAGAGCAACTACATATGAACACCACTACAAGTACAGTGCAGAAGAAATTATAAAAATTTCCCCTAGTACACTCTTGCCCCCCCACTTCTTCCCTCCCTCTCCTCCCAGACAGCTGGATAAGGCTCATCCCTCCAGGTTCATGTTTTAGACCATTTTAGGCTGGAACTAAGAAAAAAATTCTTTACTGTCTGAACCTGCCCCCAAGACCTGGAATATATTCCTTCCAGAGGTGATGCAGGCACCTACTCTGGATTTATTCAAGAAAGGCTTGGATGCTTATTTTGCTGAGGTTCTTTTGCCTTAACTGACTTTCTGCCCTTGGGGCAGGATTTGATGATCTTTGAGGTCCCTTCCAACCCTAATGTCTATGAATCTCAGATGCTTGGTTTCCACCAGCTCGCTGAGCCAGGCCACTCCAGGCCCAGGTCCCACTACAGTAGAACAGTGCAGCCTCTGCAGGGATAGGCAGATGCTTGGGTCTAAGTTCCAGAGTGAGCAATGTTGCAGTTTTTCTTTATTATGCACACAAAAAGTTTGGCAGCTAATTAAACCAAGGCGCATCACTTTTGTAGCAACCCCCCAATTTTTTCTTTTTTTAAAAATGCATTCCTCCCCCATCCCTAATCCTTTCTAGCTTTCTTTCTGACCTCTCTATCCCTTAGAAATAGTTATTAGTAGTATTAGGTAAGCTAAGTTCTTGTATTCCCTTATGACAAGCCCCTGCTTTTTTTTTTTATATTGTAAATAATGTTTTGTTAGGTTTGTATTGATTTTTACTGTTGCATATAGTATTACTATCATTTCCGTATGGATTTTTATTGTTCCATATGGATATTGTATGGTTTAGGCCTGTGTTTGTAAATGAACCAAAGTAAAGTCAAGTTTCCATTTTGTATGTCAAGGTTCCATACTGTGTCCTCTGCTCAGGCATCCCCTGCGTTGTAACTGTGACTCATGTACCCTTCTCATGTAAATTGGTTCCTGGATGATTGGGAGTGATTGGTAATGATTGAAATACAATGATAGCAGGCCTCTACTGAATGGCCTGTAATGACCAGGCCATCACTTCACATTGATTTATCCAGGAACCACAGACCGCACCTAGAAACAGAGACAAAAACCCAGCATTTGAAAGACAAAAGACCCTGCCGAACCAGCAACTCTACCATTGTACCCCACCATTACAGACACCCGAAACTGCACATCCCTGCATGGAGCACACATGCTCAGTACGCCAGGGGCTGACCCT
>JAGPOW010003648.1:82977012-83012245 GCA_030014935.1 Caiman crocodilus
GATCAGCCAACCTGGAAGAAAAGAAACGCTTACCCTTAGGCGATAGGTGAAGTCCATCCTCCGCCAGCATGCTCCACGTAGAGAAATGTGGGCTGTGATTGAAGAATCCGAAGCCGACATCATAGCACCAACCCCTCCAAGAGCCTTGAAATCTTCAATGATGTCCTCCGGCTGGCCTTTCGAAGCATCGTTGGTCCCCATGTGGACTACCATTAATCTGTCGGCCTAACAATCTTCCGGATGCACTCTGTGATGTCCCGAACCCATGCTCCAGGCAGGCAGCAGACCTCTCAGCCATTCAGGTCATCCAAGACATCTTGTACAACTGCTTTATCTGCCTTACCAACTCACATGAGGTGGTCACTGGATTCAGACACATGGGATTTCCCAACTGTGTCAATACTACACCCACACCCCTATCCTCTGCCCCACCCAGGGCAACCAGGCATTCATCAACTGCAAGGGATTTTTCATCCGTTATCCTGCAGAGCATCCTGTCGATCACCAGGACCACTTCATGCACATCTTAACCAGTTGGACAGGCAGCACTCATGATACTTACATGTTCCAAAAATCATCATTGTCTGGGCTGATGGAGAGTGGACACTATGCTCCTGGAGCCCCCAATTTAATCATGAATTACATCATCACCTCCCCTCACCTTAGCACTGGGGACATAGTTTACCCCCTGATGCCATTGCTAATTAAACGCTATGAGGGCCAGTTGGACCACTGGGAAGAGCAATTCAGCTACGGTCTAAGTGCCACATGTGGTGTCTGTGAAGTCAAACAGGGCAGACAGAATCTTTTGAGAGAATTTGCAACTTTTGCTTCTAAATATGAACTTCAAGAGTAGACATCTCAGATCGTCTACACCTGCCTGGTTATTCATGTGGAAACAGTGAGGCAACTATGGTGAGCCCTTGTCTGGACCCTTTCCTTGTCAGATTCACTGCACTCTGCCCAAGGCAGCAGGTCCTGGGGTCCTGGCAGTGCTGCAGACAGGTATCAGGCCCTGTGGCATTTTTATTTTAATTTTAGTTCTAGGGCCAAATCAATTCTGAATTAAGTTCCAAATTTCAACAGATCAAAGATCAATCATTCAAGTGTGTGTGGTGCTACCACCACCAACTAGCCTACCAACTAGATTGTGTCACCAGTCTTGGGCTGAAGCTACTCCCAGGCAAGGGCAGGCATCATATGTGCAAGCCTAGAGTTTTTCTTGGGCTGGGTTGCCACAGGGGTAATGAATGGGTTCCTCTGCAGGCATCATGGTGGGCACATTCTCCAGTTCCTTGAGAAGTTCTGGCAACCTTTAGTCTAGCTGGACCTTGGACCATCCCAGGAGCAGACAGGGACAGACCTATGTTTTGTCTTGTTTTGGTTTTTTAATTGCCTGCAGATCTCAATAAACTATCTTATTGCCTGACCCTAAAAGCAAGGGGGAGAGGGTCATTTTCTTTGTAACAATGCTTTTTGCAGCTGAGAAGACTCTGCATTGCTCTCAGGAGCAAAGCCGAGCCATTAAGATTGGGAAGGGAGGTGTGCATTTAAGTACTTACATAGAATGTGAGGTGGGCTGGTTACCCATCAAGGCCAGGGAGCAGGACAGGGGTCCTGGAGCCAGAACAGGAGGGAGGGAGGCATGGGTTGAATGAGGGGAATGGCATGGGCTGATCTCTCAAGTGCAGAAATACAGAAAGCTGTGAGCACCTAATGTCCTGGATCCCTCACTGTGAGGGGTTAGAAGTGGGCAATTAAAACCTCTTACCTCTCCGCCACCCAACAATCTTTATGGTATCAGTCACAGAAGCCTGACAGAGGGCTTTGATGGTAGGGATGGTCTTTAGTAGCCGTGAGTCCACATCTCCCCCTTTCTTTTCCCACCCCCGACCCTTCTGCCAGGTGCTGTGAGTATCCACCAGGGCCTGGGTCCCTGGCAATTCTACATGGAGTGGGTGTATATCATACCTTCCCAAGTCAAGGGAACTCAGGCCCAAATGTCGGTGTACTTCTGCTCCCATATCTTGTGCTGATGCAGGCACCTGCATTTAGGGATCCAGCTCTTCCTGGGCCAATTCAAACAGCTGTGCCCTGGGGACCAGCTCCTAGGCACCCATTTGTTCTACTGTCCCGGGGCCTCCCTGCACCTCCTCTTCCAATGGGGTTCTGCCAATGATTCCTCTCCTCCCCTCTCCCCCCCCGGTGGTGCCATAGGTGTGCAGGGGCTCAAAGGCCCTGTTCTTCATGAGAAAGTGGGACAGCTCCTCTTAGAAGAGTATAGTCTTCATCTAACTTTCTGGAATTATTGCTGGATGTCCTCCTTGCCCCAGATGGTGATGTGATCCTTTGGACTATGGAAAACTAATAATTTTTTCTGACGCAAAGAACTCTGAAAGACCACAGTGTTTCTAACACTGGAATTCTAGCTGAAATCTCTGGGTTTATCCTATGAATCCTCTGTGTACTCCTAACAGGGGTAACATTGTCATTGCGCCCTGGGTAAGAATCACTATATTGAGGGATTGATTCCAAACTCTTGAAGCCAAATTGACATCTTTCCACTAACTTCAACTTCTTGCATGTGAGGCCTTGTAGAGGAGCTGTATTTTAGTTGCACAGATACCCATAGCATGTCTTACTGATTTAAGACTCATTCAAACTGTTTGGTATTTCTTTTTCCTTTTGTTTTTGAATCTGTTCATTACAACGTCTTAAAGTATTTTTTCAGTACTGCCCTAAGAAATTTTGGATAAGACCATCAGATGCAAATCACAAATCTTAACTTAAACTCCCTTTGAACTAAGGCTAAGTGGCTGTCTCAGAAAAGGGATTCACAGATTTGTGTCAGTTAAACTTTCTGCTTGAAATCAGAGCTCTTTGAGTTGACATAACTTCAGATTCTGCTCTGCAGGGAATTTTACCTAGTCACATAGATAGCATTTTTCCACAAGCAAATGTATCTAGAACCTCTGAAAAGAATAAAAGGGCATGCAAGCTCAGGAAGTGAAACAACTATTTGTTTATTGATCCAAATGATCAAAGGGAAAAAGTGAAGAAAAGAAATGAAAAGAAAGAGATTAGAAGCATTTCAGCTGGTGTGCAGGAAGAGAAAAGTGCCTTGCTTTTTGTGTTAATAATGTCTCAAGACATTGGGAAGAAAACACACAAGGTGATCCAACTCTTATATCTGCCTAGCTCCTTCAGCATATAAACCATAGTAGAATAGGTCCTGGCACTCATACGCATTGTTTTTAACCTGTTTCTATGAATCGATTTTTTTTACTACATTATTCCTCCTCTAGTAAACCAGAAAAAGGTAGAAATTAACCTAGGTCAGAATCTATTAGATTTACAGTGCAACCGGGCTACCTCACAGGGTTAGGTTCTTGACAGTCCATGTGAGCAGTCTTCAGGGACATACAGGGCCACAGCAAACAGATACCAGCACTTCTGAGGTGTTCCCACTGTGTTCTGTGGCTTCTGCTTCAAAGGGCCTTGCTTCTCCAATTCGTTGCACTGGACTGTGCATGAGTTCTAGCTGATCAGAGAAGCACAGAGTCCACAGAGTTGTTGGCTTTGTTTAAAATGCATTAATTGAAAATGTTGACCTAGAATAAAGTGAAATGGGCAATTGGCCCTATCTAAACCAGAGTTGTTAGATGATGAGTTTCAGTTCATCGAGCATGATGAAATTGCTAAAATGACAAAAAGTGTGTGCAAGTTACCTCCTGAAAAAGAGGCAAAGAGCAATAAGAAATCTTGATCCAGTCCTATAAAATTTTAGGGACATAGTTCTATTGAAATGAATGAGACTGTTCACGTGAATAAAGATTTGCAGCTTCTATATTGGTCTCAGCCCATTTGAAGAAAATTACTTTACAGTCTTGCTGCTTTCATTCTATTCTGTATACTGTATATTAGGAGTTAGATTTGCCCTTGCCTACCACCTTACATAGTCCTGTACACCAGTACATAATGAGTGTTAAGTGGTATAATTCATTATTTACACTACAATATGAAAAAAACACATCAGCACAATTAGCTCCCAAATAATCAGGTTTACTATATACAAACATAACTCACTGAAGATCTACTGCTGTTCCAATCCATGTGCAGCAACATCCAAAAATATAACATACTAATTGCATCTAAAAGCTCACAAACTATTTACTCAGATACTATTCTATTGAATACATAAGGGGTGTCAAACTCAGCCAGCCCTGCATGCAGCATGGGTTATCCTTGGTCCCACATGGAACTGATCCCAGGCATACACTTCACACACTGTGTGGATCTATTCTGGGGTACTTGCTGTATGATGTGGAGCCTGCATCAGACCAAACCTGTGTGCTCAATTCAGCACACATAGCCAATCTACAGATGCAATCTGGATTTGCCCCCGATCCAGTTTGTAAAACTGCTCCAGCCACATGTAACACACACCCCAGACCAGCTCTGTGTGCTATGTACAGCATGTGTTATGTGCAGGGCTGATGGGATGTGGGCACTGTTTGCAGCATATGCTCTGGCCTGGCCCTGTACACCCTGTGCAGCACATGTCAGACTAGTCCTTCATGCTGCATACACAATGCACACCAACTCCAGCCCTCATGCCATGTGTAGCATATGCCAGATGGGTGCTCTGTGTCACTGGGAGTGTGTGGCATGAGGGCTGGCATATGCAGTGTACAACACTCAGGGCTGGTCCAAGATCCATAGGCAGCACTGCAAAGCTCCATGGGCTGTATCTTTGATGCCCTTGATATACACTATGTATACAATACCTTTAAATGCAAAAGTTACAGCTGAATTGCTATAAAGACTGCTTTGACTAAATACACATGCTACAAATTATTACTCTTCCCTGTATACTTTCTTATAGGAAGCATATACAGAAAATTTTCTGTACAAATGGCCTGGAAAATGTAATGAAATCAGTGACCCAAACATTCCCCTATATTTAAAACAAGTCATAAATTTAAGAATGAAAGATGGCAGAATGCAGATGACATACTGGTCATTAGACCATTCTAGCTCCTACGTGTTATATTGCCTCCTGTAGAAGACCCAAAGAAAAAATAAGAAATCCATATCCAGTCCTATAAAACCTTAGGTAGAAAGTTCTGTTGGAATGAATGAGAGTGTTCATGTGAACATTCCCTTTTTAAAGATTTATAATACACTCTTTGCCCTAGAAACTTACCTGTCTGTAATATAAAAATACAAACAAGAGCTGATCAGTAGATTACAATTCACTCTAATGAGATCTCCAGTTGTTGTGGGCAGGTGATGCCAGACTCCATATTTGAACAAAAAATGTTCTTGTGCAAAGAATGAGATGGTTGACTTAAATCATTATTTGTGGTCTTATTAACATTTTGAAGAAATAAGAGGAAAATAGATCTGTCCATTAATGAAAAGTTACTTTTACTTTGTTAGCCCCGTATTTAACATCCGGCCTCTTTCTAATACTTCAGAGCCTGTATTATACTCCTTAGGTGTTTTTGTGGCACTTGCACAAAGAAAAAAGGCCAAAGTTAAACAAAATGATCCCGTTCTGTTTTGACCTTTTCCATCATCATACATGATGTTCTGTTTTAATTGTGTGTAAACTGGTAGGATAGATAATCGTACTATACGTATTTAGCAAAATGTATAAATTATATAAATTTTATTTATTTCTCATGGATAATTTTAATTGCTCATTTTAATTTCTGGGCAAAAGCTGTAAATAAACTGTTGCCATTATTACTATATTTCCTAAGTAGCTGCATCAGCAGTGTCTTTCTACTCCATTCTGTTTGCTTTTAGTAGAACTCAGGTAATAAGTCTCAGATATTATCAACTGAAAAACTCCCTTTATAGGCAAATGCAAAGGAACACTTTGAGGTACTTTCTGGACTTAAGAAAAGCGTGTTGCATTGAATGAATGTATGATATTCTGTCTATTGCATAACAGTTCACTTAGGAAATGATGCTATATATAAGGTAGGAACCTATGCTAATGACTGATCATCTCCAGAAAATAACATGGCTGTAGTTAGGATGCCTTAAGATGAGCAAAAGCTTCAGCTTTGTCAATGCTATAACCATAAAATGTAACTGATCTTCGAAACTTAATATTTTTCCTAGTTTGCTTTATTTCTTTCACAGCCTTTTGAAGGTTCTTAATTGCTTTTCCTCCCGTTATCAGTTTTATTATCCAAGTAGCACTGGGAATGTATTTAACATGTGGGTTGTGGAACACTGCATGCACCCTTTCAGGACTACAAAGAATGCACATACAGTAGTTCAAGTGGCTTCAAGTGCAAAAAACCAGGGTTTAATTGACATAAAATATTACTTATTTCCAACAAGCGCTTCTCAGCAGTATGACAATTTCTTGTGCTGTATGTGATTCCTGTACAGTTATATGTGGAACTTCAGGTCACGGCTTTGTCCTCCAGGAGCCTGTCTGTGACTAATACCACACCCCACTGCCCCAAGAAGATGAAGCTGAGCACATCACCATGTTGGTATACAGGATAGGATGTTCCCCAATCTGCATGGAAGTGTATTTCAAGCTGTTTCCAGGGTACTGACCAATTCTCATTGGCTCTAGTGATCCTTTTGTTGATTCTCTAAGTGAATCATAATGGCAGCCTCCCTTAAATCCAGTCCTGTGCCATTCTTTAGAAAGCACAGCATGAATCCACATTACAAAACCTCTCATTGTGAAGTATAAATATCTAATTGTTTCCCATCAGGATTTTCAGCCTTATCTGCAAGCTCAGCAAGGGTACCAAGCAAGAATTCATGAGTGGTTGAGCTCATGCATGAGTACTTGAATGTTGGCTGAGTGCAGTGCGTGGCTTCTGTAATTGGAAAAGGTCAGTCTTCCCAAATAAAATACAGTGTTTAAGCAACAAGCAAATTAGTAAACCAAACCAAACAACACCCTTCTGCCCGGTCTTGGACACTAGAAGGGAAGCCCTTTGGTTCCAGCCCTAACACAGCAACCTGCCCATCCTTGTAGCAAGCTGTTTTACTCACAGTTTGTTTCTTCCTCCCCTCCTTACTCCTCTGAACTCTTTTAAAGATCTCTCCCTATTCAAAGCCCTGCAACAGATTGTCCTGTTTACAATATCCTTTTGTAACCAAAAAGAAGTGGGTTGTACTACTTTACAGCCAAGGGAGAAGTCATCACAAACCTTGATAAATGAAAGGCTGTACCCAAAGAAAGTAGAGCTCTTGCTGTGTGGTGTTTTGTGTGCCTAGCAATGGAAAAATCTTTGTTAGTGTGACCAGGGAACTATACTTAATTGAACCAGTTCTAGACTATGCTAGATTGAAGCAGTTAATGAAGGCACAGTAAGAGAAAAGCTAAGGTAGCAGCTGCATCTAGTACTAGAGAAAGTAACCATGTTATAGCATGCTACTAAAATTAATATAAATACTGAAAACAATTTTTTTTATCTCTCCTGTGAATTTTTTCTAGCATAAAAAAGAACTTAATTAAATTGCATACTGTATTTTGCCAGCTGTCTTATTTGCATTTCCCCCCATTTTGCAAAAAGATTGTTTTCTGCCTTGGGCAAAATTGTGAATGTATAGTCTA
Source organism: Caiman crocodilus (assembly GCA_030014935.1). Taxonomy (NCBI): domain Eukaryota; kingdom Metazoa; phylum Chordata; order Crocodylia; family Alligatoridae; genus Caiman; species Caiman crocodilus. The sequence continues at coordinate 82,984,613 of JAGPOW010003648.1, forward strand.
ATTGATCTGCTTTGTTCTCACAAGAGAGACTGAAGTGTTAGTAAAAATCCCTACAGTGCAAGCTCAATGCATTGCAAGAGCTGGAGAAGGTATTTGAACTTGTAACATTTGAGTGTCTACATAAACCCACAAGAACTTCAAATGAACTATGCTGTGTGACTCTTAGTCACAAGACAAGATCTTATTCTTCTCTTTGATATTTGAAGGGGAAATATTCTTGTAAAAAAGAAAAGAGAAAATTACTTCTTTCTGTGTATTCTTAAGCAGGCTACTCACTAGTCCTTGTGCATAAAAATGTAAATAATTCATTTTTCTTATCAATATGTTAAATGGTATTTTACAATACTCAACTGAATGGATTCAAATATACTCTATTTCTTTAATCATTAATGTTTAAAATCCATAGATTTTAATCTTTAATCCATAGGCTTTTTGTTTTTTGTACTGCTTTTTTTGTTAGTTTTCAATACTTAATATCTCTTGGAGCTAGAACAAGAGATCCTTGCTCTGATCTTTTACGTGAGATAGCTCTGATCTTATTTAACATGTGTCTGAGATAAGACTCAGGCCTTCTTCAAGGCACTTTTTCCTTAGTTGCTTGCTTGTTTTAATTAACTAATTTAAGCATATGAGAAACCATGAAGAAGCAGAATCCTGATGTTCCGTGTATGTAGACACATTTGCGTAGCCAGTTATAGGTATTCTCTATAATTCTAGCAGCAATCATTTAAATTGGGTGCTTCTCTATTTTACTTCAGTAGCACAGAATTTGAAAGAATTTGTGCCTACATATGAACTGCAGCAGCCAAAAGAATAAGGAAGAATATTTTCCAATAATAGTTGAATAATTGGGGGCTGCTCAATTCATGTAATTTATGATGAGTTGTAGGATACATCTGAAGTACTTTTGAGAATTTGTGGAGGACAATACTACCATGCCTTCATAGTTTTCTGTATCATTGACATTATGTAGAATGGAGGGACCTAATCAGCAGTGTTGATTTTAAATCAGGCAGAAGGCAGGATAGATATGCCTCTGATATCTGATTGGCTGTAAGGGACCTTGGAAGATCAACAGGACCAGTCCCCCGCACCAAGCAGGAGATATAAGTGAGGGTCAGGTGACCCCAGCAAGGTGACTGTCTAATCTCCTCTTCAACTAGAATAGACTAAGTCAGAGAGATATAGCATGAGTATTTGTGAACCTTGACTCACTTCATCAGACTGTTGGCACTGGATTTATGACCCAGATACCTTGTTCTAGGTGGACCCAAACCTCAGACTGACTACAACCTCTCTACTTGGTAATAGGCATTTTGTATTGATACACAGTGATAGGAGATAAATATACTGCAAACAATTCTATATCTACCAGTCACAGAGCTGTCACAGAGGGAAGGTACATCTGACCAGTACACAAGCTTCAGACACTTTGCTGCTCTGAAATCCCTCCTTTTATATGCTTTTCACCTCTGTGATAACTCTTCACCTTTGGGCATTGCTGATTGGTCTATCTATGGTTATCAATCATACTGTCCAAATTCTGTCCTATCAGCATATTCTTTTGTTTCACAAACCTATCACATGTACACATCCTAATTTGGGCTTTCCCAGTCTTCTCCTAATTTGGTCTGTTCCCCAAAACTGGAAATCTCAAGGGCTCTGCAATTAGGCACTGTGGCCTGGTGCCACTTCATCCCATGTGTGCTACATGCTTCAGTTTCCAAGCCTGTGTTTTTGCTTGCTGCTTGCCTGTTTCAGATACACAAGGCCTTGAAGAAATCATAAAAACAGGATTTTATAAATTAATTAACCCTTGCTATTAGCCTGGACCATTGTTCTAATACATATTTACTTTATGTACAAGCCAATGCTGAAAAGCAAACCTCTAAATACCATACTTTAGCCATCAAGATGTGATGAAAAGATGCACAGAGCTATGTATCAAATAGAGAGAGCAGTATAGATACAAAAGATGGGGAATGCAGGGAGATAGGGAGGTAGGAAAGATCAGGAAAGGGGCCAGTGTGGAGGGGAAAACAAGTAATATGTCCATAGGGACCAATAGGTCACAAAACCTAATGCAGATAATAGGATGAGAGTGCATAATCCCTGTTTAAAATCATACTTAACACAAGCCCATCTGTAGGTGATGTTCTTGTTCTGTAATTTCTCATTCAGGTTTGTTTTAAAACTTTTGTTTTAGAAGAACAGCTACCCTGAGGTGAGCAATGGAACTCTAGGGACGTTAATGTGATCTGGCACAGGCTTGTGTGTCAGTTTGGAACTGATTTGGATCCACGTTCATTCATTTTTACAAGTAGGGATTGCCCCATCTGTCCAATGTAAATAAGCTGTAAACTGATAATCATGTATATGACATTGATAGATGTGCATGTGAATGAACCTTGGATGTTATAACCCATTCTGTTTGGTCTAGTGATGCTGTGGTCTGTATAGATGAGGGGACACTGTATTGCATCTGAGTTCAATAATGCCTTGTTGAGAATAGGAGTTTGGTAGCTTGCTGCTTGAGAAAAACTGTCTGAGGTTAAGTAGCTTATGTAAGGCAGGAGAGGTTTGTCTCCCATGGCTACTTTCAGATGCTTGTCCTTTTCTAGGAAGGGTTAGAAATTGTTAATGACATGTCCTAAGTCTTCAAACTGAGTGCTGTTAGTAAGCCAGCAGACCTTGTCTTAGAGTTGGTATTGTAACAAGTGTGAAAGAGACCTGAGTCTGTTGTTTGTATTTTTTATTTCAGTGGTTACAGTTTGGGGATTGTATTGTAATTGTAGAAATGTTTGTTCTAGAGCATTAAAGTGTGCATTAAAGTTAGTGGGATTAGAGCAGATTTGATTATAATATAAAGCTTGTAGTAGATGAACTAATGGTGTTTTTAGGATGGAAGCTGGTGGGTGGCGTGAAGGTAGCTGTGCTGGCTGGTGAGTATCTGATGCAATGTGGTGGCAATGTGGACATTGTAAACCTTTACTGTTGTGCCCAGGGTAGAGTATTGCAGGGCTAGTTTGATGGCGGAGTGGAAGTTGTTAAAGTCCTGCTGAAATTTCTCTAAAGATGCCTTTCCATGTATTCATATGCTGATGTTGTCAGGTATACCTTAGGTGTATCAGACAGTATCTAGAATGACCTTGTTTCCAATAGCTTGGTTGACTAGGAAAAGATCTCTATATTGAGCTTAGCCAAACCTTTTTTTTTTTTTAATCTCTTCCTTCTTTTTCTTATTTTCCAATTCAGTTCTCTTTTCAAACATAATAATTTAGGAATGCAAACCTGAAAAGAGCCTCCTAAGTCCTTTGGTGGAAACAGATATCACCTTTGTACTCCCATAAAATTGCTATGGCAGCACAAAGTGAAAGTAAATAGAAGTTTATATCTTCTGTCATGCTACAAATGGTCAAATTTGTTGCTGTGACAGAAAGTAGTATTAAATTGGGCTATGTTACTGCTGGCCATGTCTGCTTGCTTATAATGAAAGATCTCAGAGAGCCTGAAACTCCTTGAGCTCTCTGGCATATCTGGGGCTGGGGTTTTGTGGGTTTGAGGGACCCAGTCCTGCTGACCCCGGGAATTCTGAGGCAGTATTGGCTCCATAAAGCCCTGGGAGAGCCCTAGAGCCTGGGCTTCAGGGTTCATGTGTGTAAATGTCTGTATATGGGGGAAGTGCAGGGGATTTCCTGGTGCATGTATGCAAGTGTGGAGGTGGGGGTAACTACCATCAGAGGAATCCTCCCCCTCTACATTTGTAGCCATGCTCCACCCTGCTGCTTTGTATATAACTCCTCCAGTTCAATTCACCTTTCACAAATGTAAAAACCAGTACCGCATGCAGTCTTTCAGAGGAGCTCTCACCAGCATCTTGTTTAATGGCATTAATATTTCCCTAACTTTGCAGGAAATATCCTGCATTATACCTTCTAAAAATAAATTTGCCTTTATTGCACCTCCTAGAATGACAATGACAATGAAAGTTGTTCTCTTCATGACTGCATAAAATTAGCAATTTATCATCATGCGAATGAATGACCAAGATACCAAAGTCTGTCTTTTCTCTGGTTTCTAACTGAGTAGCATGTATTGTGCAGCAGAAATTCTTGTTACTAGTCCCTAAGTGCACAACTCTGCACTATGAAATTCCATTTCTGCTCTCTACTTCTCATGTTCATTCAGTTCCAAACCACCTCTCAGTGATGGATCCCAATTTACTTTGCATTGGTGTACTTATATATTTTTTGTACCAAGGTCCATAATGAAATTGGAAATAAGATCAGTCCCAAGGGCCATCCTGGAAGAACTCCACTAGTAAGTTCCCTCCAGCTTTACAGTTCTCTTTTCTTCACAAACTCTTGTCATCTAACATTTAGTTATTTCTTTATTCACCTGGCAGCTTTTGCACTCATCCTCATTTCGTCCTACTTAACTAATTTCCTTTATGGATCCATATAAAATGTTTTAATATGTCCAGTTAGTTTACTTATACTCTATTTCCCCTCTTTAAAGAGTTGGCTATCTATTTCAGCAAAAGATATCAGATTAGACTGGCACAATTTCTCTTTGGTTAATCCAGGTTGAATTTTATTTCATTTTTCTTTTGTTCGTGCCTTTAATTGTTGTTTCCGTCTAAATTTGTTCCAAAGTCATACATCAAAATTAAGGTCAGACTAATAGGCCTATGGATGCTCAGATATTTTTTGTTCCCTTATTACATTTGCCATTTTCCAGTCAGATAATTCTACTTACTGATTTTTTAGCTTTATTTAGAAATTGCAAAACTAGATTTGCAATTTCCTGTGCCAGTTTTGTTTGGTTTGGTTTGGGGTTTGGTTTAATTTCTTGTTTCCCTTAGTGCTCTGGGATAATGATTCCCCATGATTTTAGTGCACTATGTATCTGAGTTTTCCTTCCTTCACAAACACAGTAATTCCCAGTGCATTCCTCCCCTTAGCCATCATGATTCCCCCCACCCCTGCTCCATATCCTACATTATTAATCTTTACAACAAAATGGACAAAATGTTAATTTAGCTTTTGCGGTTAGTTATCGATACTTTTTAATTCTCTTGTTCTCCTTTTATTTATATGGCAGAGAGCTTCTTACAATTTGTTTTACTGGTTTTGGTAAGCTTTAGCTTAGATTGACTTTTAGTAAATCTTTGTTTATCCTGGCAATTACTGTGTCGAGATAGTCAAAGAGTCAATGGACTGGAAGGGATCTGTAAGAGTATCAAGTCTGGTCCCTTGCCATAGGCAGGAGGTTAACTAGCCCAACAAGGTGCTTATCCAGCCTCCTTTGAACACCTCCAAGGATGGTGACTGCACCACTTCTGCTGGGAGTGTGTTCCAGGTTCTAGTTACCCTTATGCAAGGAAGTTCTGCCTTATGTCCAGCCTAAATCTTCTCTCTATTAGTTTATGACCATTTTTCCTTGTCATCCCAAGGGATGCCTTCCTGAAGCAGATGCAGTTTTCTTTGGGATTGGGGGGGGGGGTTTGTTTCTTTGTTTCATCTGTAGGCTCTGCTAAATGATAATATTTTCTGAGTGGGTTATTTATCATGTTCAGCTGCATCTCTATCCTAGAATTTTTTTTTCCTTGGTTGAAATATAAACACCAAAAAGGAATGAATTAAAAATGCAAAAAACTGCCATTATTAGCAGTATTTGTCCTATATCACTCCACAACCAGTCTCTTTCTCTTCTTGTCCCCTTGAGTTTCCTTTAACCCTCAGCTTTTGCCTGTACCCTGTATTCTGTGTGGCTTTATGGGTTTTGCCAAATGAGTCAGCCACATACAAGTTTTTCCTGATATTCAATCTAAACCTACTTTTATGCCATTGTAAGCCATTACTATACATCCCACTCTTCCCTCTTTTTATGTCAGTTTTTAATTTGAAGACTGCTATCATAACTCCTCTTATTTGCCTTTTATGCAAGCTGAACATACTTATTTCCCTTACCCTCTCCTTATATGGCTTGACTTTTGTGCCCATTATGATTTCTGCTGCCTGCCTTCAGACTCCTTCTGACTTCTCTATGTCCTTTTTAAAATGTAGAGCCCAGAACCACACACAGTACTCTTGATAAAGCCTAACAATGCTGAGCAGAGTGGTAGTGTCACTTTCTGTGTTGTGTATAGTTGAGGCAGCCCAAAATTACATTTACTGTTTTTTCAGTTGCATCACACTGCTAACTCATGTGGAGTCTTTGAACTGCCAAGACCTCAAGATCTTCCTCCACAGTGCTGCCATCCAGCCAGTAATCACCCGTATGCATTTGTGCTTCTGCTTATCCTTCCCTAGGTGTAGAACCTTATATTTGTCCATATTGAACTTCATGCCATTGTTCATAGCCCAGGTATCATTTCAGTCAAGATCTGTCCAAATTCTACACCTATCCTCCAGTATATTTGCATCTTTCACAATTTCATGTCACTTGCAGATTTGCTCAGGAAACATGTTATTCCAACATCCAAATCTAACTACTTTGAATAGCACCCAACTGTCAGAATTAAATGGTTAAAAAGTGCCTCGGCACAGCTGTGTTCCAGCACAATGCGAGTACCCGGTGCAGGGATTTCCCCTGAGGCGGGAAAGAGCCCTTGGTGCAAAATCAGCTCACGCCAAAAGCTTGCAGCTACACCGTTGAGTGCATGCTTTCGATTGGCCTGATGTAAATTATGCGCATGTGGCAGCTAGCAATTGGCTCCCTAGCCGTACAAAAGGCTTGGGAAGTTCCCACCCATGTCGGAGGAGAGCTTCACATGCTTGTTGGGAGAGATTCTTGCGTGCATCCTGGAGCCACATTGGAGGCCTGATCAACCACCAACGACTTTCCGTCGCCGAATTCATGATGTACCCCATACCCTACTGTGCCACGCAGTTTTCTTTCTGTTCTGCAACTCTTCGAAGCACGCCTACACTGCATACCTCAACGCAAGTCCCTGTATCACAGCTTGTAAGTAAAGTATTTTTTTGCAACCATCACACATGCTGTGCCTAATTCCACTCCATTGGCAGCCCCATTCCGGCCCATTTCTCGGCCACCACACCAACTTAGTATAAACCCTTGTGGTTAACTCTCCCTTTTTCCCCCTATTATTCCAAAATTGATATATTTAAAATTACCTTTTGTTTACAACTCTTAAGCCAGTTGTCTATCCTCATTGTTGTAGTTTTGTCACATTTCTCTAATTTATTTATGATAAAGGTATGAGCCTGTCAAAAGCCTTACTAAATTTCAAATACACTAAATTTCCCTGTATCCACCCAATAAGGTATTTTGTCAAGGAAAGAGACATAATTTGTTTGGAATATTTGTTTTTAACAAGTCTATGTTGGCTGCACATAACCAGATGCTTCTCCCTTAGACCCAAAGAGATTTCTTCTTTATAATTTGCTCCAATAGCGTCCCAGGTACTGAAGGAAGGCTGATTGGTCTATAATTTCCCATGTTTGCCTTTTTTAAAAGAGGCATTATGTTGGTACTTTTCCTTTCCTTTAGTACCTGACTTGGTAAATATAATTGCAAAGGTCTGAGATCCCTTCTGCCACTTCCTTCAATACCCTAGGACAAAGCTTGTTAGGCCCTGCTGACTTGAATTCATTCAGACCAATCAAAAGCTCACTGACAGTTTTTTCTTTATCTTAATTCTCAGGCTAGCCCCCTTTTTTGTACACACAATCCTTATTAGGTGTTTGGAGGCAGATTATTTTTTTCTGTGAAGACTGAGGCAAAGTTGCTGTTTATAGAACATATAGTTGTTCATAGCTTTCTTCACTAGGTATAGGTCTTTTTGTTTGTTTGTTTTGCCTCCTTGATTTTTGTCCCTGAAAGTTCCTGCTATTCTTAGCATACTTCTTTAGTGAGCTGTATATCCTTCCATTGCCTCTATTGTTACATAGATTCCCAATTGCTCATATCACAAGCAAGACTTTATAAAGGGGAGATAAGGCAAGGTGCCACATTTATTGATCACATGAATTAGACATCAAGGTTGGGCACACCATTCATACAAATACACAAAAATCATCATACACATCATTATATACAGGCATATACATACACAAAACAACCATTTCATCCACACATACACCAGATATAGTTACCAGCAATAGTTGCTCCATATCAGCCCAGGGTGGCCAGCCTGGGCTTATTGAGTAGGTAATGATGATGTCAAGATAGCAGATCAGAATGGCTGTTTCAATCTGGTTTCAGATTCAAAGGACAGTGATTCATTTTAGTGTTTTGGATCACTGTCCTGATTAGTTTCAGCCAACTCTCCTCCAAATCTGTTTCAAAATGGGCTGCAAGCTTTGCATTGCCCCACCTAGGTGGGCAGGGTGAGGGCTGTTGCCCTCCATCCAGTTGAGGAGACCCTCATGTGGATCTCTGATCCCTGTCATGCTGGGCCATGGGCAGAGAAGCAGCGCAAAGTGGCAAGGAAGCCTGCTGGTTCCTGCCACGTGACTCAGCAGTGCAGGAAGCAGAGATCCATGCTAGGGGTCTCTTCACTGCCACTGACCATCCTGAGCTGCCCTAGATCTCTGCTTCCTTCAGAGCCAGGTTGCACACCAGAGAACTATATTGTTCTGCCATGTGACCTGGCTCTGCAGGGAGCACAGATCTGTACCAGGGTCTCCTCACCATTGCTGCCCACCCCATGCTGCCCTGGATCTCTGCTCCCTGCAGAGCCAGGTCACACAGCTCCTGGCTTCTTTACCATTCATTCCATCCAGGAAAAGCACACACCAACTGCACATGCTTTCTCAGCCTGACAAAGGATTTTTAAGTCTGAAAGCTTGCTAAGAAAAAAGTTTCCAACTATTTAAGTTGGTCTAATAAAAGATATCACATTCACCCAAAGAACCTTTTCTGCCTATTTCTGATCCAACACTCCCAGGTCTGGATTTGGGGCTGTGGGGACTGTGGCTTGAGGTTCCTTCCAGTGATGGCCAGGACAGGGGGTGCCTGTTGTGTCAGTGGTGCCTCCTGGTGATGATTCTCAGGGAACAGGCAAAGAAGCTAAAGGAGGAGGTGATTTGACTCTGAAGTATATTCTGCCATGAGGAGTTTGTCAATTTTATGTTGGAGGCAACCTCCAGAACATTGGAGGAGGAACTGCCAGTGGCAGCACTAGAAAAAAAGAGAGGATATGGACTCCCCAGGAGGGTGGAAGCTTGTGATCTCTGACAGCAAGTAGAAATCTTCGCTTCCACCTGCAGCAATTCATTTGGAGAACAGATATGCAGCCTTGGCAACGGAGAGGGAAGACCATGTGGAGGACAGGCCAGGACTCACCAAGATGGGAGGGATCGAGACAACTGCCACCAAGAAGGAGCAATAGGTGATGGTGCTTGGAGACTCCCTTCTGCAAGGAACAGAGGGAGCCATCTGCTGACCTGACCTGTTGCATCAGGAAGTCTGTTCCTTGCCCAGAGCCCAGATCTGAGATGTCAAGTAGGGAACTCATCTGGCCCTCTGACTACCAACCCATGATGCTCATCCACGTAAGCACCATTGATACTGTCAAGGGAGATCTGAATGGATCAAAAGTGATTACATGGCTGTGGATGCAAGGGTGAAGGGGTCTGGGGCTCAGGTCATTGGCTTCTTTAACCATGGGATGCTGTTTCAAGAAGAGGGATTGCTGGGAAGAGACAGGCTACACCTGACAGACAGAAGATCATCTTCTCAGATAGGCTTGCTAATCTAGCAAGGAGGGCTTTAAACTAGGTTTGCCTGGGGATGGAAACCAAAGCACTGAGGTAAGGGAGACCTGGAGAAAGAGCAAGCAGGAGGGGGCAACAGGGGAAGTGTTCTCATTCTTTCTGAGAAATTGGGGCAATCGACTAGTTACCTCAGGAATCCACAGAGCCTGGGAAACAAGCAGGAGGAATTGGAAGTCCTTACACAGTCACAGAACTACGACATAATTGGAATAACAAACTTGGTGGGATAGCTTGCATGGCTGGAGTACTGACATGGATGGGTATAAGCTGTTCAAGAAAGACAGGCAGGGGAGAAGAGAAGGAGGAGTTCATGTAAAAAAAAAAAAGAAAAGCTTCATGATTGCTCAGAGGTACAGTATGAAACTGGAAACAGGCCTTTTCAAAGTCACTGGATTAGGGTCAGAGGGGAGAGCAAGAAAGGTGATGGCATACTGTGTGTCTGCTATAGATCGCCAGACTCAAGAAGAAAAGGTGGATACGGATTTCTTCAAACAATTATCAGAAGTTTCCAGATCACAGGTCCTGGTTCTCATGAGGGACATCAATCACCCTGACATCTGCTAGGAGGGCAATACAGCAGTGCATGGGCAATCCAGAAAGTTTTGGGAGTGTGTTGGGGACAACTTCCTGGTGCAAGTATTGGAGAGATGAACTAGGGACCATGCTATTCTTGATCTGCTGCTGACTAACAGGGAAGAATTGGTCGAGAATTTAGAGGTGGATGGTAGCTTGGACAGCAGAGGGTACAAGATAATTTTGTTCAGGACCCTGATGAAAGGAAGGAAGGGGAGCAAAAGGAAAGCAGGCTTTGATTCAGGGATCTGATGGACAGGATCCCCTGGGAGGTCAGTCTGTGGCTGGAAAGGAGTGTAGGAGAAGCAACTGTATTTTAAAGAATCCTCACTAAGGGCACAGGGACAAATCATCCCAATATGCAGGAAGACTAGCAAGTATGGTAGAAGACCAGCTTGGATTGGCAGGGAACTCTTCAGTGAGATAAAATACAAAATGAAAGCTTACAAGCAATGGAAACTTGTCCAAACAATGAGGGAGGAGTATAAAACTATTGTTTGGGCTTTCAAGGATAAAAACAGGAAAGCCAAAATGCACCTGGAGTTTCAGCTAGCAAGGGATGAGATGGGTAACAAGAAGGATTTCTACAAGTATGTCAGGAACAGAAGGAGGCTCAGAGAAAGTGTGGGTCTCTTACTAAATGTGGGAGGCAACTAAGTGACAGGATACAGAAAAGGCTAAAGTGCTCAATGACTTTTTCACCTTAGTCTTCACAGGCAAGATCAGCTCCGAGACCACTGTGCCTGTCAGCACAGTTTGCGTAGGAGGTGAGCAGCCAACTTTGGCAAAAGAACAGGTTAGGGACAATTTAGAAATCCTGGTTGTGTACCATTACATGGAGCTGGATGGGATGCATCTGAGGACGTTGAGGGATCTGGCTGATGTGATTGCCATTATCTTAGAAAACTCATGGCAATTGAGAGAGGTCCAGGAGGCTTGAAAACAGAAAAAATATAGTGCCTATCATAAAGAAAGGGAAGAAGGAGAATCCAGGGAACTACAGATCAGTCAGCCTCATCTCATATCCTGGAAAAAAAATCGTGGACCAGGTCCTGAAGGAATCCATTTCTAAGTACTTGGAGGAGGAAAATGTGATTAGGAACAGTCAGCATGGATTCACCAAGGGCACATCAGGCCTGACCAATCTGATTGTCTTCTATGATGAGATACTCTGTAGATGTGGATAGTTATGGATTGATATATCTTTCCTTTCACAAGGTTTTTGATATGTTCTTTCATAATATTCTTGCAAGCAAGTTAATGAAATACCGGCTGAATGAATGGACTGTATGGTGGATGGAAAACTGACTGGATTGTCAGGCTTGTATGGGTAGTAATTACTGTGCAAATCTACATATTGCCCTATGGCAATGTAGCAATGTGCTATAGCAACATAACAATATTATAGACATGCATAATCACTGTGTTGCTGTAGTGGGTCACTATGTCGCCATAGGGAGGTGTGTGGACTCGCCCAGTAATTGCTACCTTTGCAGTAGTGACAGTACAGCTAGTTTTCTATCCACCGTACAATCCATTCATTCAATCAAATGGTATTTCATTAGCTGTAATGGCACACTTTCCAGATATGGTGTGCTGCTACAGTGACATAGCAGTGAAATCTACCTGTACATCACATGCATGGCACAGTAACCGCCTGTACTGCACCAAGCTTTAATACTTCCAAAAGGAAGTACTAAACTATGGTGCCATAAAAACATTACTGTATGGCAATATGTAGATGCACCCGATCAGTAGTAGTTAATGGCTTAATGTCTGGTTGGCACCAGGATTATTTTAGATTATGGAGCCAAAGATCTAGATCATGATGAAAAGGTGACTCTAGAAGTACCTTCTTCTTCTATTCAAACATCTGTCAGTACTGTAGAACCAACAGATAAGTGAGCAACTTTAGAAGAGAGGGAATATTCTAAAATCATCCTGCCCAGACTTTTTGTGAGTCACTTTATTGCCCTGGCAAATAAACTATCAGAATATTGTTTCACAGCAGCTATCCATAATAATGACTGGATCCTAGCATCCAACATCTTTTTGAATCATGGTTAATCAGTGCTTGCTTGACCACCAGCACTGTGTTAAGCAGGTACAAGATGTTTGTTCCAGATACTACAGCTAACTACATGTTAGTTGTGAAGCTAAGTGTATGTTTCCCACCATATTGACTCCAAAAATCTCAAGAACAAAAAATATTTGCAAACTTTCATTTCTTTGCAGCTGTTTTTTAGCTTATTTGAATCTCTAATGTGAGGTTAATACACACTAACCTCAGGTTCTTGGAAAAATACATCATTTAAATATGTTGAAGAGAAAATAAATATTAGATGAATTAAATGAAAGTATAATTTGTGACATAGCTTTTTAGAGCATGTAGTCTGAGATGACACACTTTAAATGCAAGTGCCATTAGCATGCTGATAACTCTTAGGTTTACGTCTTTTTATTACCTAAAACTAGTTCAGGGTCTTACTTTTCCAGATGAGTGTGGATGTTTTTCCCCTTCTTCTACTTGTCCCTGGAGAATGCCTGTGCTACAGGCGCTTTGGCATGTGGCAGGTGACCCTGCATAGGGTAGAGGAGGGTGGCGCCAGCAACTTTGCTGGTCCAAGCAGCCTTACCTGGGAACCTGGGACCTCCTTGTAGCTTCGGCTGGCCAGGCTCCAGTTTTGGGTGGCACAGGCCATAGCCATGTGTACCACCCTGCTTTTATTTATTTTTACATGGGGTTTTTTTGAGCGTGGGATCTCCTGGGGTCAATTCCCCTCAATCCCTTCCCCCTCTTTGCTGCAAGGTGCATTACAGGGAGCACCACAGGTCTGCGGCATCACATACCACACATCCACACTCATCTAGACGTGGCCCTAGTGTCCAACAAAGATGTCAAAAATGAGCTGGCTGCAGCTTAATCCAAAAGAAACAGTGATGAAATTGTCTGCATTGCAGACATGGCCCTATTAGCATGATATGTTAATCTTCTGCCAAGGGGACTTCAATCAGAGACCACTTCATCATTTACCAAGCTCTTGAAACCCATGGAGCTATGCCACTCAGTGGACCTTTTCACTTCTGCAGTTATGTAGGAGATCTTGACCTAATAGTAAAGGAAACATTGCCATGCTTTCGTCACCTTCAGGAGGTTCTGTAACAGTGTAGAACACTTGAGCCAACACTTGAAAACCATTCAAACAGAAGCAAGGACAGAATGTGGATCCTTCTATTTAGCAAAGAGGGTCAGTCTTATGGAAACACTCTTCAATAATGTTTTTTTTTGTACTGATCCCATCCCCACCCCTCCCCCCCGGTCACTGGTGCTGTTGTGGTTGCAGCTTAAAAACAAAATGTCTATTCCTGAAACTCGAGTAATGACATGTTGGGTCATGTGACTATTAAGCCTGTACCTGTCACGAGATCAACTTTTTCCAGACCACTGATATCTCAACTAGATACAGAAAATGTACGTCTCTGGGACCTTTCACACACATACCACATAATATTTTTTTTTTCTAATTCTTTTATACTTTTATGTTCCTATTCATCAATTAAGATTTTTCAAGAAAGGACAAAACTAATACTAAGGATTCATCAGATACATTAATTATGATCCCATGATGGTATTTATGTGGTTCAGGATGTCACAACCCAAATCAAGTAAGTGTCCCTGACACAACAGACCACCCCTCTGTATGATTGACATTAAGACCACCCCTCCATATGATTGGCATTGTTCTAAATTTGGTGTGTTCTGCCTAATTAAGTATTCTTACTTGGCAGTTTGAAATTGGCTACTCTAAAAGTATAAAAGTCTACTCAGTTTCCGCCCAAGTTGGAGCGGAGCGTATTCTGACCACATTGCAGAAAAGATCTCACAGAGCTCTGAGCATGCCGCAAGGAGCCCTGAGCATGTGGCAGAGTGACTTTAGTGGACTGATCACCCACCAATGGCTCCCGACGTACCCCTCCCCTGCGTGCTCATTTTGTGTACGAACTCGTTGTGTTAACCCGGACTATAACCAAGCAAGTGAGCCTACAGCCTGCATCGCGGCCACCGACGGCGTAAGTAAAATCTATTTAAAACCAACACACTGTCCCACCTCTCCATCGCTAGCCCGCCTGACGTCTTAACTCCGTCCACCCCTCAGTCAGCCCTGACCGGTCAGCCGGCCGAGACACAGGAAAGAGGCTAAGGATAAAATATTGAAAGACTACATATAACTAATTTAGTCAACACTATAGGAGATAATTGGGAATTTCAAGAGGACCTACAAATTCAAGTATAGAGAAAGCAATTCCAGAGCTCCTGCTATCTTTACCTTTTACCTGACCACAAAAATCAAAAGAACAACTAGTGAAACTGAAAGTTTAAAAAAATTAAAACTGATTAAAGAAAATAATATTTATACAATTCATGTAAAACCCAAATAATTCAATGAGACAATATTGTTATTAAGCTGAAGAAATGATGAACGGATTCTCCAAGTCAATAGAAGTATGATATAAGAAGAAGGATTTAAATAGAGATTAGACATTAATAGGACTAATAATGTTGAGCTAGAGTTAAAATCATTTAAATAGTCTGGATTCCTTCAAACTTTCAGACAATTTCTTTACCAAGGAACTTAGGACTGGTCTGACTGCAACAAAAAGAGGGAAGGCCACAGCAAAAGATGGAATCCCTCCAGACTTCCCTCACCATCATGGACCAATGGCTCACAAATGGCTTCTACTCCTATATTCAAACTTGATGGAGAGCAGCATGAAGCAATGGTTATTGCTGTGCTGAAACTGGAAAAACCAGCCAGTAATCCCAGGAGCTACAGGCCAATATCATTACTTTGTACAATTTACAAGCTACTGAAGTGGTTCATCCTCCAGAGGATTAGCCTGATTGCCAAGGCATACATCCCCTGAAAACAAGCCAGTTTAATGCTACACCAAAGCTGCTGTGACCAAGTGCTTGCCCTCACCACTAACATTGAAGCTGGCTTTCAGAGCAACCTTAAAACTGGCAATATGTTCATTGACCTTTCCACAGCATATGATACTGTTTGGAAGCATGGTCTGTTGCTAAAAAGCTGTCCCACCCTCTTCCACGTGCCAAGCTGCTCTACCTTTTTAAGGACATTTTTGAGTAATCAATGGAGGTGTGTCTACCTCTGAGACAAAGAGAGTAGACAAAGGACCCTAAATAACAGCCTCCTTCAGGGAAGTGTTCTTGCCCTGACCCTCTTCAACTATTATATCAGCGATATGCCTGCTACCTCTTCAAGGCAGTTTGCATATGCACTAACCACACAGTCAAGGATCTTCAAAGAGATTGAAAACATGTTGACATGAGACCTGTCAATAATGACAGAATATTTCTGCAAGTGGAAGTTGTGACCAAATCCAACTAAGTCCATCATCTCGGCATTTCACCTCAACAGCCAGAAAGCATGTGTTCATCTCAATGTCATCTTTTGTGGAGAAAAATTACATGATCCAACTCCATCATACCTAGATGTGACATTCAGCCACACCTTAACCTTTCACAATAATCTTTGAAAAATAATTGTCAAGATCAAGAGTCAGGTGAACATAGTGCAAAAACTCACTGAAATGACCTAGGTTGCCACCATTGGATTACTTTACATCTCTACCATGGCATTTAAAAAAAAAAAAAAAATAATGGTTCAGTATTGAGCACCTGTTTCGGCTGCAGTCATACCAAATGCATGGTTGCTAAGTTAAATTCTGTAATGCGTGCTATCTCCAGATCCCTGAAATCTGTACCTATTCAATGGTTACCAGTGCTGGCCAATATTGCTCCTCCAAACATTTGCTGTGACAAAGCTACATACAGAGAGTTTGTCCACATAAATGAAAACCCAGATCTCCCCATCCATAGATTAAAAGAACCTCCCATCTCACTACTTGGTATCCTGGAAACCTTTCTGGACACATGTAAAAACCCTCACAGGACAACATACAGCAGTTTGGAGGAAGGCATGGAATGAAACCATGATTCAGCATAAATATCTAGTTTCCAACCCAAGAACATGGCCTTCTGGTCTTGACCTCTTATGAAAAATATGAGGTTCTAAATTGTCTGAAGTGGGCATAGCCATTGCAGTCGTTTGATGCATGAATGGTGTATTAGAAGTTCTGCAGCATGTAACTCTGGCTACCCTGATCAAACTATGGACCACATAACAACACTGCCCTCTATACAAATTTGACAGTGATATTTGCAAAGATACATTTCTTTTCCTCAAGAGCATTAGACTGGTTAACTAACCTTAAACTGGACTTAAAATTGTTGCTTAGAGAATGCTGAAATCTGAGAGAGCAAAAGAGTTTGACTTGTTTAGTCTACCAAGGCAAAGACTGAGAGGGGATATGTTTTCTTTCTATAACTACATGACTAGGAAGAGAGAAACTATTGAAAGAAAAGGACAACCTTGGTGCAAGAACAAAGTGTATAAACTATAAAGTGGTTATGCTATAAATAAAATTAGTCATAAAATTAAAATGCTTCTAACCATTAAATTATCAAACTGTTTTCAGGAAGTGTAGCAGTAGCAGAAAAGTTCAAGATGAAAGTTAAAGAGGAAACTTGATATGTATGGACAGGATTTTAATATTCAATAGCCAGCAACAGGCCTTATTGATCTGACAACTCCTACCAATCCAATGAGAGAGATGACACATTCCTCTGAAGCCAGTAGGACACTTTTAGACATGCTCCAGGGGCTCAGAAGGAGTGAGGAAAGGGGCAGGGACACTCTAATAAAAGTGCTGCTGTATCTCATGTATCAGCATGAGGGTAGTGAGAGTGCTTGAACAAAAGGTCATTTTGTGATGAGGGGTTAGTTTAAATAACTTTACAACATTTTAATAAATATAATTTAAACAAATTAAAAAAAAAAGATGAAAACCAAAGCATTTTAATATTAACAAAATGGAGCTTTTTGTTTGACTCAGATTAATTTTGTTTTTAATTTTAGATTCACATAAATGTTTAAGATTTAAAATTTTTATCCTAATTAGGGATGGGAAAGTATTTCCTGCTGAGCTATAATTGGGAGCTAAGGTCAACAGTAATTTTACTTCATTGGAT
Organism: Caiman crocodilus; assembly: GCA_030014935.1. Taxonomy (NCBI): domain Eukaryota; kingdom Metazoa; phylum Chordata; order Crocodylia; family Alligatoridae; genus Caiman; species Caiman crocodilus. The sequence goes on from JAGPOW010003648.1 coordinate 83,002,043, forward strand.
CAGGACTAAGTCTATAGTCTTATAAGGGTCACTGAGATGCAGAAGCATACAGAAAATAGTACAAGGGTAGCATTTATTTAGTTTAAGGATTTTTTTAACATTTTTTTCTCTTAGTTTTAACGTATCACATTAATGATGAAGGTGTATAATGCAAAGCTTTTGTTGGCACATATGTGGAAATGACTGAGTAACTTTGTCATGGTTTTGTCATTCATAATTAATGCATTATTCATAATGGTAAAAAGTTGATGTTCCACCATCATGTATTTATCTTTGCCTTATATAATCATTGTCCTGAACTCGGTTAATGCATAATTAAGGTTCACTTACAGTCCATTATTTTTCCAGAAAGCAAAATGCAGCTGTACATAAATCTATGAAATACAGGAAGTATAGAATCAAGGTAATACCTCCTGCACCTTCATTTTAACAATTCTACTTCCTCCTCACCACCACCCCCACGTTTTCTTTTTTTGAGTAAACCTTAGTTGGGTTGTCAAAGAAAAGTAAAGTAAATATTCTCTAAAATAAAGAACATTTTAAAAGATTTGTGTATTTTTGTGAAGCTCCATGCAATTAAAGGACTGCTAAGTATCATTTAAAAACATTCTAAATATGTTTTTATAACACTTTAAATATTTTTTGCAGTACCCTTTCTTAAACTGAAATTGAAAAAAGGTGATATTAATTTGACTTAAAAGAATATTTTCCTTCCTCAGAGACTGACTGCTTAAGCACCTCTTACAGAATTATTCATAATGCTTCAGCCATTTAGCAGTTGACAAGAAATCCCATGCCATGCTTGCAATTCTAAAATGTATGCTGTTGCTTACACAAAGAAACAAAAAGATGAAAATGTTGTAATAGAAGAAATTAAATTGCATTAATTCTTAATACAATTTTCTAAATAGTCCACAATCGCAACATAATTGTGATTGGTTTGGGTGTGAAATTGTCTGTCTCTCTTCCTCCTCTGAGTATTTGCTGATTACCCATTATAGTGAAAACTCATGTAGAAGTCACTTTGACTCATGAAACATAAGTAGCTGTCTCCATCTCTCATACTTGAAATTGTATTGTACAACAAACTTAGTTTGCTTGAGTAGTCAACTTACAACGGCAGTGAGACAGTGCAAGTCCCCAATCATGCACAGTGAACTTAATGATACAGTAATTGCAGATTTGATGCAGTGAAAGTGAAGGGAAGCAGAATGTTATTGTATTTACCATGAAATAAACATGCATTATTCATTCTCTTTTTTAGTTACTATACTGCAGTACTATTATAGACATTACCATTTTGCTTTAAGGTACAATGGGTAATTTATTAGGTAGTGACATAAAAACTGTCAGACTAAACTCCTTCTGAAACGAACTACTGTAAACCTTACATGAATCTAACTTAAATGACTTTGTTTGCTAAAAAGAGAAGTGCTTTCAGGTAACTTATAAACTTTTTAGTCTCACGGAGGAGAAGAGTTGCTGCAGGGGTCACAGTTTAAAAAACTAAGTAAAACAGGCAAAACAGATTCTGCCCACACTGTAGATAGTATTTATTAGTGGTGACCATCTGGCTAAATAGTTGCACATTGTTGAAGAAATCCATTTTGCCTGAAGACTGTACTATTGGCTGAGCAATAGGTGTGTTGAAGAAATGAACCAAGTCAGAGCTAGTAAGCAGCTTTCCAACCTCAGCTAAACTGGCATAGTTGATGCAGGCACTTTTTATCTTGGCTTCTGTCACTTGGGCAGCTGTAGGAACAACTATATCTGTACATGTTGTTGATATCTCTCCTCCCGGACATTCCTTCATTATGACCCATCACACGGGGCATGGCAGGGATAAGGAAATCTTTTTGGCAGCGCACATAGGGTGTGCCAGTTCTTTTACATGGCTACTCTACCAATATTCCTTCTGCTCAGACTTGTTGTGAGGTGGAGGGTATTGTGCTAGCTGCCATGACATGGGTGAATTTCAGTCCCATATTTGTACATGTCAACAATGCATTGCAACAAGTGTCATTGCCACAGCAAATTACAGCAGTGCAAAAATATTTCAATAAAAAGATATTTCAATGTTCATTTTTGCTACAGTGAGAAATTTACTACTTTTGATTGTTTTTTTAAGAAACCTAGTGTGGGGAAAGGAATCCAAAGAGTAGACAATAGCACAGTGGTTAAGCAACTTATGTGGGATATAAAAGACCCAGTTAAAGACACTATTCTGCCAATTTGGAAAAGGCATGTAATGTGGGTCTTACACATTGCCACTGACTTAGTTACTGGGCTGTGGAGTTGATTGGGGGATGGGGGAATTAAAGGATCTTCTATGTGTGTTAATGAATTGATGAGGAGTTCCAGCACCTCCAGCAAGAGTCCAGTTTGAAGCTCCCCTGGTTGATTCCAAGGGAGATATACACCTTATTCCCTTCATGGAGTAGGCAGGAGGACAGCTGTTCATGTTTGCACAGAAGTGCTACAGTAAGTGGTAAGTTATTACTGGATGCTCAGAGTGATCCCCTGCCTGCCACGTTGCATGCCCTAAGGGAAGGCAATGGACTGGTGTTTGGATTGGGGCCAGTACCACACCCATGGGCAGCAGAGTTCAGTAAGGTGGAAAGTTTGCCCGTGGAACAAGAGTAGGGATTTGAGAGTTTGGGAGCAGTGCATCCTGGGATGCTCAAGGTCTGTAAATCAATCACTTCATCTTCCTAGAGCAGACTAATAACACTTTATCTCAGCTGGTGTAGCACAGCTCTAAGATAACCCTAGCTCCAGGCAACATAACATTAAAATGCTTAGAGGTTAATTAGAATGAGTTAAAACTCTCAGTTTGTGAATGCTCCCAGTTTAAATGGCTTCAGAATGTTTTAAAGGTAACGTGTAACACCACCCTGAGCTTCTACTAGATTATTAAAGTGAGTAATGTCTTCAAACCATAACTTTTAATCTTAGTGCATATACTGGAGGTATTTTCAGAATGGGGAACAGGTATCTGCAAGGTGCTTTTAACTTACAAACAAAGAAAAACAAAAACAGAAAAAGGCAAACAAATATTTTATCTTCCAATCTACAGTCAAAAATAAGGAAATTTGGCATTAAGCAAATGCCAAACCATGTGTTTGTCCACGTAGTTGTTTTGTATCTGAAACACTATTATAGAATCATAGAAAATTAAGGTTGGAAGGGACCTAAGGAGGTCATCTAGTTCAACTGCCTACTCAAAGCAGGACCATCCCCAGTTACATCAGGCAAGGCTTTATCCAGCCAAGTCTTAAAAGGATGGAGATTCCACAACCTCTCTGGGTAAAATGTTCCAGTACTTTTCTACCCTCCTCCTTTATAATATCTAACTTAAACTTCCCTTGCTACAACTTGAGATGGTTCCTCCTCGTCCTGTCACCTGCACAACAGTCTAGCTCTATCCTTTTGGAATCACCCTTCAGGTAGTTGATGGCTATTATTAAATCCCCTCTGTCATCTCTCCTTCAGACTAAATAACCCCAGTTCCCTCAGAAGTCATGAGGGACCTCAAACTATTTTTGTTGCTCTCTGTTAGATGCTCTCCAATTTGTCTACATGCTTCCTATAGTGGGGCGCCTAAAACAGTACTCCAGATGTGGGCTCACCAGCGCTGAATAAAGGGGAATAATTACTTCCCTCAATCTGCCGGTCATGCTCCTACTAATGCAGCCCAGTATGCTGTTAGCTTTATCGGCAACAAGGGCACACTTGGCTCATATTTTAGCTTGCTGTCGATGAATCCCCCAGGTCCTTTTCTGCAGAGCTGCTGTTTAGCCAGTCAGTCCCCAGCCTGTACTGGTGCATGGGCTTGTTCTGTCCTAAGTGCAGGGCCTTTCCTTATTGAAGCTCAGGATATTTATTCTGGTCCAATCCTGCAATTTCTCCAGGTCTTTCTGAATGCTCTATGCTCCAGTGTAGCTACTACCCACAACCCTCATCCCAGCTTGGTGTCATTTGCAGACTTGCTGAGTGTGCACTCTGTCTCATCTTCCAGATCACTGATGTAGATATTGAACAAAACCAGTCCCAGAACCAACCCTTGGGATACTCTACTTGATACCAGCTGCCAAGTAGACATCAAGTCATTGATTGCTACCCTTTTTTACTCAATAATTCAGCCAGTTTTTTTCTCAAAATCCATGTCCTCTTCCTTCTCCAGTACTGCCTTCAGCAATCCTTTCTCTGCAGTCCTAGAGGTCTGCTCCAGCATCAAATTGATGAAGTCCTCGTGGGGGAGGATGCTTCAGAGCCCTTCCACCTCCTCTTCTAGTTCTTTTGCCTGGTGCATGAGGAACATCCCTAGAAAACACTGTTGACACTGAAGACACTCCTTTACCTAGCTGTCACTGGAAGGAACCTGCAAGCCACAGTTTCCACAGCACCAAACCAGGACCTGAATCCTTGATAGTGTGTGAGAGGTCCTCTCTGGAAAGACGCCTCAGAGGTACAAGCAAAAGAAGAGCTGGTAGTGGCAATGGCTTTGGAATTGTGACATCCTCCAGCCATTCTTCTGGGTCTATTAATCCACTCCCTCTCTTTTCCTGTCCTTCTTTCCAAGCAGACCTTCCCTAGCAGACTCCCCCATAAGATGGCTTGCTCACTGCTCCTCGATCCCAAAAGAATCCCTTTCCCTTGCTAACCTGCTTTCTCTCACCAAGCTTCAAGTGAAGCAAGGTGAGAGAGTTTCCAGGCAAGCTGCCTAGTGAACTCCCCATTGCTCTGAACTCTAGTTAAACAAGGAGCTTAAGTATTATTCTAATTGCTGAGTTTTACCTACTCAGTCTTAATATATGTAGGTTAGTTACTCTTAATTAATTAAATAATTTACCTAAAAGGCTCCTCTATGAAGTGGGGGAGGGTGGCAAAATGATCAGCAAGCTGCCCTGTTCACAGCCTCTGTTTTCTCACTCCCTGGTCACTTCTTTTATACCCCGTTGGGCCTGGCTTGGCTCCACCCCTTATTAGGGCTTTTGTCAGACACAAGCAGCAATCACCCAGCTAGCAGTACTCCCAGATGCTCAGAGCACACACTCTCAAACAAAGCCCCCACCATATAAACACTCAGCATGCCAAACACACAGGCAGCCATGGCTCACTTATGTTCCCGAAGAAGGTTCTGGTGCCTGGCTCCTCCTCTTCCCATTGCTCCTCTTGCTCCCAGCAAATGGCTTGTAAACTACCCTGTTTGCTGACCCTGTTCCTTTGCTCCCTTCACAGTTCTCTCAACTCGAAATCAACCGTCAGCCAATACCTGCAAGACAGAAAATAGAAATTTAAGCCAGACACACTAGTGAAAACAAAGTCACAACCTATATTAAAAACATTTCCTATAGACTGAGACTAGGATATTTTAATCCCCAATTTTGTTTACACAGAAATGAGATGGAGCATGTTCTATTTGCAGTTTATAGTGAAAAAGGATATTTAACAAGATCCATTTCAAACTACAGCTAATAAGCACTACAGAAGGATAGTTGTTTTTTACACGTGTACATAGTGGGATGCACAACCAATCTCTTAAGAAATAGTTTCTTAAATAAGATCAAAAACATTTTTTTTAATTAATCTTTGACTAAGGATGATGGGGGACATCCAGAGGGGCATGAAGGCAGCAGCATTTCCGATCTCTAGGACATAAATAAGGGCTTAAAAAGTCATTACAATAGCTAAAATAGCACTGTGGTCATTGTATACTTTGAATCAATAGAAGCTCAGAAGGTTAGATAAATTAGAAAATGTTTCTTTCTTTCTCCCTATTTACCTTGAAAGAATCAGAAATCCTACTTGCCCAGGCAGAAGGTGATAAGATAAGGAGACTGTTGCAACCTCTTTCCACAAAAGCTTTACTTTTCCTCCAGGAGACGGGGAGAAAAAACATCTGGGATTGACGCAACTGCTTCTGAATACTCTGGCAACAGACTATCCCTAGTCATTCTAGCCTGATAACTTTATTTCGGAGCTGTCAGTCAGCTCCTCTGGCCTCAATCCTATCTCTGGTCAGCTAGTGAGATACTCATTTCAGTACAAATTGGGAGAATTTTCTTGCAGGACTGAAATAGAATTGTCAGAATGAAAATAGGGTAAAAAAGCAAGATTGTAGTTTCAGCAGACAGAAAAGACTGGAAGTAGGGAAGGCCTCTGGTTTTGCAACAGCTTAAAAAAAAATCACAGACTTATTAAGGGGGAAAGCAAAAAACCCCAAACAAATCACTGTCAGATTGCACGCTGAACTATACAAGCTTCAGGTCTCCTTGCTTTGTACCTATTTTTGCAAGAGATGGAGAATGTTAGCTTTTCAGAAAAAGATTTTTTTTTAAATAATAACTAACAATCATGATTGCTCAAAGAATGACACAGTTTGAACAAGCAATAACAACGGCCTCTTAAAAGCAAAGGTCAGTTCCTACAAAATTATATACTTTCTACTTCGCATAACCTACTGAATACTCTTTTCAGGTACAAATGGATAAATATACTCAATTGTTAGGAGCAACTTGGCCCCAAACTGGAGACACTCTCCTAAGTAGAAAATTCCCATGTGAATGTGTCCATCTCTAAGACATGACAGAACTATATTGAAAGAGAAGAGACAACAGGAACCTCAGCTGATAGTATAGTTATTTTATTAAACCCACAGAGTTACACATTTTCTCAGGTTTATCCAGGAGATTTCAGGTAGCCATGCTGTTTCACTAACTCTGTGCTGTTTCATTAACTTCATAACCTGGTTCCCAGAAAATACAGCTCCATAGAAACGTTTCTTTCTATCTTCAGCCTTGTAACCAGGAACATTTTTCTTTTCTTTTCTTTTGTGGAAGTATCCACATGTCTCAATTTGGGGAAAAATGAGAGAGAGAAACTGTCACATAATATTAATGATAATAGCATTTGCAATGAAAATAATAAATAAGAAAGCACAGTTTTGTCAGCTATATCTATTCATCCTAACAGACAAAAAATAGCAATGTGCCTGCTCAGCTAAATATGACTAGATTAACATTAACATATTGTAGGAGGAGAGAATTTTGTGGGGAATGTCAACAATAGAAAAATAAGTACATCAGGATTCACTGTGACATTCCCATGGGAAGAGTCCTTTTTTTTTTTTTGGTAAATGAATCATTGCAACCTACTGTATAATTTCTGTGGGAGACAGATTGCTGTTCTTCTTACTTGTCCATGGAGCACCATGGACAATTTGGCTCTAGTCCTTGATTGTCTTTCTCAGCTTCAGCACAATGCTATAAGTAATAATTAGTCAGCCTATAGAAATCAGATGGTACTTCTAACACACTGACAATTATTTTCCCATTTCAAAAGAGTCCTGCCCACCTAGACTGAGATTTTATGAGTCATCCTGTTGGATCTCCAAATCTATCTTAATGTCTAGAAGGAATAACCCATTCAGCAACAATAAGAAGGCATTATTAGAATTTTTGGTATAGGATGTGAAGACCAAATTAAGCAGTGCAAGCAGCTGAGTAGATTTTTTTAATGGAACATTACCTATGCAAGGCTTCCCAGTGCTCTGCACAAAATAATGGGTAATTCTACGCTAAGCATGCCGAAGAGATTCATGCATTTAGTAACAGCTCAACCAGAGACTGGGATTTTAGAACTTTATTGTTAGGCAGAATAAACATTTTGGCCCAAATTGATATTAGATGAGAGGGAGAGAAGGAATGTGATTATCTCCTTTGGTCTTTGAACCTGCTAAAGGATCTTTAACATCAATCTGCACAGACACCAAATGGGAGACATAAGCTTATATTATCATGTTCTTTAAAGGAAAGACTGTCTAATCATTTATGAGTCCTTCCCAAGGGCTTTGTGACATCCATTCAGCATGGGAAGGTTAAAGGAGAGGACTAAATTTTGGGAATTTGAGTTTTGAATTAAAATAAGCAAAAAGCCCAAAGCAAAAGTTTACTGCTTAGCCTGTAAGTCAGAGATAGGCAAAATATGGCCTGCCAGGCAATTTCATCTGGCCTGCAGTTGCCCACTAATTAATTGCACCCCACCCAGCCCATCCATCTTGCTCTTACCCTCATGTATGGAAGGGCCTGGACCAGCTAGTACCTAGCTTCTGAGTAGGGCTGCTGCTGCCTCTGCTCCAACTGCTGGGGGATCTGCTCAGCTTCCCCAGCATCCAGTGACTCCTCCCCATCTCCCTGCTGCAGTGCTCACTGTAGGCAGCAGGTAGGGAGGCAGTGGGGGTGAGATGGAGTGGGGGAATTGCAGCTGGGGGTGAGCAGGGAGCATGGGGCTGGGACAGGTGGAGTGTGGAGCCCACACTCAGGGATCAGTGGGAGTGTGGAGCTCAGGAGGCCAGGGCATGGGTAGGAGGGAGGATGCCCCCATACATTCCCCACTATGGCACACAGCCCCTACCACCAGCAGCAGCAGCAGGTGGCTGGCCATGGGGACACTCGTGGCCCGCTTAGGCGCTGCTGCCCAGTGGCATGCAGCTCCAGCCAGAGATGCACGTGACAGTAAGGAGTGCAGCCAGACCAGCCCACCTCTATTGTGCAGTGCTCCTTACAGTGCACATATAGCCCCTGGCACTTGCACACCATGGGAGCGGGGAAGCCCCATGTGATGGAGCTAGCTGCCTTCCATGCTCCCTGCCACCATGGAAGCAGGGGGCGGCATATGTGTCCCAAAATGATACCAGTGGGTGGGTCACCTGCCGAGGTATGGAGCTACCCTTGTGGTCCTTCACAGCTTACCAAAATTCATTAGGTAGCCCTCTAGGTGAAATAACTGCCACCTATGCTCTAAGTAGTCACAGCTGATGTTTCCTTCTATGACAGAACTGTAATGAACTACTTTTGCCAACATAGTGCTGTCTATATTTTCAATAAACATTCAGAACCCATTTACCTAAAGCTTGAAGAGACTGCAACCAGTGTTGGTGGCATCTGGAAATGATAGTATATTGCCATCCTTCAGTCCTTTATCATACTGTATTGTACTTTTTGTTGGAATCATGTGACCATATGATAACTGCTGCTTCAGGTTTAAAAATTGGTTGTAGAGAAAAGCTTGAAGTCATGAGGGAGTAGAGCCTAAAGATTCCCTATAAAGAAAGGAGAATTAGAAAATATCTGAATGAAAAAGAGATTTTCATTTTTCTGTGTTTTTGGGGAGTCCAGTTCCTGACTTATTAATTCTTGGGGATGGCAACTCTGATTTGCTCTACAATTCTGTGTTGGATGGAACAATGGGAGCAATGGTGAGAGCTACAAATACCAGCCAAGCAGAATCCCATGTTAGGTAGGCAAAGAACTCCCATGGAATTTTTTTGTAACAGACTTTGGGTGTCCTGCTTATACAAGTTACATTTTCCACATGATTGGGCCCCTAAAAGCACTCTATAGCCATGACATAACACACATGAATGGGCACAGAGCACTTTTCAAATGGCTAATCACACAGAAAATTAACCTTCATCAAATAAGGTATTAGATGAAGCCGCTCTAAAGCAGAGCACCTTTGGGCACTTGTGTTTCCTCCAAGGTTCATTTTTTTCATGGGGTAGGCTGGACTGCTGCCCATGCCAGCAGTGAGCTCCAAGCCAGTCCTGCCCCCAGGGATGTCAGTGGGGGAAGAAGGGAGCAGAAAAGAGAGCAGCAGCAGCAGCTCCTGGCTCAGGTTGGCCTGGCTGGAGATGACAGGTAGGAGGCCATGGTGGAATTGAGCCTCCTTTCCTTATAGGACCCCCCTCAGCTACCATGGCTGGGGAATTGTGAGGAGTCAGGTGGGGCCTACAAGACAAGGGAGCTCCATTCCTCCCCCCTGCCCCAGCTCCATCCAGGCAAAGTTGAGCCAGGAACTGCTGCTGCCACTGTCAAGAAATCTGGGTAGGGGATGGGGGAAGGGATCCCCCAAATCCCCCTTGTTTTGTATAAGTTTTGTAATAGCCTCAAGCAGAAAGTCATCTCAGCTTGTGGGACCCAGGCTTTTTTTCCAGTAGAAAGCAAAAAAGTCTTCAGTTAAGACAGTAAATTGTTGTTTAATTGTTGTTAATTTAATAATATTAATTTGGATTCCTTAAAGGAAGGCTGGTGTTTGCCAGTAGTGTTTTGCATGTGTCCATGTCAGCCTCTAGAATTGAGGTGAAGTTTATCTTAATCTCCATTGTATGTGGTTCTTAATGGCAAGATTGTCCAGCATTTC
>JAGPOW010003648.1:83012345-83024639 GCA_030014935.1 Caiman crocodilus
GTCCTGTGACCCTGGCACTTGTTCCTGCCATTGGCGGGGGGTCAGACTAGATGGCCTGCTCTAGGCCCCTTCTGACCCTAGGCACTATGATACTATGAATCAGGTTAGTATAGCCTAGGGATCCCATATTATTTTGGAGCAGATTTGGGGAAGAAGATCCAGGAATGACTTGGCAATTAATGAATTAGTGAATAATTGATTTTATGAATCCTCACAAAATTGTGCATGTGTGCGTGTGTGTGTGTAATGTGCATGCATATATATTTACATGTGAGTGTGTTCCAGAGACTGTCCACTCTCTGGTATTATCACTCAATGTGCAGATTCCATCTCCCAGTCTGGGCATTTGTAAAGATTGCAGCTTTCGTTTAAGTACTGTGCTGTTTGTGGGACCCTGCATTCAAACAGGGAGCAGTCCAAGATGTTCATCTTGTGATGTGTTGCTTTGAAGCATCTGTATCCAGATCTCAGTTTATTCACCTTGGCTCATTCTTTTCTGGCAAGTTCATGCCTAAGGACCTAACAAATTCAAGGTGGCTGCATATTTCATGGCCCAAGCACAGAGCCCAGAATCATTCTTGCTGTCCAAGCATAGTGTGTCCCCCGCCCCCGCACCACATACCTCTGATTGGCCAAGAAGCCCTGGAAGTCCTGCTCCACCACACAGATTGTCAGGTGGCCCCAAACCATGGCTTACTTACCCTAATTAAACCTGGGGGAACCATTAATCTATGCATTATTAAGCATGGCTTAATAGCTTCCTGGGGCTTAATCAGGTTACTTAAGTCATGGTTTGGGGCCATCCCCAAGCAGATCATGGCAATAAAATAAAATAAAATAAAATAAAATAAACTTAACAGCAAGCAAAGAAAAGCCCTGGACTCTGGAAGCAGATGGGGAAAGGTGGGAGTGGGGGGAAAGGGTATGCAGAAGGGGGACTGGGCCAGGGCTATATCCACACGGGGCAGGGTTATGAAAATAATGGAATGAGTGGCAGGGAAAGGAGTGGGAGATTGGGACTGGAGGTGGGGTTATGCAAATACAGGATTGGGGCTATGAAAGGAGGCAGGGTTATGCAAAATGACAAGGGATAGAATGGAGGATGGGGAGAATGGGTCCGCCTCTGCCTCCGCCCTCCATCCTCCCCCCCTCCCCAACCCCCTTCCACTTCTGTTCCTAGGCTAAGCCTACATCAGAGGCTCAGCCACTAATTTGCTCCCTCTGCCACCCTTTACTTCCCCTAGTGCTTCAGGATATCAGGATTTCCTAACATTTTCTCTTTTTGCAGCTTTCCTTCCAGCCCTGCCTATCCCCTCCCCATCTTCCCCCCACCCTGCTCCCACTCAGCAATTTTGCCCTTTTCCACAAGCCCTTTGTTTTTTCACAGGGCTCATACTTTTTCAGGAATACCACCTGAAATCATACTTTCTGTTAAAACAATGAAATGGCAGTTTTGGTAGGTCCTTAGTCATATTCAGTGGGGGACTTGTTTGGTGTTGCTATAAAACTCTGTAAGAATACGTCTGACTTTTCCCAGCAGTCTGCCCACTGCATTCCTACCTACAGCTGTAAGTTAGCACCCCCATACTGTTCCAGGCACTCATGGGCTTCATGTAGAAATGGTTTACTTCCAATTTTGATGAATAATTGATTTTGAGGTATATATGCATAAATCTCATGTGTATGAAACAGAGACCCAAATCATTTCCTGACACATTTTCTTGGTATAACAAGTTTTGCAAGTATTACCAGTTTGTTAAAGTATTACGCATATGTTAAAGAGACAGAAGGCCTTGGATTTGTGTCAGAGGAAGCTGTAATATTTCAAGGATCTGCCTGAGACTGAGGTGCACTATACTGCTTTGGGGCTTATCCCTGGTGACCATTTGACATTATCATCCATTTTAGACTCTCTTACAGGTTGCTGCATATGGTTACATTTATGCCATCTCTTTTCTTTCTTTCTGATTCAAATATACTTTTCTCTTCCTGGCTTTTTCAGATAGGAAGTATTATTTTTAAATCATACGGGGAAATTTCTCATAATCCTGCATATTTTAGAGTGGAATAGGAAATGTATCTCTATTTCAAGCCTTTCCCAGTCATTTTGATTGCCAAGATATTTTTAATTTGGCTTCTGTTCTGTTGCTCACGGTTTTTATTTTTACCCTCCAGCTCTTAATCCCCTGTCTCTTGACTAGGAACCTGTCTTACTTTTTTCTACCTCATCAGGGAGAGATAGTCCCTTGGTACTATGTAGAGATTTGAAGCAGGCAGTTTTGTTGGTGGTGGGTCTTTTAATTTGGCATGTGTGACCCAGAATTAAGTGTTTTGGTCTAGTGACTCTGAGACATTAGTTGCTGGTAAAGCCATTGGCTCAATGTAGGAGATATGTGTGTTTGGAAATTCTGGGAGACCTATTATATGGGAATGTATTGTGTTTTTACTTCAGTGTAGGTTTTGATCTTTCACTGCTTTGTGGTCCAGGGAATGTTTGCCAGTTTTATGTTCTGCCCAGACTTATTTCAGATGGGAGGATGATACACAGCTCAATGTGCTATTCTTTTATGACAGATAAACCAAGGTCCTTTTCTTCTTCTCCTCATCATTGTTGACTGTCCATGTAAAAGTTAAAATCTCCAGGACCTTTGAAGTAAACTTAGTGCCTGAGTAACATTCCTTTCACTAACAGAAACAAAATTTCAAGGCCACAAGCCTTTTATGGACTATTGTAGAACGCATATCAGCTCCTTTTATTTATCTCCTTTAAACAGTTGTCGTCCTTTGCAAAGTACTTGAAGACATTATGTCTGAAAGAATGCAAAGTGCTTTTTGAAGACAAGACTTTAATTATATTTTGGTTTTTTTCTTTTTTTTTTTGCAATTACATCATTCCAAGCCTTGCTTGCTTGAGTCAGAAATGACTTTTTGCCTTCTGAATAATTATTTTTTTGATATATCACCATGTAAATGCTAAGTACAGCAGTTATACCTCAACTTTCAAAATGCCACAGGCTATTGCTTTTTCTGAGCCTAACAGTATTTTTAATGACAAAAATGGGCAGATCACAATTTATTTTTGTTTACCGTTATGATACTATTGAGCTTGTTCTATCTATAGTTTTCAAAGCCCTTTATGTAGGAAATCAGTATCATTATCTCCATTTTTTAGATAGGAAAATTTGAGGTATAAAAAGATGAGGTGACTTGCCCAAATTCATGCAGCAGACCAAGAATACTTGTCAAGTTTTTGTATCTTTAGCTAGAACTCCATCCACAAGGTAACCCTGTTCTTTCCTTACCTTGTTAATAAACACATTCCTTGTCCAGAGCATACAGAGAAGTATTTGTGTAAAACACATTTAATTAAAAACCTACTTGAATCAGGAAAGTCTCTGCCATTCTCACTTGCTCTGCTTCTCCAGATCAAAAGAAGCATGTCCAGCACATTTGAAAATAGCTGTGTTTTTATAAAAAGGTACAAAACAATTTTGTAAATAACAAGCACAGCTCTACTTCCCATCTGCAAGCACAGTACTTATACAGTCACCAGTGTATTCTAGCAGTTTGAACATATACCACCTGCGTTAGCTAAATTTACCATGGCGTTTGTAGCAGCCTCTTCCATTCTCAGTGTGAGGACTGCTGTAAATGCTGGAGTGTAGTAAATGCCTAGTGTTTAATGGTACCCACTCGGTTACAGAATGGAAACTGCATGACTATTTATTGCATTTTTTCACAATGGTGGTAAATGCCATAAAACTAAGTGAAAACCAGTGTCATTTTAAGCTTTGCTATGATTCCTTTGTTTTCCCTTTAAAAGCCGTGCTTCACGTGCTTTAAAAAGATACTGAATATGCAGTTATTATGCTGACTTCTTTTAATCCGTCTTACCATTTAGAATAATGGGCAAAACCAATATAAAAACTGCTGGGATCTCTCCTTCATCTATATTTGAAGGATCAGGATCTATCAATGGAACAAGATGAACATAAGTTCTCAGAGCATTTGGACATCCATCTGCTTTGTGGTAGTACTGAGGTGGTGTTGTTGCCCTGATGGTCCAGGAAATATGAGGCAAGAATCCTTGTAGGTCACATTTTTATTGGACCAGCTGCATGGTTGGGATAGTTATCCTGTTTGTTTCATGTATAATCTCCCTTAACAGAGGCTCCACAGTGGAAGGGCCACAAAGAAACTGATGTGTTTTTATAAGCTTTATCTTCTGGTCTGTTAAATATGCTCTCCTTTCTGAAAAATTTCAAATATTTCATAATTACTGGGCCCAGTCCTCCATATTCTGAACTCAGTGACAAAAAATTTATTGAACTCAATGGCAGCAAGCTTATTGTATGTCGCAGATATTCATCCGTGGCTAGACAGAAAACAATAATTCCCAATTTCATTTCAAAATGTAATGAAGTCGGCCTTTTAAATCCACTTGATTACATCTACTAATGCTAGGCCCAGATTGAAATGACAGCTTTGTTTCTTAAGTCCCCTAATGATCATTGTAGCAGGCCAAAATGAGAGTTCTACTTAGATGATAAACATAACATCACTGAAGAAGCCATAAATCTTTCACAAAAATATTTATGGCAAAAGGTAAAGTACTAAGAGTCTGGTAACCATAAAGTAGTGAATATGATACAAATACTATTGGATAGAAATAATACCACTGATGGATTTCACTCTGCTTTGATTTGTTCAAAGAAAGGTAAATTAAATGCAGTCCTGAAACTAGGAGTTGTGGTGCAAAACCTGGTTACAGTAGTCAAAGTGATTTTTTTTTTTAATTGTTCAATTAACCCAATGCCAGCATGGTTGAACAACTGATGTTCAAGCCAGTTCCCTTCTTGCTGTAACATTCATCAATTTATTATCACAAATTTAGGGAATATCTCATGCCACTTTGGTATCCCTTCCAACCTGCTCTCAGCATCCTATTCCTATTTAAGTGCCTTATATGCTGAACTAACTAATGATTCCCCAAATTAGTATTATCTACTCACCTTTGCACTGCTCAAGCACATCCAGATGAGAGTGCACGTATGCTATGTGCCGCTGCGTTCTCCATGCTGAAAAAAGCAGAGCGGTAAACATGGTGGTAGCATCTGCTGCCCAAAACTGGAGCTGGGCTAGCCAGAGCCACACTGTGGCTGTTAGCTAGGCTCTGCATGTAGGATTGCTCCTGCTCGAACCCCAGGAGGCCCCTAGGACACCACCTAGGCGCTGGCCCCAGGCTTCCCTATCCCATCTGGGGCAACTTGCCACATGACAGAGTGCATGTGCATGGGAGTTTCCCGGGGACAAGTAGCAGCAACACAATTATGTGCTGCTGCTATATGTCTCTGGGCAAATGCATGTGCATGCTTAGCTGGACATGCCCCTTGAAACCTGGGATCATTCAAGGCACTATTTTTTAATGGAAGCAGCTCCAGAGCTGCCTTAGCTTAAACACTGAATCTAACTGAGAAGAGATGAAAGGCAGTATGTTCCCCTTCTCCCCTTCCCACAACAGTCCTGTCCCTGGCTTCCTTTAGGTACCATAGTAGAGAGGGAGGATGGCAAAGAGCCGCCCCGGGGACTATAGACTACCTAGAAAGTCCTCTGATGCACCGATTATTCCCTGGAAGTCACTTCTGTCCCATAAACTACACATGCATAGCTACAGTTCTACCTACAAGATGATTTAAAGAGAATTATTTTAATGAAACAATTACTACTGAAGGTTTCACTAGCTATTCAAATTTTATGAGATGAAACAACACTGCACCATTTAGCAAACATGGCAATAACAATGAAAGGCAGGTGGTTATGGTAAGGACGTAAACCAACACAACTGGCAATAACAATTTAGTTTTTAATATCAATTTATAATTGGAAAGG
Organism: Caiman crocodilus; assembly: GCA_030014935.1. Classification (NCBI taxonomy): domain Eukaryota; kingdom Metazoa; phylum Chordata; order Crocodylia; family Alligatoridae; genus Caiman; species Caiman crocodilus. The sequence continues at coordinate 83,018,235 of JAGPOW010003648.1, forward strand.
CAATGGCTGTTAATATGTCTGTCATTTGAAAAGATCAAGTTTGGATTTGTCTGCCAATGTTTGTCCAAACAATATTATTAGCGTGCTTGTCATTATGCAGTAAAACAGGTCTTTTTCCAGTTTTATAGCCAAATGTTACTTTCCCATGTGCCCTGAAAATGTCAGATATCTGTTTGATTTAAAGAACCTCAATTACTTGGGTAATGCCTTATTTTTTTCCAAAAGTCTTAATATTCTTGGTTAGTTTGGTGGAGAGGGTGCTGCCTGTCCATTTTCGCACATCACTCTTTTGCAACAGCTAACACTAATGAGAACATAGAGAGAGACACAAACCCTGGCAAGGTCCTGGCCAGTTCCTACATAGAAGGGGATTGTGCCAAAGCTCCTTTTACAAAATGGGCTAGAATTGGGAATAAGTGTGTGTATAAGAGGGGGGAAACTCTGGTTTTAAGCTTTTATGGAAAACATTTATTTGTCTACATATCATACACATCTATTCATGAGCTCCAGCAGACTATGTGAAATTGAGTTTACATACATAGATTGAAATTCACTTAGTTTCTCCACCTGATTATCCTACCAATCAGTAATAAACATATAAATTACATATTTCACTGCACTTCTATTACAGTTAGCTTTTTTTAAATACAGTTGTACATTAACTACTGAATTACTGGAAAATGTTTCTGAATGAAAAGTTTGATGAACTATCTGGAAAGCATTAAATAAGTAAGCAGTGTGCATGGTTTATTTCTTCCTTTAGTAATAAAAATATATGAAGTGTTTCAGTAGAGTTATTGATTACCTTGTACATTTAAATAGTACATATTTTTATTCTAGCTATAACTCTATTCAAACAATAAAAATGCTCCAGATAGCAAAACAATGACTTAGATAATGCCATAACACCATAAATATTATTGTAGAATTGAAGATAGTTCACTGTGTAATTTACTTACAGCGGACCTCATCCTGTTCCATTGGCCCAGTCAAGACTAAAAGAAACAAAGCATAATGTAATTTTGTACTTGCTCGCAGCAGTCTTATAAGATCTCTTATACCTGCTTCATGGCCATAAAGGTCCATTCTTAAGTCAGGGAGGAACTTCTACTTGACCACTGCAGATTCTATGAGAGCATTATGATTATGCTTGCTAAAAATGATGCATCTACTCCATTCAGTTTACTGGAAGGGTTGTGGGAAGCTGGAATTCTCCTACTCATAATCAATAGAGTATTCAGATTTCCATAAACTGCACCTTATGTTTCACCACTTTTTAAAAGTTAGCATATTCAAGGGTAGAATTTCAGTCATTAGAGTCTAATGTTCAAGCAAAAGTGGTAAAAAATTACAGCATATTTTTGATTACCCAACCTGCGTATATTTAGGTAAATTTATAATCCGTGTAATGGACAGTGCATTTCATTGAGTTCTGCTTCTGATTCAGTTACTGATCTGCTCTGTTTCTTTTAATCAGTTAATTCACTACTCTATGTCTGTATATTCCCTGACAATTTTTGTCTGTTCTTCAAATCAGGCACTTTTCCTTATTTGGAGTTAAGATAGTGCCTACTGCCCCGGAGTCCCAATCAAGGTCAGTAATATAATATATAACTATGCATAAGAATATAAAAGCACACAAGTGGCCTATGGGCAGAAGTGCAGTGTGACCTTCTGAAAAATCTAGCTCCCAGAATTGAATGTTAGTTGGTATCTTCACTACATTTGGAATAAATTAGGCACAGGTTCATTAGGCATTAATACTGACTATATGTGAAATTACTGCTGTAAGCAGGTAATCTTGCATAACACAGAAGCTTCTTGCCAGACCCTCTCATAGCCACAGTTTATGAATTAGACCATAGTTCTACTGCTGATACAATATGATAGCTGTCAAACTTCACTAACCTGTTGCCTGCTCAGAAATAGCATTAGTATGCCAAAATGTTAGCACCTTGTATCCATTTGACACAAACAGCTTTAAGTTTTTGAAAAAATAAAACAGTTCATATATTATCTGGTGTTTGGAAAGAACCTTCAAATTTTATTTATTTAATTTATTTAGCTTTTCCTTTAAAGCAGCAAAAGACTCTAGATAATTGTTTATGACCAGATTCTGCCTTATCCTGAGAATACTGTTTTTTATCTATCTGGTCTCTCTAGGCTGCTTTTTTTTTTCTGCTACTCTTTCTCTCATCTTCCCACCTTGTCTTTTTATTGTACACGAAAGGTAACAGGGCCTGATTGTACAAAATGCAAGGTCATTAATAGTTATTTATGGCCAAGTGGGTTAAACACTACTGAATTAGACTGGCAGCATCTTACATCCATTTCATAACCTGCTTGCACTGGGGTAAATGACAACATAAAGTACTGATTTAGCAAAACAACTCACAATGGTAACTACCCTCTCAAAATCACTAAAGTTGGGCCTTGATTTACATGGTATTTTTTTTGCAAAGTTTCAGTTATGCACATCAATTAATTGTGACCCTTTATTTTTGTACACGGTATGGATTCACGTTTATACAGTGCAGAGTGGTCGTCAAGATGTGCAGATGTGTCTAGAATCAGGTGGTTGCTTCCAACTTCCCTCCACCCCCATGCTGGTCTCAGTGTAGCTGGTAAGTGTGCTGTGGTGGAAGGGGAAGGGGGAGGAAGGGGCATAGAGAGGCAGATCAATGGTCCCCATGGTGAGGGAGGGAGTGGGCCAGGGGCTGGGGCAGGTGCTGCCCAACCAGGGCAGGGTGGGCATGAAACAGAACCGCAATTCATCCGAGGGACATGGGAGGGGTGGTTACCATTGCTGTAAGAGTGCATGAGGGGCATGTGCCCCCCAGGTCTGCATGGGGTGGGACAGGCTGCAGCTGCAGGCTGGAGCTGGGGCTGTGAGGGGCTCTTCTCAGCCAGGGTTGAGCTGAGCTGGGTTTGGGGTGGGTCGCAGCACTGAAAGGGGGCTGTGGCAAAATTTGTCGTGGCTGTAGCCCCCCGTGCAGCCCCCTCCCAGCACCACTGCCACCTGCCCCAAGCCCAGCCCCTGCTAAGAAAAGCCCAGTGCAGTCCCAGCTGCAGCCCGCCCTCCCTGCCCCACACAGACCCAGAGGCACATGCCCCCCATCCCAGGCCTTCCCAGGGCAACACCATACAAATAGAAATTGTGTAAAAAGATGTTGAGGGTCTGTGAGAAATAAGGGTTTAGATTACAGATGCAGCCAATACTTTGGCCAATAAATGCCTGTGCATGCGTGCAGCCTCAGAACAGCAAACAGCCAGCAAGCAGCAGAGCCCAGCAGCTTGGAGAGCTGTGTGCAGCTGGTAAGTCTGGTGCAGTGGAAGGGAAGGGGGAGGGATGGGAAAAGTGGGGGGAGTGAGGAGTGGGGTAGGGGCAGCCACTGCCCAGCTGGGATGTGGTGGGCACAGGACAGAGCTGCAGCTTATCCAAGGGGCATAGGTGGGGGGCAGCTCCTGCCGCTGCATGCACCCCAGGAGGGTATGGGGAAGCATGTGTCCCTGGATCTGTGTGGGGCAGGGAGGGCTACAGTGGTGGGCTGGAAATAAGGCTGTGCAGGGATCTTCTCAGTAGGTAAGTCTGGTGTGGTGGAAGGGGGGGAACGGATAGGGAATGGAGGGGCAGATCAACACCCCTCTGCAGTGGAGGAGGAGTGGGCCAGGGGACAGGCACTGCCCAGCCAGGACAGGGTGGGCATGGGACGGAGCCACAACTTATCTGGGGGGCATGGGCAGAGGGCAGGTCGTGCTGCTATGTGCACCACCGCAGGGCACAGTGGGGCTTGTGCTCCCGGATCTGTTTAAGGTGGGGAGTGCGAGCTGTTACCTCAGGCCAGAGTCAGGGCTGCACTGGGCTTTTCTTGGTGATGGCTGGATGTGGGATGAGCAGCAGCAATTCTAGGAGGGGGCTACAGTAGGGGGCTGCAGCCACCCAAAATTTTGCTACAGCCCCCTTCCAGTGTCACCACTCACATGAAGACCAGCTCAGCCCCTACCGAGAAGAACCCAGCACAGCCTTAGTTCCAGCCCACAACTGTAGTCCTCCCTGCCCCACACAGATCCAGGGACACATGCCCCCTCATCCCCTCCTGGGTTGCATGCAGCAGCAGGAACTGCCCGCCGCCTATGCCGCTTGGAGAAGCTGCAGCTCCATCCTGTGCCCACCCTGTCCCAGCTGGGCAGTGTCTGCCTCTCCCCCCTCTCCTTCCACCACACCAGCCTTACCAGGCGCACACAGCTCTCCAAACTGCCCAGCTCTGCTCCTTGCTGGCTGCTTGCTATGCTGTGGCTGCACTCACACACCAGCATTTATCTGCCAAAGCATTGGCCACATCTGGAACCTAAGCCCTTATTTCCCATAGACCCATGGTATCTTTTTACACAATTTCTTTTAGTGTAGTGGGTTTTTTTCAAAAACATAACCACTGTGTAAATCTAGGCCCAACTGTACTAATTTTAAATCCTGACGTACGTGTTTTGCTCATGAGAAACGCTGACTAGGAATGAAACTATTGCTTCCATACCCTGCCTAATAATTCCAGAGGCTTTCTGCAGCACCACCTCCAGGGTTATCTAGCTGAAAGTCAGGATTATGATATATCAGTGGGGAACATTACTCATTAAATCTAAGATTTTACAGTACTGCTATCTCTGCAGATAGATTTCTAGCACTTCTTAATGCACATAGTAGCCATGTGTTAACTTAATGCACATATGTAGTCTTTTGTAATCCACCATAGAGAAGTCATGTATTTTATAAAGTTTAAATAACCCATCATATTCTCAGTCAATAGTGCAAAAACTTCCCCAAAAATATCAGCAATTGTATTTTTAACTGTCAAAGGCAATAAGTTGTTTGCACATTTCTTTGACTTCTGTCTAAATACATCTCATTTTTGACATAGAGACCTTATTTTTTCTTTTTTTAAGGAAGATCAAAAACACAAATATGTAGTTCACAATTTAATTGGAATAAATTCATCATCATTTATTACTGTATAAAAGTATTTTACTATTACTTAATGCTAATTAAAACTTTGGATTTTCAAAATTATGATTGAATTTTAAGAAAAAAAAATGTTTAATTGCTCTGATATTTTTCCAATCTGCTTGCTTTAAAAAAAATATAGAAGTATCATTTTCTCATTAAAACCTTTAGATATATTCTATGAAAAATGCTGTCTTTTTACCACCTATATTAGTACCACACTACTAAGAAAAAAAAAACACAGAAAAACAGCTGAGCATCAAGGAGCAATAGGAAACAAAAAACATTGAGGAAGAGCAGAAGATATATTTCTGGTCATGGAGACAGCTCCTTCTTCCCCTTGTCTCCCTCTTCTTGCTTGGAGCTCCTAAGTGTCTTAGCCTGGATGTTCTGGATGGCGATACCCACCCACTACTCCTGACTGAGGGGTGGCCACATTCTGTTGCCCTCGTATGTGATTTGGGGACAGGGGAGGTACTGGGTGACTATGTCCAGGAAAGTGGTCCAGCACACAGAAACTATTTGAATCTATTTTTCATTGTAACAGGTGTCCAAGACAATCCACGTCCATCATGCCCCTCCCCACTATTGAGCCTGCCACCCCACAGGCACTGTGTGGTAGGGATGATCCTTCTCTCTCCCTCTCTCTTTCCCTACAATCATCTTCATCCTGCAGGCCACTTTGGGCACCAGCCAAAAGGTGGCCACAACACCTCGCATTTTGCCTGCCAGACTTTCTGTGACCCATGCCATCCCCAGCTCCTATTAAAGTCCGTATGTCCTGGGAGTGCTCCATAGCCCTTCCTTTCCCTCCCTTTTTCTCAGTGCTGATCCAGCCTTCTCCTAGCCAGAGACTCTGAGCCATGCAGCCCAGAGGTTTTAATGAGAGGTTTTAATGAGAGCTCATCTGAGCCATCCTTTCGAGTCCCATTTCCACCAACACACTCCCTTTTATTCCTCAAAGTGCCAACTGTTCTGATCAGGGATAGGGCAGAGGGTTATTTTTGCTCGAGTTTCCCCTCTCAGCTGGAAGCCTTGGCAAGCATTAGGCAAGGTTAGCCTGGCCAGGAGGCTAAGACACCTGGCTGAAGCAGGAAACACTGAGGATTTATAACAGAGCAAGCTGGGCTCTGGGAAGCCCCACACACTGCCTGAACTATGATTTATAGAAGGAAAATGTCTCCTCAGCCTGGGAAGGAAAATTTCCCTTGCTTCCCCTCCTGCCCCCCAAGATGGGGGGACCTGGGGGTGAGGGAAACGGTCCGAACTCCAGGTGGTCCCAACCCCCCCTTCCGAATGCCGCCTCGCCGCCCCGCCCGCAGGCGGGAGAGAGCGAGGGACAGGCGCCGGAGGGGAACGTGGAGCTGAGCCCGGCACCCTCCAGCCGGCTCCGCGAACCCACGAGGGGG
>JAGPOW010003648.1:83024739-83137367 GCA_030014935.1 Caiman crocodilus
CTGAGCCCGGCACCCTCCAGCCGGCTCCGCGAACCCACGAGGGGGGAGAAGCATCCACCCGGAGGGCAGCGGCCAGGACTCACCGCCATGGCCAGCGCCCAAGATGGAGTATATGTGAAAGAGAAAGAGGGAAAGACAGAAAGGAGTTCAGAGATTCATGATAGCTGATAGAAGCAAAATTTCTGCCTACAGCTCCTACTCCTTGCCCCACCACTACAGCCCAGATCTACCATCAGCTGCCCTACCCTGCCTGGAGCAGTGGATTCCCCAGCATGCATGCTGCATGAGGACTGAGCTCATACAGCAGGGTGTTGCTGGAGCCAGGGGCCTGGAGCCCTTTGCCTAGCAGGAGGAGCAAGCTGAAGCCCAGCATAAAGAATTACAGAGAAGTAGGACTGGAAGGGACCCACTTGCTCAGCAGGCCTCTAGTGGCATATCACAGCTGTGCAGGTGGGGGAAACTCAGAGAAGGTTTTTAAATGAAAGGTGTGGCTGGTCCAAACTCCAAGCTAGCACTAAGCTGGCCACAATCTGTGCAGCTCAAAGTATAATGTGTAGCAAGGCCCTAAACTATGTTGCTCTAAGAAAACTGTAACTTAGATTGATTCCTCCCCTGACTTTTTGAGTGTCTGTATGTGGCCTAAATGACTGAAACATTCTTTAATATCAGATTCTAGCCCCCTTATTCATGTAGAGAAAAGCTTCGATCCAAGGAAGGGCTTCAAAAACTAGCCTGAAGCATTTCTAACCTCCATGGCTGCAAAATAATTTTGCAAAGTTTTTGGGCTACGAGTTAGTTCCCTTTCACAGAAGGAGAACTAAGTCCAAAAGAATACCTTTGTGAAAGACCAACATTTTTGAGAGAAGAGTTAGTATAAAAGATATTAGTTCTTCAGTGGCGGGTGGGATGTGTCACACCCCAAGGTTTCCCTTGTGGCTGCATCCCTCCCCTCTGGTACTTCTGAGGCCTCCACTCAGATGGAACCCATGGTTCCAGCCTCCATTCAGACAGAGCCCCTGGCTCTCGGCTGTGGGGGCTGCCTGGCACGACTCCAGGCATACGGGATCAGGAACATTGTAACCTTCCCTTATAAGGTTTGCTCCATATTGGAGTCTCTGGAATCCCAGATAGAGGAGCTCCAGCCCATGGTGCAGAGGCTGTGTGGCATCAGCGATGGTGAACAGGAGACTGACTCCTACTGCTAGGCCCTTCACCCCAGAAGAGGGAAGACAACAATGACTCCAAGATCCCTTTCTGGTATCGTGTTGACAAGAAGGGTGTTTCGCAGCCTATAGGTATATTGCTGGTTCCTTCTCCCTAGATACAGCACCTTGCACTTGTCAGTGTTGAATTCCAGCCTATTCTTATCAGCCCACCTCTATAACCTATCTAGATCTAGCTGGATTCTATCCCTCCCCTCCAGTGCCCACCTTGTCCCACAACTTGGTGTCATCAGCGAATTTGGACAGCGTGCATTCCACACCCACATCCAGATCACTGAAAAATATGTTGAACAGTACAGGCCCCAGGACTGAGCCCTGGGGAACTCCACTGTCCACATCCCTCCAGGTCAAAAACGACCTGTCCACCACCACTGTCTCGGTGTGACCATCTAGCCAATTTTCCACCCATCTGACTGTGTAGGCATCAGTGCCACAGGCATATAGTTTTTTTAAGAGGATGTGATAGGAAACTATGTCTAAGGTCATCTTAAAGTCCAGGAAGAGGACATCCACCCCAACATCCTCATCCAGGGACTTTGTGACCTGATCATAAAAAGAAACCAGGTTAGTCAGGCAGGATCTGCCCTCAATGAACCTATGTTGGTTGCCCCTGAGCATTACCTCCCTTCTGGGTCCTTGCGGATGTGCTCCTTGATAAATTTTCTCAAAGGTCTTCCCAAGGTATGAGATAAGACTGACTGGCCTATAATTGCCTGGGTCCTCCTTTATCCCCTTCTTGTAAATGGGGACCACACTTGCCCTTTTCGAATCCTTTGGTACCTGGCCAGTGCCCCATGAGCACTCAAAGAGCTGTACTAGAGGCCCCACTATGACACCCGCTAATTCCCTCAGCACCCTTGGGGGAAGAGCATCTGGACTTACTGATTTAAACATATCCAGACCCTTCATAAGTTCCCTAACTAGGTTGTCCCTGACCCTAGGCATGGCGGTGCCTCCCCAGGTCCATCTGCAATTCTAGTGGGGGAAATGTCCCAGTCCCTGTTCAGGAATATGGAGGCAAAGAATTTGTTAAAGAGGTCAACTTTTTCATTTGCTGTAATCACCAGATTGCCAAGCCTATCCTGTAGGGGCCCCACGTTACCCAGTGCCTTCTTTTTTCCTATGTATTTGTAAAAGGACTTTTTATTATCCTTTATTCTGGTCACTAGCCCTAGCTCCATCTCTGCCTTGCTCTTCCTAACAGCCTCTCTGCAGTCCCAATCAATGGCGGTGTAATTCTCCTTGGTGATAGCCCCTTGCTTCCACTGTTTGTATGCCTCCTTTTTTGCCCTCAGGAATCCCTGGATGGCTTTGCTGAGCCATGGGAGCTTCTTAGCACTCCTGACCTGCTTTGTGCACATTGGTACTGACTCCCTTTGAGCTCAGAGGATTGTCTCCTTGAGGAACAACCAACCACCCGTCTTGGACTCCCATCTCAATCATTGAAGCTTCGAGACCCCAGTACCTCTCCTACTAACCTTAGCTTACAGAAGTTGGCCCTCTTGAAGTTGAGGACCCCTGCCTATCATTGCAACCATCTCAGCTTCCTTCCCAATTTCCTTATAGTGACCATGTCTACACATGCACTTTCCTGCACAGTAGACTAATTAGATGCAGAGTAAATCATCATTGGGCATCTCTACACAAGATGTCAAATGCTCAATAGACTAATTCTACTATGCATGAGCACATTAAGGCAAAAGCTATGCTATTGCATTAGTGTTACTAAAAAGATAGGTGCTGGCGGTACTGAGCAGTAATGCTAGTTACTGTACATTGAAGTAGTACTTGCTATTACAGATAATAAACTTAATACACAGTAACTATGGTGTTTTAGTGTACATGGAGATGTACCCACTGTGTATACCTGCAGTGGTATTAGGCCTCAGTAAACTAATTAACATTAGTACTGTTAGGGATTAAACACACATGTAGGTGCTGATCGTGGGTGTAAATTGTGCCCAGTCAGCCCAGCTAGCAAAGAAACAGACTCCTGCCTGCTGCCTAGCCACATGACTTTATACTTTCAGCACCTAGAACCTGGGGCAGAGCAGGGCAGGAGCAGCCCTGATGTAAACTGCTTTGCCCCAGCTCAAATTGCTGCTGTCCCAGGCACATGTATAGACACTGCCCCTGAGAATGGACTATTCTAGCTCAAACTGCTCTGGAGTTTATTGCTTCAAATTAATTGCATGTGTAGATACACCCTGTGTAATCCTTCATACAATGCTTAATAGCCTTTTTTTAGAAATGTACTAGCAGATATTCTTTTTTTCTTTCAGAAATAAAAATGTATAAGCCATGAACTGTACCTGTATGCACATGTATGCAAATCCACACAAACATACATAGTGAAGCCATTTTACTCTTCTAATATCAGGACTTTGTAAAATCATACAATGACTCCTGACAAAATGTATTAACTGTGTAATAATTATGCATCTCAAAAGGAGAAAAAGGCATGATTACATATATGTAAAATAATGCCTTTTTCCTGGTTTTTGGAGAAGTGATTCTACAAACACACACATACAACTTCTCCTGTCATTAAGATTGTGTGCAATTATTTAATATACAATATTTATTATTGCACTCGCTACATGAAAATACAGAAATTGGATTAATTTTGTACTTGCTCATCATAACAGTCCCCAAAATTATGGTCTCTAAATGATGCTCCGGGGACCTATAAATGGGGGAGATGTAGGAGACACTTCTAGAAATCAGTTGGCCAGCTCACTAGATAAAAAGGAATAGGACACAAAAACCCTTCAAAAATACATAGTAATGGATCACATGGAGTTATCGTTACTCATCATGTTATGTTTTGATACAGATAGCAAGAGGAAGCACACAGAAATGTGTGGATTGAAGTAATGCACTCATTTTATAGTGTTTTAGGTGTTTTAATAATCAGCACATAATTGAGCACCACTTTGTGAACTGCATTACATGTATGTAGAACTAACCTTTCCATTTTATTCTGCTGAGAAGTATTTTCTTTAATTGGCAGCATTTAAAAAGCATGCAGGTACTTTATTCATTTCTGTGTCCTCATCCATTCCTGTACCAGTACAAGACACTCATGTCATGAATCATCAGGTTTTATTAATTCATTATTTTTTTTAGATTTATATCCTGCCCTAGCTGCAAGGCTGAGAGAGAATGTCTAGCAAAATGTATACATGTGTGTAGGCTGGCTGTTTCAAAACCCTGGGTTCATGATACACTCTGTTTCTTACTTCAGTGCCTCACATTACACTTTTGTAATAAAGGGAAGCAAGAAAATTAAGCATTATGCTTGATTTGTAGCATGACATGGAGCAAATATCTGTGAAAAGGGTCTGTAAATGTTCTGGTAATAGGGCCCAAAGGGATATTATGCTATTTGTTTTACCATTTCTTAATTAAAGTAAGCAGTAAAATTTTACCATTTCAGGCTGATTGCATTAGGACATGAATTTGCATGTCTCAACAGGAGCTGTGGAGGACATGGGCAGTTTAAAAATGTTTCATTTTTTCCCCTCTAGTTGAATTCATAATTATATTGCTGTAACTTTGGGAAGGACTTATAGCTTTTCTGGGAAAATATGACTATTAATTTTGCCTTTTAAGAGTGGTATTTATTGTACAATGCTCTGTAATTAAGAAAAGGAGATGTAATACCAACTCAGTATAAAGAGGAAGGCAACAGTGTGGTAGCAGAAAGGAGTGAGGGAATGTCAGCAATCTTTTTCTCCATTTCTAGCTGTGCAATGGCTTTTCTGGCACCATTATTTCCTACTTTTACACAGCTGGGTAGAGATGGATCCCTTGTTTTTGCCAGCCCAAGTATTTGACAGGTGCAGAACATTTCTTTCCATCTGAGCAGAGCAAAAATGGGAGGCATGTTGTTATGTCTGTTTCCTTCCTGTTCCCAGGACCACAAAAACAAGGTGCCCCAAATCCAGGGCTCACTGTTGAGTGTTCAAAGAACCAAGGATGATGGAAGAAAAATCAAAAGGGGATAAAATCCATGAGGTGTTTTGAGAAATAAAATTAATTACAAACAGGTAGGGATGTACTTCAGTCAAATGTTTTCATTTTTCAGGGAAAGCAGGATATCCCCCACTTTACTTGAACACTAGGGAAAGTGTTCTGCCTGCAATGGTGCAAAATCACCTGGGGGAGGAGGGTGAAATACTTACTGGAAGTCAGCAGCAGCAAGCACAGAGCAAAGGAAACCATCTCCTACAGCACAGAGACCCCACAGAAAGTACAGCCAAGCTCAGTGATTGAGCCAATCAGACTGCTGATTAGCCCAATCCCTGGGCAACATGGAAGACCGGGCGGGGGGGGGGGGGGATTTAAAGAGATAGTGAATGTAGCACAGCAAAGCTAGCTGCTGAACTTGAGATCAAGATGAGTGGGAAGGCAGTCCACAAGGCCACGCACATTTTTGCCATGGAACATATGAAATGGTAACCTGAAGGCACTCTTCATTGTTCTGTTCTGCATGTAATGTTAGGCTGGATCTGACCATAAAAAACCCCAATATTGATGGGCACTAAGAATCAGAAGGGTACCTGAAGTGGAAGAGGTATGAATGTGAATGTGCTTTTACTTAGGCTACTGGAGTGGGTGGAGGGGGATTGAACTGGCTGATCAGTTAGGGCTGCGGTGATAAACTAGTTTGGAGCCCTGAAGAATGTGGCTATGCCTAGTGGGAGAGGGGAGGTGGGAGCAGGCTGTGCAAATCTGGGAGAGCTAAACTGAAGTAGTGGAAGCCAGCAGAGGTGGGAGGGCAGGAATTAGGAGCCTGCAGATCATTCTATATCAGTGACTTGCCCCACAGTCATTCCCTTCCCTGTTCCTGGTTCACCCCCTCCATCTGCCAGCTCCTGCACTTCAGATTAATTTCACACCCTTCCTAGGATTTTTTTTTTCAGCCACCATTTCTGGGCACTGAACACACCTGCAGCTGCCAAATGGGTGGGGAAGGGGGATGCCACTCAGCTCTCAGCCAATGAGCAATGTGAGGGGGAGCAAGAAAAAAAATGACAGCTGCTGGTGTGTAAAGTGCCTGAAATTGATCTCCATCAGTGTGATGGCTGCCTGAAAGCAGCCAACAGCCAGTGTGATTTAAGTAGATAACTACAAATAGCATATTGGAAAATGGTACATTTCTCATTACAGGAACTGTAAAACAAGTACTATCACTGGTTTCTTTGAACTTTCTGAGTAGCAGATGAAAAGAGATCACATACACAAGTAGTTATGATGGGTAGCTTTCCCATGCATAGTCACTGTCTTATCACTAGCATTCTCTATCTTTGCAATCCATCTAATCTTCTTGAACACATATGCATCACATGGCCCCCAAAAGTACAACAGTGTGGTCAATCAGAATATAAACATGATAGCTGATGTGTATTTGTGAGCATTGCTATCATGCATGCATGGGTCTCTCTGAATATTGCTGAGACAGGCCTCTCCAAAAAGCCTCTGGTTTCAATAATTTCCCTAGCTGTAAAAACTGTTCAGGGCAAACACAATCTCTCTGACATATTTATGCTTCAACCAAAATCACAATTAGGTTTGATAGAGTGGAGAGCTGTTCAAATATTCACATTTTCTCCAGTGGTTAACAATATAAGTAACCTCATTAATATTTCTCTGAAGACTCATGGAACATTTTTTTTTTCCCCTGTAGGTAAGCCAATTTTATTTGTCAATAGTTATTCATTATGATGAAGAGGTTACTCTTAGGTGCCCACACAGGGCAGTTGAGACATAGAGCCTTCCCTTATCTCTGGTCCAGGTAGAGTTGGGAAGAAAAAGGCATGACAGGTTGTGTCATCCTGCACAGACAGCGGGTGGAGAGCAAGAGGAAATGGTTGGAACTCTCAAACTCCCTGGCCATTACAGCTGAGGCAGCAAAGACAGGAAGGTAATTGATACAAAATAGTACTGAATTACTCTGTGTTGGGTAGGTTTGGAAAAACAGAAAAGGAATTGATTCTTAAGACCACTGTGGCTGCATCTACACGAGATGCTGACTGTGCAGTTGTTACTGTGCAGTCATTTAGTACTTGCATACACAAGTATTAAATGACTGTGTCATAACCAGTGTTACTGCACAGTAGCCTCCCTGAATGGCTCTTTGGTGATGCTAACTGTGCAGTAACTCATTACTACTGTACAGTAGCTTTGCATTATGCTTTGTGCAACACAATGCTGCTGCATGGTAGTAATGAGCTACTGTGCAGTCAGCGGCTCATGTAAACGCGACCTGTTTCTCTAAATCTGGTTTGAGTAATGCTCCTTCATGTAAAAACTGTTCAGGACAAGGATGTTCTTTCTCCCATGCTCATGAAGCACCCAACATAATGGGAACTAAATCACAGGCTTTCTTGGGATCTACCATCTGTTTTCTGTTTTGCACATTTGTAGTTTTATTTCATGTGAGGACATAAACGTGTCTGTGCTGTTTCCTTTTTCTCTTTTCCCTAAGGAAGTGGATGGTCTTAAATGATCTCAGCGTCAGGACAAATGTTGAAGGAATTGTTTCATTTTGGGGGATTGAATGATTATTCTGTTTACCAGGTAACAAGAACCTCTTTAAAGCCTGAAATCTGATTCCACAGTTTGAATTCTTTTTATGGATCCTCTCCTCTTGAGAAAATAACTATTATTCAAATTCCCTCCTTCCTAGGAATAGTTATCAATGTATGAGTTTACATACAGTAATTTTTTTCCTTTTATTTTTTTATTTAATCTTGTTAATATGTCAGTATGTGCATTATGTATTTATACCCATAAATATATTTTAGGCTTTAGGTGTTCATATCCACGTAAGAAAATATTCTATTATGTTTTTATCTTAGTAGGGAATATGACAGAGTTTATTGTGTCTCACAGCTTCTTGGATAACACAGCAATGTACTGCTTAATAACTAGGTCCTGATTTAATCTGCGATTCTTCATTTTTCATGAAAATCATGAAATTGAGTAATTTTCATGAAAAATGCAATTAGCAATGAAATGTCAGAATATGGCCACTTGTTGGGGAGTTCCCCACCAATCAGCCATATCCTGGTATTTTTTTACAACATGATGGCTCCTGCAGGCTGGGGAAAGCATTCCCTTCCCAGCAGTAAATGCCTAGCAGCCAAAGGGAGGGGCAAAGGGGTTGCAAAAGGGACACAGGGAGGAGAGAGTTTGGGGATGATTAGGGGAGGGGCTATTTGCTCCTCTGTGAGGGAAAACTGGGGTGCAGGGGATTGGGAGCACTTGGGGGGGGCTGTCTTCATATAGAGCCCTGTCACCAGGTAGGGGATGAGCTATTTGCTCCTCCCATGCATGTGTTCTCTCCCTTCATCCAGGAGGGAAGATTGGGGCACTGGGGGTGAGGGATGGGGGAGAGAACACACACATGGAGGGGCAAATAGTGCCTCCCCTATCTGGTGCCAGGGCCATCTGCCAAGGCAGCCCCAAGCTGCCCCCAGTCCCAGTTTTCCCACCCAGAAGAGCAAACAGACCCTCCCCTACCCATCCCAAAGCTCTCTCCTCCCCCTGCCCCTTTTATGACACCTCCTTCTTTCCCCTGGGCTGCTATGCTTTTGCTGCTGGCTGCTGTTCCTGCCTTTTCCAATGAGGCAGGGAGGCAGGGTGCTTTTTAGTAGCCATTAGAGGCCTTGGAAGCTTCTGCTGCTGAAATTAAATCTGTCCCTAACCTTCCCCCTTGCCAATCAGAGGGTGTGGGGGGTACTACGATCTGGGTGTGAAAATGGAGCTCCTTGCTCCAACTGGGCTATGCTATTAGTGTCATTGAAACCAGGTGCTACCTATAACATAGCTGTGGCTCTTTTTATTATGTACAGTGACTTTGAGATTCTAATTTTAGATAGGGGTCAGTATCTCAGTACAAGTGGATAATGCAAATATATTCCAAGAATCAACCTTTTTTATGGTGAAATCTGGTTCACAGAGGTGCATCTACACGTGTATTAATGTGCTTTAGTTAATGTATGTCATAGATGGGGAAAGACCGGGGTGACTCCTGGGCCCATGGAGGGAGCCCCAGAGCCAGGGGCAGGGTCTGGAACAGAGAGGAGGAAAAAAAAATAAACTTACTCACCACAGGATGCAAGGAAGAGCAGGGACAGCAGGAGAAGCTCGCGCGTGGCCTAGACGATGCCTTAAGTCACCTGCGGTTGGTGGATGATGTCACTCCTAATCACCTTCCAGCAGAGATAAAAGGGCCAGTGGCGAAAAGGAGTGGGGGCATGCACGTGGCTGCCAGGAGGAAGCCTGGCCATGGAGTCAGCTGGAGGCGCAGAACACCGGAGCTGGCTGCGGGCACTTACCAGCTGGAATTAAAGAAACCCAGGGATCAGCCAATGTCCAAGGACAGCACAACAGCGGCGGGGGAGCTGGGAGAGCTACAGTAGCGCAGAGGGGTCAACGGACCAAAGAGGACCCAGAGAGAGCTGCAGTCCACAGAAGACCTTGAGAGAGGGCTGTAGTCCAGAGAAGGCCCGGAGAGAGGCCTGCAATTCAGGCTACTGGCTCCACAAGGAAACCTAATAGGGGCAGGGTTATGCCTCTCTTGAGACCCATTGAGTTTTTATTTGAGTTTTGAAGGGTGTTTTGTGTTCCCCCAGATTAGAAGGGGCTGAGATCGTGCTGGCAGGGAGCTAGAGCGAGGGGTGAGCTCACTGATTGAGTATCTCAGGAAATATTTGGGCAACCATGGAAACAGCCAAGATCCACTGGGCTGGGTAAAGGGCAAGGTGCAGGGGAGGAGGAGCCTTGCAGAAGACATGTATGACGCAGGTGACTGACAAGGGTAACGGCGCTACACGAAGTTCCACCCACTGAAAGATTCAAGTCATAGCAGGCGAGAAGGGGCAGGCTGCAGCGTGGGGAAGAACCTCCTGGAAAGCCACCTGCGATGGCTAGGTGAGTTCCAGTAAGCTCTCGGAGCAAGGCAAGATGTATGAGGCCTGGTGGGTACAACGTACTTTAAGTCTAGTATTTCCATTTTGAGGTACTAGGAAAATGTACATAAGTTTTTCTTAATGTATAAATGCCCCATGAATTTATAGAAGTGTTGGGGGAGGAAAAGGGGAGGGAGGAGCACTTTAATTAGTGTAGCTCCAAGAGCCACACTAATTGAAGCTCCTGGACTGTAATGTGTATCAGCATCCCCATATTGAAAAATGGAAGCAAGGCACTTTGAACTAACACTTGTCAAACAAACTTTAATTTAAAACACCCTGCTGCCATTTTTCAGTGTAGGGATACTGTAACACATGACCCTAGCTGTAACAGTAGGGTCCAGTAATTACTGTAACACATGATAAATTATTGTGATAAATAATAGAATATGAATGACAGAATATGAAAGCTAATTAAGATGAAGTGTGGAGACTTTATAAATGACAAATACAGAGAAATCATAAAAAAATAAGATGTAATGAAAACTGATCATACAACTACCCTGCTTCTGCATAAAAGTCCCAGCTACAACTTTTTCAGTCTATTGAGCTAGATACTACTTAACATGGACTTAACAATTAACAATTTTGGTATTAATTGCAATTTACTCCAATTATATGTTTAAATACCAATTAAATGCACAGTGCATAAACTTCATTAGAAATTTAATGTATTAAAATACAATTGTGCACTTATAGCTTGTGTGATTTTAAGTTAATTACATGTCAAGTAGATTTATCCTTGATAAAATTAGTAAAACTTAATGAGTTTTCTTTTAATATTCAGATTTAACTTGTAGACAGTGCAAAAATTTCGAAATGAGGAGTAGCTTAATACTTACACCTGCTTTTTTCACTGGCTGTCCTGAATCAAACTAACTTCTAACTGCTGGGAACCAGGAGCTAATCTTATAGCTAGCCTGGCATTCAACCTTAACATAGATAAAAATAACCTACCACAATGTTGTCTGTTGTCATCACTTTGTTCCTTTACCTGATTATGAATTTCTATGTTTAGATCAAGTATTCCTTCTTTGACTCAACAATAGATAAAGGAAAACCAAATGAAAAACTATATTTTGATTGACACAAGAAGCTAAACATATTCTAGGATTTGGTCATATGAGCTAAAACATTTCAATATAATACAGAAATGTCCATACCTATGACAGATTATTTACCCTGGCAAACCGAAATTTAAATATAAAAAAAATATATATTTACATTTCATGGGATAAAGGCAGCTCTAACACACTAGTATTTTTTACAGTAACAAACCAAAAATGCATGTTTGTTAATTATATTGTGTCTTGGTCATTTAGGATTATTCTACTACCCTGTACTTTTATTTGTTTGTACTGCTTCTGGCTGCTTGGACTGAATAAAATGTTAATGAAAAATCTGGAAACAAGAAACAGGAAAGAGATGAATAGTCAGTTATATAAAGAAAGCCAAATACTTCTTAACTTGCTACAGGCTTTTTTTTCTAAATAGATTCAAAGTCACCATAGTAAGGCAGCCAGGAAATATGTGCATTGAAGATTGAACATCAAAAGCAGAAGAGCAGGTAATATGAACAATGCATCTGTGATAGCACAGGCACTCTGACATAGAATCAGAGAATTAGGGCTGGCACTACACCCAAGCTGGGTGAGCAGAGCAGGCTGTACAGCATCTTATTTTTCATCCCTGGAGCCATTTCAGGCCTCAGCATGTGAGAGTAACTGGCCTCAACATGTTAAAGTAGCTTCTATGATTGACATTGAGCCAGCGACAGATGTTCACTTAAAGACAGCATAGAATGTGATGCACAGTCCCAACAATTTTGCTTCCTGTCATGCATGCAAGGAGGTGTGATTGTGGGACTGGAGATCAGATCCTAGTTGTGGCTAATGGCAGTGCAAGGGAAGCCAGGGATCATGATTCCATCAGCAAGTAGAAGCCAGTCAGCTAATTAGGTCTTCCAGCCTCAGGAGCTCATTGGAGCCACCTGATGCTTGGGAGTAGCTGGCAGTAACCTGTTGCCTTGCCATACATGCAACTGATGGGAAACAGCCATAATATAATTACAGATATTTTGGTCAATAACATTGTAATTTGTTTCCTATCTTGTATGCATACCAGCCCAACCTCTGGCTTTTTTACTTTTCATTCCATCCAGAAAGAGCATACACCAACTGCTGGAACTTCCTTAGCCTGATGAAGAGTTTTTGAACCCAAAATCTTGCTTAATTTTTTTTCCCAACTACTTAAGTTGGTCAAATAAAAGATATTGGATTCACCCAAATGTCTGTTCAGGCATCTCCGGGTAAGTAATTCTACCCAGAGAAGAAATCCAGGAGAATTCTGTCAGGTCCTTTGAAGATGTATACGTAGCCTTAGACATCCTAGCTAGATTGAAACTCCATATGAACCACAAATAGACTAAGTTTACTTCGGTTTTGATATGTTATAATATGTTATTTTCCTCATAAATAATGTTCTCTATCTTGCCATCCTTTGGTCATAGGCAGCTGAGCAGGAATTTAAAATCTGTCTATTTTCAAGGCTTCTCAGTCTATCAGACAGACAGTTTCTTCCCTCTTTCCCAGAGACAGCTTTGCCCTCTATATATCAGGCTGCCTTCCTCTTAATTAAGTGAAACATAATTTATTTTACCTTGAAAATTGTTAAGGTTTGTTTTAAATATCAGAGTGAGGTTGTAACAATGTACTGATTTTCCTTTCTAATCAGGTGTAACTTGGAGAAACAAAATAGTATATTCTCCAGATAGTCAATGTTATCCTCCATTGCTGATGCTATTTCCTTTTCTTTGGTGAATTCCCAAAAAAAAGGATGCAGAACATTTTTAGCTTCAAATGTTATATTTCACAAGACTTTCAGTTCTTTCTGTAACTAGCTTTCCTCAGAAACCAATGTGATTAGATTCTAAGCTGTTCCTTGCTATAGATGCTAGTTTACAACATCAGGATTTATCTGTTTCCTTTTGCTCTGCAAAAAGAAAGGATGCCCTCTCCTCAACATGCCATATTTTTCTTGTACATTTCATGCTCCCATGTAAGACACATACCTTGCTTTGGAAAGGCAGAATGAATCTTTTATTTCCTCCAGAGTCTTCCCTGCCATACCATGGGATCACCATGACTGAATGCTCTCAGGTGTAGTGGTGACTCATAAGTGGCGTACGTGTACCACTTGAGCATGGTGGTGCACCCCCTACAAAAGGGTGGTCTGTGCTCCCCACTGGTCGCCACCGCTGCTGCCGGTGGTGGCTGCGTGTGGTTGCCAACCCTCGGTTGGCGCTCGCCACCTGCCATCCTGCTGCTAACTGTGCCGGAGGCATCTGCAGGAGCTCCCCTGCTTACCGCTGCCATGCTTCTGCTGCAGCCACCATGCTCCTGCCACTGCCTTGCCCCCCCAGCCACCAGGGGCACACATCATTCATGTTCAGGTGCACGTAGGAGGGACAGAGTCCCAATTTGGCAGTGGTTGTGATGACGTTAAAACTTGAGTTTTATGCAATTTCTCTTCACCACTGTCTCTTTACTAGACAAAAATATTCTCTCTACCCCACCTTTGTAAACTGTTAGGGACCATTTCAAGGGCTATCCATGATTATGTCTCTATTTGTAATGTTACTTATCTTTTTACAGTGTTTTGCTCTCTCATAAACAACCAAACTATGAGGGTTTCATACTATATGTCTTTGTCATACTACACTAGTTATCAGTGCAGAGTGTCAAAGTAGATGCTATCAACTACTAGTTCCATAAGCATTTGACCATGCATAGGATGCACCATGTGCCTAGAGGCAACACTTCAGACATTTCAAGTGTTAGGACCTTCAGGGCATGGTACTATTTTGCAATGTTGTAATGTAATAATTGTGCATGCCCCAGTCTCCCAGGTAGGATTGGAAGGTATTTCTCCCTGGAAAAAAAAGGTT
The DNA here is from genome assembly GCA_030014935.1 of Caiman crocodilus. Lineage (NCBI taxonomy): Eukaryota > Metazoa > Chordata > Crocodylia > Alligatoridae > Caiman > Caiman crocodilus. The sequence goes on from JAGPOW010003648.1 coordinate 83,038,890, forward strand.
AATTTTTACCCTGTAATAAACCAGGGAGTGAACAGGTGTCTGAACATAGCTGTTTCTGCTACTAGAGAATGGATCATTAAGATCACAATAAATCAGTTTGTATACAAAGAAACTACCGATCCACATTCAATTCCTGAGCCTCACTCAATTAAGGCTAATGACTGGAGATTCCCTGGGAAAGCTTAAATCTACCAGAAGTTGCTCAAAGATGCACAAAATGAGAACCTACCTTGAAAAGAGTGTAACTCAGAGGTGGACAATTATTTGAGTTTGAGGGCCACTTAGGGAATTTTGCTGAGCTGTCATGGGCTGAATCAGCACTTTCCTCCCCTTTCCACCACAGCTGACCAAATATCTCTGAGTGGCTCTGCTTCACGCTGAAAGAACAGCTGGGATGGAGCCATGGGTGGGCAGGGAGAAGCATCCAGGAATTAGACGGGTGGGTGGGGTTGGGGCTGTATTCTCCGGGCTGTGACAGCATAGGGCTAGGGCCCTGGGGTAGAGCTGTGATCTACAACTTGCATGTCCTTGTGACATGCACCAGTGCCTTGGGCAGCTGCATATGAGGAGTGGATTATATCTCTGCCCTGTGCCCAGCCCCACACTATCACCACCCTGCAATCCCAGGGTCTTCATGGAGACCAGCCAGGACCTGCATGGGCAGGGCACCTGGCAAGATGGATGGGATGCTGTCCCACCTCTGGCAGCGGGTGTAGGGCATATAGGCCAGGGTGCATGGGCAGCTGGGCTGGGTCTGGCAGCAGTGGCAACCAGAATGAACAACTGCTGGTGTGGTTGCCAGGAAGCCAGACCAACTACTATGTCACCGCAGCCCTACTGCATGCTCAGGGGTGGTGAGACTGTCTGCATGTGCTAAAGATCAGCCTGCCTCCTGTGCCTGGGCTGTGTGGAACCAAAGGATCTGCCACAAGCCATACAGAATCCCTTGGTGGGCAACATAAGGATTGCTGGCAATATTTTGCTCACCTCTGGTGTAAGTATCCAAGAAAGGAATCAGGACTGAGACCTGGCCAAAAAGGGTATACGCTTCAGACTTTTGGAACTCTGAGTAAGGTTTGAGCTCTCAGAATTTCACTAAAGGAGCCATGAAAATAGCCTAAAGGTATCCAAAAGCCTGAGGGCCTAGTGTTAGTCTGAGGAGTCATGGGTACACCCTCCCTGTATCTTGGATGAATTTCAGAGGTATTTAAGAGCCTTTAAGAGATACTCAAGAAATAACTCTTCTGTGGAGTCCCTGGCAATGATTCATTTGCTAGAGAGGTTAGAAATCTAAAATTCTAAGAAATCTATAAATCCTGGGCACAATTCCTTCAAGAGCTGCAAACATAGAGAGATAAATCCCAGTCATTTATGATGATTAGGGACTCCAGTCTAGGTGTATTCAAAATGACAATGTCCCAGTTACTCCTGCCCACTATCCTTTTGCTGTAGCTAGCACACACCAGGTTTGCTTATTGGTTCATCGTCTCAGTCCAGAGGATTGGACTAGATGAACTTCTAAAGTCCCTTCCAGCTCTACTTTTCTATGATTCTATGAAGTAACCTGACTTAATTGACTAACCAAGCATTCCTCAAATGAGAGGAAATCTCAAATTGTCATTGAATGGATTGACTCTACACTGCTCTAAGTTCTCTCCCCACTGACTTCCATTTTATACTTGAGTTAGGGCAGGGATGAGCAAAATATGGCCCATGGGCTGCATCCAGCCTGCAAGGCCATTCCATCTGGCCCACGGGGCTTCTAAAAAATTTAGAAAATTAATATTTATCTGTCCTTGGTTCCTGTCCAAAATGACAGGAGCCAAGCTCAGTAAGACCCAGGGGAAGCCCTGGTATGCTCCTCCAACAGCCAGAAGCCCCAGCAGAGGCTTCTGGCCTGGGATCATATAGCTCCCTGGCTGTATGGGAAACTCAGGTAAGGGGGAGAGGAAAAAGGCAGGGAAGGAGCCTGGGGAAAAGCTGAGCATGGGAAAAAGTGGTGCTTCCCCATTCCATGGCTGGCACTCCCTGCTGCAGCTGCACACAGCCCGCATGGGACTGTCCTGAGCAGGCACAGGAAGCCCCATGCAGGCTGCAAGCAGCTGCAGTGTGGGGCACCAGCTATGGGGCAGAGAACGAGTTGCTTTTTCCCGTGCTCAACACCAGTTTGTAACCCACCCCACAGCCAGTCTGGGCCCTGCACCAGCTCCAAGCTTGCCTGTTGGGGCTGCGCCACAACAGCAGCAGCTGCAGCCCACCCCCCCGCCGCCCCTTGTCACACTGGGCAGTGTTTTCTGCTGCTACTGGTGCCTGCCCGGAGCTTGTGCACTGGGCAGCCCAGAGGCAGGCGTGGCAAGCGTGGGGCCCCTTTCTTCCATGCCAAGCAGCTGCTGCTGCCATAGCGCAGCGCCGATGGGCAAACCCAGAGCCGGTGTGGGGCCCAGGCTGGCAGCAAGGTCAGGTTACAAGTTGGTGCTGAGCATGGGAGAAGTGGCCCATGGCCAGTGCCCCATGCTGCAGCCACTTGCAGTCCACCTGGGGCTGCTGTGCCTCCTCAGGACAGCCCCATGCAAGGTGCATGTAGCTGCAGCAGGAAGTGCTGGCCATTGGGTGGGCTAGGGGCCTCTTTTTCCAACACTCAGCACTAGTTCCTTCCCTGCCGGCAAGCAGGGGATCAGGGCTGCACACTGCCCCTTGCTGGTACCGTGGGGTTGGGGTGTCACTGGGAGTGAGCAGGTGCAGGAGCCAGAGCAGGGCAGAAGAACTACAGGTCTCGGCTGGCAGGGGCTTTATGGATCTGAGCCAGCTCCCCATCTCCCTGCTGGTGTAGCTCAGCCTGACTCCAGCCTGCACCCCACTCTGGGCCCTGCCAGTGCTGACCCTGAGACATCGGTCCCAAGACATTGGAACATTAGTCCAAAGATGGTGACCAGGGGGTGGGAAACCTGTCAAGGGGTGGGGCTACCCATGTGGCCCTCGAAAGCTTGCCAAAATTGGGTTAGCAGCCCTGTGCCCAAAATAATCGAAGATCATGTTCCCTATGAATCCCCTCTAGATCTTGTAGCTATCTAATGAAGAGCAAAAGAGGAAACAAGCTCCACATGGCCTATCTTCACATGTCCAAGGAAAAAAAAGAGTTGAAGATGCAGGGAATAGATAAGGCAGATCTGAGTGGGCATGAGTACATTTCCTGTGGGCAAACAGATGATTATCTCCTCCCCTACCACTTAGTGGTAACTTGTTGTAATAATTCAGGTGTCTACCATCTGATACTTGCTTGTTTGCCTTGGAACCTGGTATAATTTACCTTAGTGTGCAAAGCGTAGATAGATTGCTGTAGTGCAAATGTGTCATGTTTCTAGGCCTGAGTTTTGACTGATAGTTGAAATAATCTGACAAGTGGTATGACTATAAACTTTCTTTTCTACATTTTCATATTTTTATTGTTTGGGAATTTTGTTGAAGAGTACTAGCCTGTGGCAGAAAGCTAAAAGGAGGAAAGTTCAGCAAAATATTGAACGTTCAATAAGATGAGTCAGACATTTCAGTAGCATATTTTGTCAGTGATTTCTGGGTTAAAATGAAATGAAAAGTATTTCAAGAGACTACAAAAGACTGTCATATATTACATGCTGATATCTAGCACTGAGCATAGAGGAAAAGAAAGTCAGAAAAACAAATTGTGCCCAAAAGCCTATAGGCAGTAATACTTCTCAGAAAACCCAAACAATTTGTTTTTTCATTCTTTTTTAATACTTGCTACTGTGTTCTCCTTCTTAGATAACTTAGCTAAAAATAATAGGCTTGTCCCTTCTTGCTTCATTTCAAGCAAATAAGTATGCCTCTACATTGTAGTGTCGATACACAATGGGATTGTCGTCTTTGCAGAGGTAGCTTGAATATTGTGACCTTAACTCAAGTATGGTGAGGCTTTTAATCTGAGATGGCTACTCTTCAGAAGAGGAGGACATAAACTATAGCTCAAGTTAGCAAATCCTATCAGCAATAATAATTCTGTGTTGCTGTTCTAGTCATTCTCTGCAATTTATGTGCTATTATACATATTTTGCAAGGCACTCATTACAGGGCTTTGCTATAAGACATTTACAACTGCATAATTGGAATCGGTTTTGTATACTATTCTCAGAAAGCAGGTCATGATTGAGCAAAATACAAACATCTGTATAAGTTTATGCACTTGAAAAAAACCCCAAGATATTGGGTTTAGCCTGGATCAATATAGCCATCTCTAAGCTAAGTGGTATACCTGGAGTTAAAGCTAATACTGTATAAAATACTTTCCAAATTTATATACATGCATTTATGAACATAGGACTGGAAAGGACCTCTAGGATCATTGAGTGTGTTTCCCTGATACTACAGGCAACCTTGTCATATAATTGCTATCATAAACTTCTCAAGCAATATCTTTAAACTAATTAGGGGGTTTTTTTTTGTCCCCATTACTCCTGCTGCAAGACTGGTATAGTCTCTTGTCCTTTGTATTGACAACCTTTCCCAACTTTATGTCACCAAAGTATTTCAACAGTTCCTGATTTTTGTCTCTTTATTAAAGTGACCTTTTTTTATTTGACCAAAGCCTTCAACTCTGTTAACTGTGAGGCTCTACGGAAGAACTTACTGAAGTTTAGCTTCCCAGGGAAATGTATTATGATCCTAAAACTCCATCATGACCAGGTGACTGCCTCCATCCTATGCAGTGGCTCTGCTATTTAGCCCTTTGCCATTCAAACTAACATCAAGCAGAGCTATGTGATTGCACCTATTCTGTTTTCTGTCTTTTTTATGGTCATCAAAATGCTCATCCATGACCATCTGCCACACGGCATTAGCATCAAGTACAGGCTGGACAGGAATCTTATAAATTTTTCCCACCTACACGCCAAAACCAAAGTTACATTGGCCTCAGTTGTGGAATTTTAGTATGCCAATGATTGTGCTGTTATTGCATATGCTGAGGATGACTTACAAATGGCCCTTGACTACTTCTGTGAAGTATACCAGTGCCTGGGACTGACCCTTAACATCAGAAAAACAAAGGTGCTTCACCAGCCTGCTCCCTGCTCTTGGCTAATCAACTTTGCTGGCAAGATTCTCACCAATGGAGAGGAGCTAGAGAATGTTGAACACTTTGTATACTTTGGTTGCTATCTTTAAATATGGCCAACATCAGCAAAAAGATTCAGTATAGGATCTGATGTCCCAGCTCATCAAAGACTGAGTTGGCACATGGATGTGCCAGCCTTCAGAAGCCTGAATCATCATGTATTCAATGAGTATGACATCAGGACTTGAACAAAGCTCCTACTATATAAGTCTGTGGTAACCTAAACTTTTCTCTTTGGCTGTGGAGCTTAGGTGATCTCCAGGGACCACCTGAAAGCGTGGAAAACCATCAACAGCACTATCTCTGGAACGTCTTTGGCAAAAAGTGGGAGGATAACTGTATGAATGCCAGTGTCCTCACTGATGCTAACACGATGAGTATGGAAGTGTTGATTATTCAACATCAGTTGTGGTAGACAGGGCACTGTGTGAGCATGCCTAATGCATGTTTACCAAAACAACTTCTATACTTCCAACTTGTCCAGGAACAAAAGACACATGAGGGCCAGAGGAAATGCTTCAAGAACGCCCGTAAGGTAAACATTAAAAAATGTGGCATTGATACCACAAATGGGGAAAATCTAGCCTTGGACAGGCCTACATGGTGACATCTTGTGAGAGCAGGTACAGCTTACTTTGAGGAAAACTGACTCACCCTGGAGGCAGAAAAACAACAGAAATGGAAGGAAAGGAAAAAAAAACAAGAAACCTCTAGTCCAACCCTCCTTTTAATCACCACCTGTGGTGTTTACCAGAGAGTCTGTAGCTCTAGGATCAGACTTCTTGGCCATCAATGGACTCATTTACAACCCTTCACTTGACCCATGGTAGTGATCATCCTCAATTGTGAAGGATTACTGACACCACTTTCAAATTTTGTCAAAATCATTAATGAAATGATTCAAAATTATGGAATTCCACTCATAACCTTCTTGCAAATCAAGTTTCCTTTTCAACACAGCTCACTTTTAACTCTTTATCACATTTTACAGTGTTTGTATAAGTACTTATTTTCTCCAGTTTACCTAATGATTTCCCATGTTAGACTTGACAGAAGGTTTTTTACAACCAGGCGACAAAGTCCTTGGATGCTGGTGTTGAGGTTGATGTTGTCTCCTTGGACTTCAAAAAGGCCTTTGACACTGTTTCTCACCCTGTTCTTATAAAAAAAAAATAGCAAAAAAAGCCCAACTATGCAACTGTGGCATTGATGCCTACACAGTCAAAAGGGGGGCAAATTGACTAGATGGTCTCACTGAGAGAGTGGCGGTGGATGAGTCATTTTTGACTTGGAGGGATGTGAGCAGTGGAGTGGCTCAGTCCTCAGGCCTATGCTATTCAACATCTTTATCAGCGATTTGGAGGTGGGCGTGGAAAGTAAGCTGTCCAGATTTGCTGATGACATTAAGATGTGGGGAGAAGTGGGCACACTGGAGGGGAGGGACAGAATCCAGCTAGATCTAGACACATTACAGAGGTGGATGGATGAGAATAGAATGGAATTCAGTGCAGACATTCCTTAAAAAGGATGTGGCCTGCCTTGAGAGGGTTCAGAGGAGGGCCATCCATTTGGTTGGAGGGCAACAGGGCAGGCACTATGAGGAGAGGCTGAGGGATCTGAACCTGTTCAGCCTCAGCAAGCGGAGGCTGAGGGGGGATTTGGTGGCTACCTACAAACTCATCAGGGGAGATCAGCAGCAAATTTGAAGGGCCCTATTCCCCACAGCAGCACCTGGGGTGATGAGGAACAATGGCCAGAAGCTGCTGGAGAATAGATTCAGATTAGAGATTAGGAGGCACTATTTCATTGTTAGGGTAGCTAGGATCTGGAACCAACTTCCTAGGGAACTGGCCCTTGCTCCTACCTTGGGTAAATTAAAAAGAAGTTGGACAAACACCTGTCTGGCTCGTGTGATCCCAGCATGTGCTCCGGCCAGTGGCAGGGAGTCAGACTAGATGGTCTGTTCAGGTCCCTTCTGACCCCAAACTACTATGAAACTAAGTGCACAGTGCTGCATCTAGGGAGAAGGAACCTGCAACATACCTATAGCTGAAGAACTCCCTTCTCAACAACACAGTGACTGAAAGGGATCTTGGAGTCATTCCTGACTCCAGGTTGGTCATGAGCTACCAGTGCAAGGAAGTGGTCAGTAAGGCTAACCGTACATTGTCATTCATCTACAGATGCATCACAAGCAGGTCCAGGGAGGTTATCCTTCCCATCTTTGTGTTGCTGGTCAGGCCACAGTTGGAGTACTGCATCTAGTTCTGGGTGCCGCACTTCAAGAGGGATGTGGCAACCTTGAGAGGGTCCACAGGAGGGCCACTCACATGGTCAGGGGGTAACAGGCCAGGCCCTATGAAGATAAATTAATGGACCTGAATATATTCAGCATCCACAAGAAAGGACTGAGAGGGGATCTAGTGGCTGTCTATAAATTCACCAGGAGGGACCAGCGGAAAATAGGTGAGGCTCTGTTCCCTCAGACACCACCTGGGATAACAAGAAATAATGACCACAAATTGATTGAGAGCAAGTTCAGGCTTGATATCAGCAGGTATTACTTTATGGTGAGGGCTACCAGGCTCTGGAATGGTCTTCCAAGGGAGGTGGTACTTTCCCTACCTTGGGGGTTTTCAAGAGGAGGTTGGATACATAGCTGCCTGTGGTATTATGATTCCAGCACTCATTCCTGCCTAGGGAGGGGGTCAGATTTGGTGATCTGTTCAGGTCCCTTCTGACCCTAGAAACTATGAAACTAAGTCGTGAGAGATCAGAAATGCTATTTTTTCCTTGTTGGAAAAAAAAATCAGTTATATATAACATATTTGTCTAGCATGATCTACCTTCGGTAAACCCATCTTCTAACTTGTCCCATTTCCATTTATTTCAATGTTCTTAATTGTTCTTTCCTTCAAAATTTGTTCTGCAGCATTTTATACTATTGGTAGCAGATTAACAGGTTGGTAAATGTCTGCCACTACATCTTCTATTTTCCAGTCTTATGGAACCAGCCCTGATTTTTAGGACTGGAACCAGTCTAATTTTTAGACATTAATAATCCTTGTTCCCGGAGTTGTGATTTCAAGTGCCAGATTTTTCAGTATTCTGGGATGAAGATTACTTTGTGCCCCAATTTTAGCATATTAAGTTCCTTGTATTTTTTTCCACCTTGGATGAGGTAATGTATAATAATACACTTACACCCACAGTCTATTTCATCATTAGAGTAATTAGGGGAGGACAAGTGGGGTACTAGTTCTGCACACTGATTTAGAGGGGGTACCAGAATGGCAGCCTCTGGGGAACTCTGGGACGCTCTCAGTTTGGCAGTAGTGGACCACTGTGGGCAGTAATAACAGCAGCCAGGGAGACAGTATAGGGAGGTAAGCACTGTCCCAGTCTCCTGACATTTGATATCCCCTTACCCCTGCCCAGGGCATGAACACTCCTAATTACTCTTTGGTACATGGTCTTATTTTATTATGCAAAGTATCCTTTTTGTTCCTAAGTTTTGTATTTATTAAGACAATTTACATGCAAAAAAGTATCCTTTTTTATCCTTTTTTTCCTTCTTTCAGTTTGCTATTAAGAAGTATGCTTATAGTCATGTCCAACTGAACATATTATTGAGAAGATCATATTAAATGGTGAAAGCAACATGACTCATATAGTACGTGATCATTGTCTTTACAACAAGGTAAATTTACAACAAGTAAATTGTAGAGTCTGCATAACTGCAATTTTCACAGCAAAGACAGTGGAAAAATACATTGAAACCTTTTACACTTTGTACCAGGTGTAGTGTCCATGTGGGTATACCTGCATAATAAACAACTCCAGTCATTTTTCTATTCAGATAATAGTTTTTATGCATGGATGTGTTTTTATAGATGTAGCTTTTTTACCCACTGTACCAATATGTTGCACAAGTGGATTCCAAGCCATTCTCCTATTAGTGACCTTACTTTCCTAGTAGGCTGTCTCAGGACACCAAGGGGTTCCTGCACCTTTAAGAGCAGAAACAGGTTAGCAAAGGAGCCTGGCAGGCTACACAGAGCCCCACAGTTGCAGGGTGCCTGAGTAACAGGTTAACAAGGTAACTAGCTGGCACCTGCAGGCGGTCAGCTGACCAGGAGTCAAAGTCTAGGGCACATATAAGCTTAGAGCTGAGGCTGACCAGAGGTCACTCTTTCTTTTGCAATTGCCAGGAGAAGGAGCTCCTGCACCAGAAAGTGGCCCAATGCACCTGGCCCACTGCACTGCTACCTCTGAACGCAGTAAGAATCTAGGGGCTCACAACGTGCTCAGAGATAAAGCGGTCTGGTATTCTAAGGGTGGGAGTTGGCCCTCTTAAAGGAGCAGAGTGCTGCTTTTATTATTAATGTCATGTTGTAGCCCAGGGTCTTAGGTTTGTGATATTGTTTGAACCAGTGAACCAGGAAGAGGCTAATAGGGGAGGAGGAGGCTTCACTGGGGGCACATGATTGTGTAGAGCCCCAGCACCAGAGGTGCAAGGGCCAAGGGCTCAGTAATAAGAGGAGTTTGTGGGCTTGTGCCTCAAAGCCAGGCCCAACACAGTGGGTCTAGGCTAGAAGGCATACCTATATCAAAGGGGCGGAGTCCAAGTAGGCCAAGGCCCCAACAGAGTATAACAGCAATGTAACACCCTCAAGGCATGGGGCATGGTAAGGGGATGGTTGTAGCTATGCAATTGGCCCATAAGGCCTGAGGTGTCTCATGTAGCATACTGAAGAGAGCCCTGGCAAAGGGCCTACATATGAGAGAGCTTGAGTAAGGTTCAGTGGACCAAGACTAAGCAAAGGCTTGTGGCCAGCCTCCCAAGTTATTTTTCCATCAAAGACATGGCAGGTGAGATAAGACGGTGCCCTCGGGACACAACTTGCACAGTCACAGAGCCACCTGGGGCATCATGGTCAGCCCTGAAAATCTTGCTCTGTGACATAGGCCTTCAATGATGTTATCGATATTCAATGTGAAGCAGCTTGAATCAGAGTCATACTGAAACATAGGGTAATAAAGAAAACTTATGTATTTTCTTTTTAAAAATGAAATATATAGATGTCAAATGAGTGTAAGATCTCTTTTCATACTTTCCAACCCCCTGAATACTGTTATAATTAGTTTTACTATATTGTAACTAGCATGAACATTTGGAAGTCTTGTTTATATTCACCTATATTTTCAATACGTTACAGCCTTTACTCAATTGATGGCCCTGTTCACCTGAGATAGAATTCAAAACTCAAACGTGAGACTTCATTTATCTTTCATTTCATCTTTATTTATCATTCATCTTTCCTTGGAAACATCTAGCCTGAGTTCCTGTTGCTATAATATATGTCCCTTCCTAGCTGATTGTGTAGCACCTGGTTCATCTTGGATTCTACTACAAAGGTAATTGGTCAGCTATAGCACTGGACCTACATTGCCCATTCCATAGTGTCATGTGACCTTGCTCAAATTATTTCACTTGTCTATAACACAGAGATTATAATTGTTGTTTTCCTTTGTAAAGCATTTTGAGAATGTAAGAGTCCGAGGCTAACATGTGGTATACGCTTGCAGCCAGATCCTCCAGTATCTGATCATCCTCTTCCTTACTCACATGCCACACCTTTGTTGTTAAAGAAAATTCCCCCGCAGAAGTAAATACTGGGAGGTGTGCCTGATGAATCTCACTGCAACCAAATTAGAGCTTCCAGGGCTCCACCATCCCCTATGCTCTGCCCTTACCATGCCAGATGTTCAAAGGTGCCAATACTTCATCACGGTATCTGCTTAAAGTGTTCATTCTACTTCAATAAGCTTTTAATGATGCCCACTGACTGTGTCACTAGCCATCTTCACGCTACTTGGATGTTTCCTAGTATCTTACAGATTCCCCAGTAGTTGGTCAGTTCTTATTTTGCCCTCTGACTTCAGGGGTATATTCCCTCTCAGTTTACTCACACAGATCTCAGTTTTAGCCAGTATCCAGCTAAGTGTCTGAGTCACAGCTGCTCATCATTAGTTCATAAGCATAAACAATTGGTGAGCCTGAGCCTGCCTCACACAGTCTCTTGGCTCAGCCACTGGGTTACTATCTCATGGAGAGAAACTACCCCCCCCCCTCACAAACTGGTCTCTCTAAGGCTCCCTCTTCGGTCCCCACAGGCAACACTGAGATATGTTCACTCACCAGTCAGACTCCTCATCCACCCTCCTGTAACACTCCCTTGCCAGTTCACAACTTGAAGCAAGCTTCTCTGTCTGCTTCCTGCTCAATCAGTCTCTGTCAACTCCATGGCTAGGAGTCTAGCAATTGCCACAGCTCCACAAGTGAAACATGGGCATCTGCTCCTGCTGGAATCCCCTCTCTGGGGCACCTAATCTGTGTGATCCCTGGGCTTTTAACTTGCCTAGGCCAATCAAGGAAGCTTCATCTCAGCACTGGTTTATGGTACAGATTTTGGCAAGAATTGATAAGGCTGAACTCCTTTATTGTTTTCTTTTCCCCCATCCTTACAGGTAGGGCTCTCCCCAGCAGCAGTCCTTCTGCTCCATCCTATTGTAATGGGCTTCACAAGCATCCTATCATACAGAAGTAGATACAAACAGCATTCTATAAGAGCTTAGAATCATCATTATCATCATCATACATCTGGCTGACAGATATATGTTTTAAGAGGCAATGGGATTTAATCTGCAATCCCAGGGATCACATCTCCTGCCATGACACACATGTATGGCAGGATGCACAGTTTTCAGGATTGGGGATAAGTTCCCAATTATACCTTACTTGCCAGGACAGGAAGCCCAGGATCATGATGATTGTCAAAAACCCAGCTGGGGGATGCACACATTTTTTACTCGTTTCCAGACACAAGGACCCTGGGATCAGGCTATTGCAGCCTAAGCCAAGGATTGTCATGCTCTGGAATCTGTTAAACAAACCATATGTCCTGTCCAACTGGGTGTCACATGGGTTTTTTACAGGTCCCTAATTCCTGGAGGTGAGTAAAAACCATGTGTATTTCCTAGATGGGTGGTACCTATTCTGGGATCTGGCGTCCAGGGTTTGGTTCTGCCCCCAACCCAACTAAGTAGAGGACAGCTGTGTCCAAGACTCAGGGGTGCCCCATGATGGATCCTAACACTTGGCTGAGTGTCAGGAACTGTCATGGGCCAGCCCAGCCAACCACACATTCAGTTTAAGGTATGATACAAATGAATCATGAAGTTTTAACACATTATATGACTTCCTGGCTCATTTACTATATCATCATGCCTAAAATTTATTTGAACATGTGGCCACTACTATTTAAGGAGTTATTAACCTGTTAATCATGCCTTAAATGTAATGTTTGTCAGGGGCCCTAGTGGCAGAAGGTCACTACTTTGTTGATAAACTGTTATTATAGTTTGTTAATTTATGTTTCCCCTTTAAAGAAATTTTTCAAAAGTAACAAAGTTGTAGATTTAAACACATTTCGTTAGCTGTGTTACTAACAGCTATGGTTACAAGAACCTGGAAATGTCCATAAATATAATTGAATGCTGATAATTTTTTAGTAGTTTAGACAATGAGCGTAGACTAGACTGTTTAATTCTTGTTTATAGATTTTTTGTTTTACTCTAGCAAAACACTTCAGTGTTTGGGCAGCAAATAGATCTGGTCAAATACTATTCAGTGAATACATTATTCAGAAATTGTTGCCATTTCTTATTGAATAATTCAATGAATAATTTTTCTGGTATTCATCTTGCTCTATAAATTATTCAAAGAATAATGGCAATATTTGTCAAATAACTCATTCTTTCTAGTGTTTGACCAGTCCTAGCTGCAGATACTGCAGGGAGAATGTTTCAATCCATACTGAACAAGCAGAGCTTTTCATTAGAATTAATCAAACATGAGAATTTACACTGCTCTTAGGTCCTATGAGTCTGAAGCTATATTTTAACTGAAATTAGAGAGCCTGATCCAAAACTCTTTAAGTCAGTAGGAGTCTTCCCACCGACTTCAATGAGCTTCAAATCTGGTCTTATTGTGCTGACAATACACAGTTAGTTGCATACCTGTTGAAAATAAGAATATAGGAATGAAGTACAAAAAAAAATTATGAACAGACCCAAGAAAACAAAATCCATGTTCAAGAAACCTTGAAATGCAGATTTAATTTTAAACACATGCTTAAGGATTTTCTGTAATAGAGCTAGACAGTAAACACACGCTAACGGTAAATGACCAAACATCCCTATTAATACTTAAACATATGAAAATAATAGCCATAAAGCAGATTCAGAACATTTAATGAGATGCTTAGGTTGTTTGTACCATATTATATTTTTCACTAGGGCTGGAACTCACCCCTCTGCAAAGGGGCCATTCCACTTAAGTTCCACTTAAAATCTATTTTGAGTGCTTAAACTATTCTTACATCCTTGTAATGGCACTCTGCATTCAGGCCAATTTTATTGTATGTATTTCAGTGAATTTATTCTCCTAGAAGACCACCATAGAGTGCAAAGAGGTCAATGTCTGAATATAATTTACCGTTATGCCAACAAGAGGCAATATCCACTGATAATTTTGATCTGTTAGTATAGAGGAGCTGGGACCCCCTCATAACACAGCATTGAGTATTCATGTGGCATTGTCACAGAATTACCAAATCCAAAAGCTGTTAAAATATGAGTCTGGCCCCAAGCATGATGACCTTTAAAAACACAGCTGTGATGGGCCAAGAGGCCAGGGCTGGTAAGGGAACAAACAGTTAAGTAGACAATTGTCTACTACCCAATCAGATTGCATGCTCTAGTAAGATTACCGGTAAAAGAACCAGAGAGGTATTCAGGGCTCGTTTGCCTAGTAATCAGTTCTAGACACTGGTCAGTTCAAGGGCAAGGGGTTGGGTAAGAATATGTAATCCAAAGAGGGGGCTTTCAGTGGCAACCTACTGAAGTTATAGGCTGATCTATGAAGATTTGGTAAGAACTTTTTAAATTGTACACAGGTTAGGGGAGGGGGAGGTCAAGCACTTTGGCTATTGAGAGATGTAGAAGAATGATGGGATGTAACACATAATGGAAACCTTTTCAAAATGCTATATTGAGATATTAGGTTCATGCTTTCATTTTTTGTTCTGCAGTAGTAAGAGGGACATACTTCGCTAATGAAAGAAAATGTTCTAGCATATTCACGGGACTCCCAAAACTGTTAAAGCTGGGGGTGTAAAAAACAAAAAACAAGCAACCCCATTTTTACTCTCTCACACATATAAACAGAACTCAGGATAAAATAACAAGAGTAAGCTGGCTACCATTAACAACTTAGAACAGAGATTCCTAAACTCAGACAGATTGTGCATCACCGATTTGAAACGAAACAACCTTAAGTACCTGCAGCAAATGGTTGTCATATAAAGTAATTATAATCAATCTGTTGATGCATAGCACTGATAGGTTGTCTGTGTACCACTAGCGGTCTCCATACCACAGATTGGGAACCGCTGATTTATCTTTTTTATTTTGTGGAGGACTTCCATTCCTACGTGAACCAGATTATTATTCATGTGCAATGAGGTGCTTCCTTTATAAAGATGCATTGGTGAATAACATTAGTTTTAAAGATAGCATCTTCTTTCCTACCATTGATATGTTAAAAAAAATAATCTCTCCAATGCATAGAAATCCCCAACTTTTTAAACCTTCCTGATTCAATATCTACTCTCGATGAAGAATAAAACACCTCCTTGTTTATGAATTTTTTAAATGTGAATTTCAAGTGCAAGATTAATAGAATTTTGAGCGCACAGTCTTACACTATGAATGATTGCTCAGAAAATGTAGAGAACACATACAAATACTTATGCATTTAAGATGATTGCTAACCTTGTCAAAAAGCTTTCCCCTTCACTTCCTATTGCTTCTGTCTGCTTTAATCTGAATTCCCTTGGTCATAAATTAATTCAATGTATCTTTTGACTATAGTTGTTTTCTCTTAAGAAAGCAGGAGGCACAGGACTGTATATAACCACGAGCACATACTCAGCTTTTCTGCTAACAATAATTTTTATAAACTTTGGCTAGGAATAGATATTGCTTTTGCCCCTGGATAAATTGTGCCTATGCTAGTCCCAGGACTGGCATATAAACACATCACCCTTCAAATCAGAGTTTAGTGAGTGGCTGAATACACTATCACTATAGAATCAATGCTTTTCTGCCATTGATTCTATGATGCAATCTCAGGATAAATGTTCAGATGTACTTTGCAATATTCAGGAATAAACTATTATAGCCTTTTACCTGAGAAACAGTTTTAGGTTTTATCCTGGGGAAATGGACATGGATGTCTATCCAATCAATTTTGTCCCAGAATAAAATGGCTTATCCCAGTATAAATGTGACATATGTTTGCAACCTATCTGCTTTAAACTTAGTTATGTGTATATCTTTCACGTAACCCTTCCTCATCCACAACTGATATCTGAAATACATGGCATGCATATAAATTTATGATATTATTAAATATATAAGCACCCAAGAAAAAGTGCTCATCTGAAATCCACACATAGAAGTGTGCACCTAATTGTACAATGCTCATACATATATTTATTTAAAGAACATAATAAATGCTATAGAATTTTGCAGCACTTCCTCTCAGAAGAAAGAAAAAAGCCTGCCAGTCACTTCTTGGCAATACTAGTTAGTGTTGGATGATGCTGTCTGTTCCTTTAATAGGAATAAGCAAAAAACTCCAAACTCGCAAATAGGAATGTAGTAAGGACTAGAGCTTGCTTCTTGTTTACTGCAACTCTCTGTCTAACTCAGAGAGGTAGTTAGCCATGTTAGCCCAAAGGCAGGCAGAAGGGAGGGTAGAAAGCTAATGACTTGGATTCAGTTAGCCCAGTGGTTTTCCACCTGTGGTTTGCAGACCCTTGGAGGTCCACAGACTATATCTAAGAGATCCACAAAAAATGACTATGGTCAATCAAAAGTGTGAATACCCACACTTACAATTCAAGGGGGTCCCCAGTACCATTTTAAATTTCCAAAGGGGTCCTTACCTCCATTCCATTTTTTAGCAGTCCACAAATGAAAAAAGGTTGAAAACCATTGATTTAGCCTATAAAGTACATCTCAAGCCTACCTTTTATCTGTCAGTCACAGGGTATTTTTTATATACAAAATGAAAGTGTCCAGCACCTGTTAAAACTGAAGCAATGTATGGAGTAAAAGTTATACAATCTGTTTGCTAGTGTTTTAAAGTCTAGTAATTAAACTCATGTGTGCTTGCCTTATAAAAGCAAAGTGTGTCCCTTCTTTTGCCCGATATACTTAAATAGGAACCACCCTGATTTGAATTTTAGCTTTGTAGAAATTGCAACCAAGTAGGTATTGACCAAGTAAATATAAGCTCCACTTCAACCATCTTCTAATGAAATGTCCACTTCTGCCAACTTTGGTCCGTTTGTACAGTTCTTCCTCAGGGCTGGTGTTCATTTGAGTATGTGGACTCATGTGAGTAATGTATGATATTCAAAGCAAAGTTTGCATAAATGCCTTAATTAATACAATGAACATAAATGCAAATAATAATACCTTCACAGCCTGATCCTTAATTACCCTTTTTCTTTTGCATAAGACACTAGGACCTTATCTGATCAAAGGATGCTGAGATCCTTTAACAGTGATTCTCAGCCATGGTACTATGAGGTGCCATGCAACATTAGCACTGTTAGATGTGTAAATACCTACACATTTCACAAGATAGACGCAGAGATTTCAAATAGGAATCCATAGTGCAAAAAGCATTCTTACCGATTGTGGTCTTTCAGAGTACTTTGCAAAAGAAAAATTATTCTATTATTTTCTATAGTCAAAAACTGAGTGAAAGCTAAGATCTGGCATGTCCAAGAAGTGTCCAAAGTCTAATGCTGGATGCCTGGCATCCTAAAAGGTTGAGAACCACTGTGTTAAGTGAACAATATGAGAATGTAATAGGTTTAGCGGAATAGTATTCAAAGAAAAGAGCTGCTTCCTAAACAGGATACCAGTGAAAAAGAGTTTTTGGGTAAGGTTAGTATGAGTTATCTATGAAACAATTACATTAAATTGAAATGGCAGACACCATCCTACACTAATGTGTTCCCTTGTTTTTTATAGGAAAGAGTCAGTGCCACCCAGATAATGTTTCCTTAAAATACAAATAAATGCTTTGCCTAATTTTTTTATTCATTGTTCTTTTTTTCTCCATTTCTAAGAACCATTCATGCTGGAAGAAGAGTGAAGGCCTCTGTTCTCCAAAGGTAGTTTAATCCCCTCACATAACATAATGGTACATTTTTCTGCAGAATATAAAATGGTGAATTGGCTACAGGGGTCAAACCTGTGAAATGTCTTTGTTGCTTTATCCAGAGGATAATAAAATAAAAATAGGATGATCTTTGGCAGTCAAGTTAAAAATACAATTGCTAAACAGATCCTTCAGCTTTTCCTGGTGCCAGGTATTAATGGACACATCTGTTAACACTAACAAAGAGGACTGTAAATCCCACTCTATCTCTAGTAATATTTTGCATTATAGTCTTAAAATGTTGATTTGGGAAGCTTCCTTCAAGGATTGGATCAGAGAACCTACTTTCTCTTGGTCATCCCAGTTGGCCTAGAAGAATACTGTAACTACAAAAGGAAATGATTATAATGCCCTTTGCTCATCTTGCCATTTCAGTGACATGATCTCCCTCTCTTAACTTTTCCTAAGCTTCTTTCTATGCAGCCTCTTATGATGGGGCCTAATAGTATCTTAAAAAGGCTCACTTAAACACATCTAAGCATTATCTTTCTTTTAAAGACCATGCCTATCTATTTGCTGGATAATCTTAAACAGTTTGGTATGGTTCTCAAGTTCATACCCAAGCTTTACTGCTTTACCTAGCATAATAAAACACAGCATGTATTTATAGGACATTATGGATGTTAGTAATAATGGACTCTTGATAGTAATAACATGGACTCTTTTTAAAGAAAATTAATAGACTAGAATTGTGTTTGTGATTTTAAAAGCCGATATCCTACATAAAGAGTTAGTAAGTGCCAACTATAAACAGAAGTGATTGATATATTTGTGAATTAGCTGACCCAGTTCCATCTACTGTTTATGTAAAGGGTGAAGGATAATTGCAGTACAGCTCATGTTTGAAATCAGCCACAAAGCAGGATAGAACTCTTTCCTGTAGGGAAACTTTAACCCCACATACTTTCTACGTGAAAAACAGACACAGTTGGGGTCCCTCTGGTGGGATATTCTTCCATGACATACCGATCAGGACCCAAACTATCTATCAAAAAAGATTAGATAGAAATATGGGTTTCAAGAAGACAAAACCTTTCCAATAGTTGTTTGCTTTTCCTTAAAAAATAGGTTTTGTCATGCAGTCAAATTTCTTTGAAGAAGAAAAATCTGACTACTAGATTACTGTTCTTTGTTACTTAAAAGAAGCTTTCGAAGGGCAAAAGTTAACTTATTAACTTTTTTTTATTCAGTTTGTTGCCTTATCCCTGGACTTTAAGGTAATACTGGAAAACCTGCAGCCAATGAGAGCTTCACCCCTGACTTCCCTGGACCCTACACTAGGACATTTTCAATGATAGTCAGAATAGAAATAATAAAGTACCTTCTGTACTGAACATCAGATTCAGTAATCAGAGGCATATATTAATAAGCAGAACTAAACAACAGACTTAATTGTGGAGCAGTAGGAAACTCCTACAAACTCTTTGTCTCTCTTATACTAACTAACCTGAGTGAGGAACCATCTCCCAATTCCCAAGCTGTAGTCTTCTAAGAGTATCCTTTAATTACAACTTCTATCATTTACATATTGCCTCTTAACAATAACTGAAAAAATCAAGTAACACAAAAAGTGATTAATGCCCATAATCTGTACAGGAGAAGTTACTCAAAGATCAGTCTGGAATAGGTCTTTACCACTTACTTTCCTATTTCCCTTTTTCTGCAGCTCTTTTAACAAATCTGTGTGAGAATTTCAGGTGGTTTCATTTTCTTCTCAGACTGACAAAGTATAAGACCCAGTTTCTGATTTGTTTGTGGTAGGGAAACTTTTCCTCGGGATCTTGATAGACTTAAGTCCTTACACTGGGATCTGATTGATATGCACTTTTGGGAGCTGCACTTCTGCACATAGTATAAAGTTCATTAGCTACAGCCAGCTGAAACAGATTTCCTTTTTCTATATTATAGTATTTGTATTCATATTCATAGATACACTAGTTCCCATAATAACATGGGTTGCTTTTTGGGTTCCAGAACAATTAGTTTCTTCCAAAGATTTGGGCTGTGATGGCCACAAGGATCATCAGGAGTCATGAATGTTGTGTCTTCTTCTGCAAGCACAAACTCCAAATTAAATTCAGTTTCCCACAAGCTAAAAGACTCAAAATTGATTTCAGAATTGGACACCAGGTATCACAGTGAATAGGAGTTTGCATACTCTACTTATATATTGGATGCTAGTGACACATCTCCCTGTCACTGGTATAGTAGTTCCTGAATAGCCAGGTATTTTGATGCTTGTTGGACTCACTTCTGGTCTCAATTTTAATCTTCTGTATTTGTGCTATGGTGAAATATTAACCTGAGTTTCTGGGTCCATTTTAAATGAAACCGTTGCTCTTTCTACTTCCACTGGCAAAATCCAGTCCTTCTCATTGAGTTTTACTTGATTCAGCCATCTCTATAAAAACCTCTTTCTTTAATTTATGCCCAACCATAGACACGTAAGGCTTTTGTGTTTTGGATCTGCAGCACCAGGCAAAATGTTTCCTTTTATAAAAATTAAAACAGAGCTTTCTAAATACAGCATAACATTACGAGCCATATTGCCTTGAACAGTTGTTCTCATCTCTTGTTTGCTTTCTTTCCTTTAGCACTCTTCTTGCCCATGGAAAATTCCACTTTGTGCAGTGTCTTCTTCTAGCTGCATTCATTCATGCTTACTGCATGGATGACCCCTTTTAGTACAATCCTACACCTTCACAATTTCTGCCCTTACACATCTGAACAGTCTTTTCTAAGTCATCCTCACACAAGAGTCCGTGTTTGTAAAACAATGTCTGCAATTCCACAAATAATCCTATCTCTAACCAGAGATTGTGTCAGGTTCCCCAAAGCACAGTTCTTACTCAGTCTCTTTAATTCAACAACATACTGATCTATTCATTCTTCTCTTGTTTATCTGCACATAAAAAAATCTGTGTCTTTGAACATCTTAGTCTTTTTTCTGGCATGCAGTACTCCTCAAATTTGGATAATATTTTACTTAAGTTCTTCTAATTTACATAGATATTTTGATCATTTTTTTAAGGTAAAGGTGTTATAAACACCCAGCAGTTCCTCTGACAAAATATGCAAGAAAACAGCAAATTTGACTTTGTCATATTTTTCTTCTTCCCCTATGGCTGTTAGGGAGCACTCAAACCTTTGTCTGAGTGCTCCCCAGTTCTCTGCTATATTGCCCAATAGTAGAGGGCTGATGGAGGTTGCAACACTTCTATGACTAACTATCCTTAGACTATAAATTTGCAGGAAGATGGCTTACAGTGGTCTTTGCACTTCCAAATTGCTTTGATCCACTTGCTATCAGGTTTCAAGTTCTTCATTTTGGATCTCAAATTCTTTCAAATTTTGCCATATTCAACACTTCTGAGGCCATGTGATGATCACTGGCTTCAATAAACACAAACATAAGTGAATGAAAAGAACTGAACAATGAACTTTATTGTGGAGCAGTAGGCAACTTTTATAACCTCTTTGTCTGCTTCTCATAGTAACTCTCATACTAACTAACCTGACTGAGGGACCATCTGCCAATGCCCAACCTCTGTAGTTTTCTGTGTAACAGAGTATCTTTTAATTATAATTTCTATCATTACAACTAATAACACTTATACTTTGTGGGTTAGGGAAGATGAAATATGCTGATGAATCACCACAACAATTTGCTGGGTTGAACCTGAAAAAGAAAGATATACAGCTGATAGACAGTTCAGATCAAATTTGAAAAAGAACATTTTCAATGCCTGGGTTCATTTTCATAGATTCTATTTTATTGGAACTAGTTATCCACCATATTTTCCCAGTAACTAAAAAGGTCACTGAGGCCTCCATTATATCATCAAATATCATCAAATTTAAATATGCAAAAGAGGATATTAAATTGTTGGAAAATTATCTCCAGCAAAAAGACAACACTGGCAACAAATTAAAAATATAGATGGTAGATAACTCAAAGGGGAACAGACTGTTCTCTGTAGTCTTCACTTTCTTACTGTTTCTGTTAAGGACAAATGTGCAAACTTAAACTTCTCATGGGTGAGACAATGCTCCTACATCATAAGATATTTAACCCAGTCAGAATGCATATATTTTATAAAGGATGTGACAGATAAGTCCAGGGAACAAAAGCCTGTTCTCAGAACCTTGGATTGTATCTCTTCAATTAATATTAGGCTTCAGGTTTTGTAAATTTATTATTATCTGTTTCAACCATAAAGAAGTTCAGAATTCATTCAAGCAAGATTTGTATATTGCATGAACAACCCCAAAATCTCCCACACACTTCTACTTCATATATCACCAGGTTATGCAGTTAGATGCATAGTAGTGTTGGTATCTTCATTTTAAATGCTGAAAAAGTTGACATTTTTTTTTAACTTTAGCCGAAATTATTCTACCTGTGAAAAGTGGTTATGATATTGGAAAAACTAAAGTGGTATAATCTGGCTGTTCTTAGTTTGCTGGTGGAGATGAGTTTTCCATAACAGTTGGTGGTATGAAACCAACATAACTACACTTTTATATCAGTATAAAAATGGGTGCACACACTCTGCACTGGCTTTAGAGTATCTTCTCCCTATCTGCTATAGAATTGCCCATGAGAAATTCAAGGGTAAGTCTACAATACAATTAGGTATTTTACAACAGTTTACATGTAATTTACCCTCAGTTTATCCTGGGATTTCTGGGTTTGCTAAAAGCAGTATTATAAAGCTATTTTAAAATAATTGTGCATCTGTCTGTTCTTCATCCTGGCATAACTTACTGTGACGGCGATGCACCGTCATTAGGAATACCGGAAGGACCCACAGGGTCCGTAAAAGAAAAAAAGAAACACTTACTTGACGAGATCGGGTGCGGAGAAGAGGGACAGCAGCGGCAGCTGCGGCAGACGCCAGTGCAGCCACGTGAGCTGCTTCCCTGCCGCTCAGTTAAGCGGCTGATGTTAACAGGCGGGAGAGTAGAGCCAATCGTGGCAGCCGGTTCAGCTGCTGCGGAAAAGTTTAAAAGCCCCAGCAAACAGGGCGGATGGGGTGGTGGTGAAGAGGAGAGGGACATAGAGAGGGAGAGAGAGCTGAAGGAGAGGCAACCACAGGTTGAAGCTGCAACTCCTGAAAAGTCTGCCCTGCCAGCTGAGGGAGTACTCCCAGCACAGAGGCTGGTAGAGCCTCGTATAATACTTGAATCTCTGGCAAAGCTTGCTATTGAAGGTCAGCCAAGGCAAGGCTCTGCCCCAGCTAGTCTTTCTGAGGCAGTTAAGTATTTCTTTTAAAGGCGAGAAGGAAAAGGCCTGGAGTAAGGGATATTCTTCCTGGTTAAAATAATCTATCGGATTAGAACAACTCCAATCAAGAAGGATCCTGATAACAACGGATCAGGATATCACAACGGATGAACCAACAAGTAAATGGTTGGCGAGTGGACGAGGTGTAGGGGTGGCGGAGCCTTGTGGAACATCGGACCTCATGTTCGTGAGTACCCCTCGGGGACTCCCCTAAGGTATTTAGATCTCCACTGGGCACCCTCCTCTAAAAGAAATATTATATTCCATCAAAGTCATGGCAGGAGAGATGGGTGGCTAGGGGTGGCCTACAAGGAGGTACTGGGGAACGCGAGGTCTAAACGTCACACTTACATTGTTATAAATGTCCCCTTAAAAAGGGGACACACACTTCTGTAGAGAACAGCATAGGTGGACAATAGAGTATAGAAGTAAAATGTCCCCTTTTCAGTTTGCTTTAACTTGCATGTTGGTTTGGCATTTTTCTAACGCTGAAAGAATGCAGAGAGAAGAGGCTGCACACTATAGTAATGCAGGCATGGAAATACCAGGACAATTAAGTCACTTTTGCATCTGGTTTATGATTCCTTTAGTCTACTTGTAGCTTATCATTGCCAACTCCTAAGCATTCTTGTTGGGGGAAAAAAGCCTAAGCCTGACTGCCAAAGTAATGAGATATAAAATAATTCCAATAATAATAATGATGATGATGAAGATGATATTATTATTATTATTATTATACTTCATCATCTTCTTCATCCTTTTTTTCCTTTCTCTCTTTCTGTCTCATATTGTGGTAGGTGTCCATTAACCTTGTGTTTCACAGGGTGGGGGAGGAGTTCCTGTTGCCAGAGAAGACCTTTTTTACTCCTTTCGTGAATCCTAGTGACTGCTAAATAGTCCAAAACTCTTAATAAAGTTGTGAGAATTGACAAGATGGGGTTCTGGACCTGGATTGGCTCTTAGAGTATATTTCAAGTAATTCTTGATATTTAGCTACTCAGCCCCCACTGATTCTGCCATATTTATTTCGAAAGCAAAACATTCAGTATGTTTTATCTGAATGCTCAAGTTTGCAAATAACATGGATGCTTTTTTCTCCATTGTCCAATCCTCAACTCTTCCAGCAATCAATTCTGTTTATTTTTTTTGCCATCTTCTCACTTGTCTCATGTTCCCCATTAAAGGTTATATGACTTTTCAATTTATTGCAGCTTGTTAAAAAGTTCATGTCCCAGGTAACACACTTTTCTGACCTCCATTATCAGAGTGCTTTATGGCAGTGCAGTGACTTGTTCTGGGATATTTGCTGCCTGTACTAAGTGGAAACCTGCCTTATTACACACTGCCACCGACTTCACTATGTGAACTTGTTCTCAGTTGCTGTGGGTCATTCTGTTTCTTTGTTTCTTTGGGCAGCATTGCTTGGAGTTTTTATAGGTGTTTTAAAAATCTACCCATTCACACAGAATAAATGCTATAATAATAATAATAATAATAATAATAATAATAATAATAATAATAATAATGAACCTGGAGGTGAAGCAGAACTGCCTACTCAGCTCATTTGTTTAAAACCAGGAATACACCGAAAAGCAGGACTAGAGTTTTAGATTGCCCTAACAATTCAATGTGCTAACTACTAGGCTACAGAGGCATGCCCCTTTTTCCTTGCTCTCCTTCTGAGCAATCCTTCTTGACTGGCCAGTTTTCAGCAGAGAAGTGAAGATAATTCGTACCAGAACTATGTGAAGCTTCAGGTGCTGATTCGATTCAGAGAAGATTTGGCCCAATTCGGTGGCCAAATCTCCGAATCTGAATCAAATCAGGAGACCAATAAAAAGGTCCAAATCAATTAGAAGCTCTCCAAATCACTTCAGAAAAGATTTGGAGAGCTTCAGAGATTCAGGCAGTCCCCACTTGCAGGAAGCTGGACCCGGATTCTGTGCTGGTAAATAGGAGGTGGAGGAGACGGGGGTGGAGGAATGGGGAGGGGACCCACCAGGCCCCATCCCCTGCTTTCTCCCTCTGCCCCCTGAGCACCTCCAATCCCCATGGCTGCCTTGCCTAGGCCCAGCTCCTTGCTCCTTAAATAAAAAAACAAAACAAAAGCCTCTCACCAGCTGTTGCAAGGCAAGGGACCACCCCTGCTGCCCTCCACTGCCCCACCCTGTGGGGGGGAGCTCTGCCATGAGCCCTCATCCCCCACCCATTCTACCAGCCCCTCCTCATGGCTGCCGTGCTCCACTCATCCCTAGCTCCTGGCTTTGTAAAAAAAAAAAAAATCCCACTCACTGGCTGCTGCAGCAGCCTCGGGGCTTCTGCAGGTAGCATGGGGCAGTGGGGAGCAGTGAGGATTGCCCCTCTGTCCCTGCCTGGCTAGAGCTGGTGAGCTGGTGCTTTTTTTTTTTAAATACCCAGGATGCTGGGGCCAGGAAGGGCAGGCATTGATGGGGCTAGGAAAGCAGGAGGGGAATGAGGCCTGTCCGTCTCAGAGATTCAGTCAATTCAACAGCAGTCAAATGTCCCAATCAGATTCATTCAGTTCTTGCCCTTTTTGGAAGGTTGGATGCAGGTTGAATCCATGTTGGAGCAAGGAGGGTATATAAATCAGGTTTCTCAGTTTTGTCATAACCAAATTAAGTGAGTGTCCCTGACACAATAGACCAACCCTCAAAATGATTGGCATCATCTTAAATTTGGTATGTTCTGTCTAATTAAGTATTCCTACCTGGCAAATTTTCATTGGCTACTCTAACTGTATAAAAGTTCATGCAGCTTCTGCCCAAGTCGGAGAACTCTGAACACGTGGTAGACCTTGCCACGCAGCAGAGAAAAGCTGGCGAACTGATCACCCACCAACATCTCCCCGTCTGTTCCCTATGTATTCCTTGCCCTGCATGCTCGTTGTGCCTACAGGTTCATCTTGCAAACTCATTGCATTATCTTCATTCTGTAACTACACAAGCAACTTTACTACCTGTGTCGTGGCCACCAGCGACATAAGTAAAGTTAAAGTTATTTTTTGCTACCAATACGCTGTGTCCCGCCTCTCCATCCACTAGCCCGCCTGACGTCTGCTTAATTAAACACTGTTTCCCTCGGTCAGCTCTGCTCGGTCGAGAC
This sequence comes from Caiman crocodilus, assembly GCA_030014935.1. NCBI lineage: Eukaryota > Metazoa > Chordata > Crocodylia > Alligatoridae > Caiman > Caiman crocodilus. Next base: position 83,064,792 of record JAGPOW010003648.1, read on the forward strand.
AAGTTTCACAGCAAGTGCTTTGACCACTACACTATTGCATGAAAGGTCTGCATGGAGGTCACCACCTCCTCTGGTCTTTGCATTTTTTAAAAACTGAAATCAGTGCTGTTGATATAAACTGAGCATTTTCCAAAAAGACAAGTTGAATTGGGTAGCTCCTGAGGCTGAAGTGACAAAACAAAAAAGTGAATCTTTTTTAGAGCTTAGGCGAGCTCTAACTGTTCAACATAGTGGCTTCCACTTGTTCTTAAAACTACAAATGTGAGATATTTATGGATTTTGGAGATCCAAACTCTAGGTGCTTAGTGCCATTTCTGGCTACTGTGGAAGAATCAAATAAAATTACTTTGTAGGCTAAGAGTCTGTGATGGGACTCCAAGTCATCTGCACCCAGGAGGGATCCCATCACATATGATGAAGTCACACAGTGGCTAGATAAGAACCTGTGTAGGTGCTTCTGAGTTGAACTCTACTATACTGGTCAGCATGAAAATGAGTTTCAGAATCTGGTCCTAAGCATCATTTTAGGCCAGAATTTAGAGAAGGGCTCTTTGAAGTACCTATAATGAAACCAATGTAAGTTCTATCCTGACTATATATGTGCTTAAGTTTGTGTTTAAATCTTATTTATTTTAGTGTTATGAAGTACTATTTTGAGTAGTGATGGTAGCTTGGGTTGGGGGCTTATTCTGAGATTTTAGTCCTCTTTCAGGTCACATAGACATAAACAAAAAAACAAAATCCCTTTGTAAAAATTAATGAGTCCAAATCTATGCTGCTGAAGACATGGAGAACAAAAAGCATAATCTATTTCTTACAACAGTAGAATCTTTGACACACAGAACATCCTATATCTGTCCCAGAGAGAATGCCAGAAATCAGTTTCAGGTAACTCCCAAGCTATTTGCAAGAAGGTTTTTTTAACATTTCCAAAAAAATAACAACCTATAGAGAAATGTGAGTGAGAAACATAATGTGTAGTCTATAAAGAGCCAAACAGTCTCCTGCCAACAGAGTTGCTATGATTAATTGCCAGCTCAACCAAAGGTAGGAAGTTTCAAAGCAAGGGAGAATGAAAAAAAATGGCCTGGCAAAATTGTAAAAGGGTCAAGCAATTTAACTGTAGAAAATTTTTATTTGATCACCAATTAAGGAAAAAAGAGAGCATGGTAAAGGTGAATTAATTCATGATGCTTTGAGGAAATGATAGGTGAGGGTGACCTACCATGAGACCCTGAAAGGTTGCTACATTTTCTTTCTCACTATGCAAGTATGAAGGTGAATAAACAGTGATTCAAACAGGTTAACCCAGAAATAACAACCTAAATAATTTATTATAGTAAGTGCAAGTGAAATAATGTAAAAATAAATTTTTAAAAATCTTCTAAACTTGTTTAATGATTTGACTTTTGTGTGAGTGTTTTCTATACATACATATGCATTTAATCCACATTACAGTTGCCTGAGGAACATTAATTCAATCTGTTTGTGCATGTGCATGCTGACAGGATTTAGCTGTACTCACACTATTTTTTCCATATAACCCTTGTTTCACTCAGTCTATAGAAAGAATTATGGTCTCTGAAGAAGAAACTCTTCAATATTTTATTTATTCTCATTGATCAGTGTGTTACTTCCCTAACTTATTTACTGCACACCTTTCAAATCATGCTTTGATTACATCATTAACTTGTCATGGGCTTTTCTGTGGTGCTCATCACAGCAATATTTGAATGCTTCATAAAACTAGATGAATTGAACAGTGTTCCTGTGAAGTGAAGTGATACTATTTTACAGGTGGGCAACTGAGGAACAGACACATCTTGAAATGATTCTTCATTCAAATCGTTACATTCAAATCAAGATGCTTATGGCCAGTTATTAGGAGGCCTTAGCATGTTGTTTGTTCCCAGTACAGGTCTCATTAACGTCAATTGCTGTCGCGAATTCTCAGCTGTTCCACTAGTCAAACTCCTAGGTCCCATGTCAAGCATCCTGAAAATTAAGAACACAGTAGCTATCTCTGAAGAGTTTAGTTTCAGAGGCATCACATAATGCAGTGATAGATACAGGGTTAGGATCCATTTCTCCAGGTGACTTTCAGCTAGCTAAATCATAAGATCTTTTTGCTTCCTGTAATAGACGAGTGATGATGTAATCATGTTGGTCCAGAAATGCAGGAGGCAAGGATTTCTTATATTTTACTGTTAGATAAAGGTAGACACACTACTGAATGCAAGACACTGTCAGTTCATTCAAAAGCTTGTCTAAATGTATCCCAAAGACATAGTTGGTCCAATAAAAGACATCACCCTAAGAAATCCTTTTCTCTTCCTGCAAATTTCTGCGTTGTTGACAATGTGCCTTTAAACTTCTGCATCCATGTGGGTAAGACACCAGCTTCCTCAAGTACACAAACCAGATTCACCACAGGTACTCAGACAGATACTTCTGCTATTATTGTTCCCCAGTCCCTGTACTATTCACGATCCTTTATGACTCAGGCTCTTGAAGCTGCCTTGATATACCCCAATATATCCTCATCTGAATCCTAGTTTCACTACTTTTCTCCACATGCCTCTCCTAGGTCCCTTCCAGGTCTCCATTTCAGTTTGTTCACCAACTGCTGGCCCTTTTCCCAGCCTTGTCTTTGCACAGACACTTGTCTCTCTGCATTTCAAACTTGTTCCTTCCTTCCTTTCCTCCTTGTGTGTGTAGTGCCAACAGGAGCTTCTAAAAACACAGTAGACATAGTCTCTCTTGGGTCCTATACCCTGTATTGCAATGACTCAATTACTGCTGGAAGGAAAAGGGTCTTCTCAGCATTTTCAGTCCTCAGATGAAGCCTGATTGTAACGTTGGGACCTTCCAGAAAAGTACTTACTGCATTCTAATGAATGTCTTGTGAACATACATATGCTGCAGCTTTCAAATGTAAATTTTCATAGGAACATCAAACACCAGACAGCCTGCTGCCAAATTCCAAAGTAGAGAGTACTAAAGATACTCAACAAATTAATGGGACAACATCTTATAATGTGTGGGAAGCATTTTTTTTCCCTAAACACATTCCAAGAAATGATCATTTTTTGCTGAAAATTATCAAACAAATTCAGTGAGGCAATCACAGTGCATGAAAAATATAAGGGACTAAGGAAAGTTTATCAAAGTTATAAGTAGCTGAAAAATCATTCGTATCATAAGTAGTGCTGAAAAACCTTCATTTCTTCTGCCATCTGTTTCTTGTGTGTATACATATACCAACACACACATGCACACTTTTTACACTGTCTTCCTCATGAAGGAGCAAATAATCTTACTAATAATTCTTTGTCTCTGTAGATCATAGATGCTCACTTTCTTGAAAACTCAAACATTTACATACTTTATACACTATAAAATTATTCTTTGACTAAAGACATCCTTCCCGCCCCACCAGGATTGAGCCGTTAACATTAGCCAGACTTTGGTTCCTATACTCATGTAGTTAAATGAGTAGCTAAATTGCTGGGGAGAGAGGGGAGAAGAAAGTTTTTTAAAAAAACCCTGAAAATTATGGTTCTGTTTCTAAATCAAGTATTACTTAACATATGGTTCCTGGAATCTGGTATATAAATAGTGAGCAGTTTCACTGTGCCTTGTTAGAGCATCATTTTACTTTTCAGTTATCCCAAATGCTGCATATATCAGCTGTCATACAATGCTGAAGACTGACTTGGGAGGTCCTCCCTAATTTCACAGTTAAAATGAAGATGTGCATTTTCACAGCCTGACAATGCTAATTAGAGTCACAACAATCAGTATTATCAATGAGAACTGTGATGTGAACAAGTCAAAATGATCTATTAATGCAGTGTAGTTCTGGAATATGAATATATTTTTAAAATACATGTTGCAAACACCACATATTTAATTTTCACTTAGAATAAATACAGTTATCTTATTTTCTTATCAATCAAAGTAACAAAAAACACATCTACCATACTTCTGCAATCGGTAAGGCTTACTCTCTAAAAGGAGAATAATTCTAGTACAGTAAGATATACTCTATACTGTGATAAACTCTGTCCACAAAGCAACTGTGATAAGTAGAGAACTAGCGATTAACTGGTAAATCCTGGGTATGGATACATCAGATTACCAGTAAACCAATAGGTCCCAAGGCAACTCAATATATCAGATACCAAGGCATGCAAAGATGAAAAGTCTTCATCATTTTATTCATAGCAATAACAAACTTGTGTGACAATGGCAACCAGAGGTGTAACTGGGCAGTCCTGCACTTTGGGGACAGTGGTACCTGGGGCAGCGGTATTGGCCAAGTTACTACCACCTATGGTGGTGCTAGGGCAGCAGTGATAACATCTGCTAATTTTGCACTGCCAGCCCACCCCCAAATTGACACCCAGGGCTTGGTGCCCTGTTCTCTCCCCACCCTGAGTTATGCTGCTGACAGCACCAGAAAAAGAATCAGCCATCATGATTCATAAATATAAACTGCCAAACAATCTAATTCGTTAATATTGTCCTACTGTCACTCCTTCTTCCTCACAGTGGTGTCATCTACACATGCATTTGATCCAGCCTAAGTCTACTCTGGTGTAAGTCCTTTTGGGCAGGCATCTACATACATGGGGACTAGAGAGCAGATTTGCTGTTCTTTGCACCATTTACTGCAGCCTTGCAATGGGCCCTGGCCACCACCGGGGGGAGCTTCAGGCTCTGGCTGGAGCTGCAAGCACCTGCAATCATCTTTAAAAGCCAGGCCCACTCTTTACTCTCTGGCCAACCCCTTCCTTGCTCAGGAGCAGTGTGACAAATGCAGGAGCAGCACATGGCACTGACCCACAGCCATCTTGCCCTGCCCGTCTCCCCCACATACAGCAACCACCTGCCTGGCTGTAGCACTCCATCCCAGGGACACCACCACCATGAAGCTGCTGCTGGCAGGGATGCTGATAAGGTACTTCAGAATGCCACCGCTGGAACCACCTTCATCATGTGGGCATCCGGTCCCACTGCCTCTAGGCCCATTGCACCAGACAAGAATGGTGATGGCACATTGTCCAGCAGACCTGGGACAATGAGAAGTGGCTGGATGCATTCTGGCTGATCCAGACCACCTTTCAGGATCTCCCCAAGCTGCTCAGACCCTACCTGGAGTGGCAGAGCACCAACATATGCTTAGCCCTCCCCATGGACACCCACCTGGCCTTCAGCCTCCTGCAGCTGGCCACACTCAACCTCCAGGGCATGGTGGGTGACACCATGCTCTGTGTCTATGATCTCCTGGCTGTGGTGGTGGGGTTCTGTGCCCTGGGATTCTCCCAGTACATCAAGGCCCTGGATGGGATCCACATTCCCATGGTGACCAGCCCTACTACAGCTGCAGGGAAGTTCACTCTGGTCCTGCAGGCCATTGTCGACCACTGCAACACATTCAGGCACAAAACCACCATCTGGGTGGGTAGCACTTAAACTGTCCCTGTGTTTCAGAACTCTGGGATGCCAGGCCTGGTGGAAAGTGGATGCTTTATGCTAGGGGTGCTGGACCTGCAGCTGGGCACTGTTGTAGTCCCACCCCTGCTCATCAGGAACACCATCTACCTGCTCCTACCCTGGCTGATGTGGCCCTACACTGGTCACCTGGACCCCCACCAGGCCCACTTCAATTGCTGCTTGGGTTGGACCTGTTTTACTTCAGCTTTGGCCATTGGTGCATCCTCACTGCCCACCTTGAATTTGCCAAGGACAACTTCTCCTGGGTTATTGTCATAGCCTGCATGCTGCATAACATCTGCAAGGCCTTGGTAGAGGAGGCACAGAGGATGCTTGGCAGTGGAAGCACCACCTCCAACGGCAGTGACAGCTGTGCTCCCCTCTCTCCTAGGCCCCAGGAGAGCTGCAAACCTGCCAGAGGAGGCCAGGGCACCAGGCATGGGAGGCTCTAGTTGACCACCTTCTCCAGCACTCCCAAGTCTGGCCCACCTACACCACCACCCACAGACCCCTCCCACCTGCCCGTGCCCAGCACTACACTTACTACAGACATGTGTCAAAAGAACAAGTCTTTATTTCTCTCCCATAAAACAGCCCCCCTTCACCCTTCCCTCCCCAACAAACAGAGCCCCTCTACCACCCACCTGACTCATCAACAATAAAAAAAAATCCTCTTCCCTGTGCAAACTATGTACAGAATTATATTTTGTGGTGTCCTGGAAGGGTGGGATGGCAGGGTTTGGGAAGGAGGATTCCTAGGGAGCAGAGCCCAGGGGCAGGCAGCCAACACCCCAGTCTCTGGCTGTTCCATTGTGGGTAAGCATGCCGCAGCAGGTGAAGAAGGTGGGGGGAACCTAGGGGTATGGGGAACCCAGGGGTGATGGCAGATTCTGGTCCTCCAGCATGGGTGACTCCCCCTCAGCCAGTGTCCAGCTGGTGTCCAAAGCCAGCATGTGGTTCTGGCCCCATTACAGGCATATCTGGCTCCATGCCCACATGGAACTGGGGTATGCAGTAGGGCTGGGCCCAGGCTGGGGTGGGGGAGGCACCCAGAACAGGGACTGGGCCAGGAGCTTCTGGCTGGTGGAGGTGTCACAGGACCTTCTCTAAGGCCCAGTCAGAAGTCTGCTGTGGGGTGGCAGGCAGCTGCCAGGGGGCATGCAGTGCTAGGTTCAGCAGCCAGGCAGTGGATGGCACAAACACAACTGACAGGTGCAGAACAATGTCAGCACCTGATGGTCATTGCCCATGGCCTGGACTGCCTGGCCCAAGTTGGCACTGCTCCTACAGCACCTAGAGCCACTCATGCTCCAGGGCTAGGAGCTTAGCCTGAAACTGGTCTGCCCTATCCCGCTCCTTTTCATGGTCAATTGATTTAAAGTCATGATAATAAAATATATTGTTTTCTCATTTTATTATGAAGGGTTTCTTTTAGTCAAAGTTGATATAAGCAGCAAGAAAAAATAGCTTTTTATCAACTTCTTTCATCAGCATGTGTCCTGTACTTTTCTTCCTTTTTCCTCAACTTAGTAAAATTCCATTTTAGCAGCAATTTGGCTTGGTATTTGCCCATTTGCCTTGAACATGGCATTGTGTTTCCATTTTCCTATGCCTGTTCCCCCCATTTTCTTGTCTTATTCTCTGCTTCTACCCTTCTTTTTCCTCTCCACCCCTCTGTTTTTGTAATGTAATAATTCTAAAGGGCCACAAATGGGAACAACAACACATAAGGAGAAGAGTACTTTTTTCAGGGATGTAGGTTGTAGCAGTGTTGGTCTAAGGACATAGGCAGACAAGGTTCTTTGGGTAAATCCAATATCTTCTATTAAACCAACTCAAAAAGTTGGAAAAATTCTTCTTAGCAAGCTTTTCAGCACAAATACCCTTTTGAGCACACACCCTCAGCCTGATACAAGGTGTTGGTGCCCAGAAGCTTGCTAAGAAGAATTTTTCCAACTTTTTGAGTTGATCTAATAAAATATGTGGTATTTATCCAAAGTGTCCTTGTGAAGTTTACAATAATTTTTGATTGTCTATGTTATTTACTTCCTCTTCACACCTAGCATTGTCTGCCTCAAGATGCTTTGGTAGTCAGACCCACGTAGGAAGATGTAAACAAGATGAGGTAATATTCTAGAAGATCTAGGAGGTGTTGAAGTGTTAAGCGTTTTTCCTTAATCAAAGCATAGTTTCCTAGATGGCTTAGAAATTAACAGTGTTTGAGTGATGTTTTAGCTGTGGTGGCCAAGGAAATATGCCAAAGGAAAGTGGCATCTTTTATTAAACCAGCTACGAGGCTGGGATACTCTTAGAGAAGCTTTGAATATAATGTGTTCTTCTTTAGGTCAAATACAGTGTATTTGAAACATTGCCTATATCTACCCCAACTGTCCAATTGATCCAATAAAATATATTGCCCAAAAAAATCCTTTCCTCCTGAAGGCTGACAGATAGTGAAGGAATGTGGAAAGCAGATTGAAATGGTAATGTGCTGATAAGGAAGAGAAATAAATGCTAACTATATAGCTCTGTATATCCATGAGCTACCCTATAATCGGATGGTTCAAAGAAGCATGTCTCTCTAAAGATGTATATTTTCTGGAGAGTTTGGGATATGTGTACCTGGGTATATCCCCACTGTCATTTAAACTGAAGGTGAATACAGGCCATTTTATTTATTTGGTTTGTTTTACTCACTAGAGAAACAGCAGCAGTGGGGCTGGAGAAGTGTCCCTGGAGGTTGCAATGGTAAGAAGTATATGTATAAATCTTCAAAGGAAGGAACATTTAGAGCTAAGTCTTCAGTTCACCTACCACAGTTCTTATATTAGTAGATTGCTTTACTGAATAATGTCAAGTTGGGAGGACTGGAACATTTAAAAAATATTTTAACAAGGATATTTTAAAAAAATTCATTTGTCAAAATATTCAGTGAAAGTTTAAAGGAAAACTAATCCATTTTCTAATGAAATTACAATTATTGAAACATGTTTGAGTTAATTACCTTTTGAAAAATGAAGATTTTGACATACAAAAATAGCTGAAAATTATTTTAGTCATTCACTGAAGAACTAGAAACCATAGTTAAAAATTGATCTTTTCCATTAAAAAGTATGCTTTTTTAAAAAAAATCTTTCTTTTTTTCTCCCTTAAATCCCTTCTCAATTAATGATGTTGATGCTTATGTTCCCAACATTGATGATATTTCATTGCCTTCATTACCTGAAAGAAATGAATAAGGAACTTTCAACTCTAAATACATTAAAATGGGGTACTGTGGAAAATGGAAATACCAGTAAAAATATATTCTTTTTACCTCTCAATCAATACAAGTAAGCACCATTCCTTCCCATTTATCAAAATATATAAACTAGGAATGGATTAATTGGTTTGCATAACATTTAAATAAAAATAAAACTACAACAACAACAACAAAACTAAGAGCCTTTCTTTTCAGCTCAAAGCAAATGAAGCCCAAAAATATTTTTAAGAATTTGCATGCATTGATAAATACTTTCACATGCTTTTAGTGTTCTTAATTTTGAATAGTTTTGGAGATAAGAGTCAAAACACTTTAGATCTTTTTTCATGCTGTTTTTATACCAATAAAAAACAAAATAATAACTCTGTCTCTCATAATATGTGTGTGTGAAGGGGGGGTCAGTGTAAACACACACACACACTCACACACATTTATATATACACCCCCCCACACATGTGTATGTATATATGTATGTATGCATATATGTATATATGCATATATGTACACACACACATACACAATTCATGATGCCTGAAGCTCATAGCTTTCTTAGGCTACTCCCAGACATGCAGGGGCATGAGCTTTGTGATACCACAAACCTCTTTGTGGCACCACAAACTGCACAGTGGGGATGTTAAAACATGTCTTGTGCTACAAATTCACAGTGCAGGGCCAAAATTTGCTACAAGGAAATCCCAGGACTAGAAAAAAATGCAGCACAGGACACATGACAAAAGCTTGTGCCCAAAGGCACAGAGGCTTAGTCCTCCAGGAACATGTTCTGGCTACTAGCCAGCATGTCCAGTCTACTGCTTCAGTTGTACCATGTCTCCTCCAGCACACTGAGAGCTGGGAGAAGCTGGGAATGAGCAGTTTGCCAGAAGCGGACATTCTGTACTTCCACAAAGTACAAGTGCAGGGGCATACACTGTGGCAAAAAGTCACAGCACAAATTTGTGTTGCTACGATTTTGGCTGCTGCAAATGCACACCCCTGGACATCTGGAGGCAGCCTTAAGGTTTTTAAAACAATATATGAAACAAACAATTCTTTTCTGAAAATATAAAAAAATAAAACATGAAATATATACATAAATCAACATGTCATTGCTTTGTGGTGCACTTAAACTTTGCCATTTGTTTCTTGGTCATATTTCAGGTAAGTTCTTTTTCAAGGGATTCACTTGTAAGCTAAAGATCTACTGCTTGAATAAGTTGATTGCATGCAGTTTCAGTAATTGAATCCCTGGATATTTGTCTTTTATGCTGGAAGGTTTCACTTAACTTTTAATGGATTTTTAATGCTGAACAGTTTCATTTAAAACTGTTGCCATAAAACATGTTAGAATTTTCAGTTTTTATTTTAGTCCCCTTCCCACCTCCACTATGGAAAAAAAATCGGTAAAACAGCTTGGGTTTTAAAGATCCTAAAACAGTTAGAAAAACTGTAACATGTATCCTGAATTTATGAAATTCTACTCAACAGTGATGAGAGCCATCAAGACTCTGCGTCTTTTTTTGTCTGTTGCACATTCAGTGCCAATGCTGAGCTCCTCATATAAAAGTATTTCCAGTATATACTAATTATAATATTCTCAATAGGAAACTGATGTTCTGGGTTTTGAAAATTTGGATTTCAGATAATACAGTATTCCAGGGCAGTTTCTTATTCTTGTTTTGGATATAATATCAGTAACTTACTTTAATTTCTACACTGCTTTGTCTCTGGTTTGCTAAAAGTATAATATCACTGTTAACTGGGTGCTACTACAAAAGATTTCTTTCCCCATGGAAAAATTTTCAATGGTGTATAGGGGGGAAAGGTAATGTAAATGGTTTTCAGTAAGTTAAACAGTTTTTAGCTTAAGATTGATATTGTTTCAGTTTTACATTTAATTTATCTGTTTTCTGATACTTTCCATGAAAAATTCATTTAACTCTAAACTCAATATTCTGTTGAAGAATGCAGACAGAACATTTCAAGACTGATACCAAGACTGGATGAGGATGGCATTTTTGAAGAATCGTAGGGTGCGTCCAGACAAGAGTGCATACAGGCATTCACCACACTGCTAATTTGCAGTGTAGTAGGTTTTTTCAACACCTCAGAATCCCAGTGTAAAAAAATCTGCACCAGAAAAAAGCAGAGTGGTGAATGCACATGGCAGTATACACTCTCCAAACCAGAGCCTGGCCAGCTAGAGCCACGTTTTGGCCGCCAACCTAGCTCCACGTGCCTGGATCACCACAGCTGGATCCCTGGGAGGCCCCTGGGACCCAATGTAAGGCTGCTGGAGACAGCGCAGGTGCTCACCCCAGCTTCCCCTACCCCCCCCCAGAGCATTTTTCCCCATATACAGGGCATGCGCTGGGGCAAAAAGCAGAGGTACAAATGTGTGTCACTGCTTTTTTTCCCCATGGCAACCACAAACCCCTGCTCATGGGGATGCAGCCAGATAGTTGGATGAGACCTCAAGGATCATCTGTTCTATTCCCCTGAAAGAATGCAGGAATTTTATTCCTAAATCTTACCTGATCAAAGTTTCCCCAACCTACTTTTGAAAATCTCCAATGAAGGAGATTCCACAGTTGATTTCACAGCCTTGCACAGCCTATTCTAACAGTAAACATTGCAGGACGTTATTGTATTTGAAAAATAATGAGTTCAGTACTACTCAGTCAATTATACAAACTTTTCTGGGGAAGGAAAGCATTGAATCCAGCTTCTGATTTTGGTTCATCCATCTTGTATTCACGATGTATACTTTAAAATATGAGGATAATTAATTATTTAAGAATCTGTGGATGGAAAATCAGTGTCTTAATACTGGTGCTTGATCATACCCTATAATATCACTCCTTAAAATACTGTCTGTTGTTATTGTTCTTGCAGTGAAATTGTTCTGTTTATACATCTGTCAGCGATCAATGAATATATAGGACCAGGATCATTACTACTCCACTTGCAATCTTGTTTCATCTAGCTAATCACCTGTGCTACTCTCAAGGTTACTTGGTAATGCATTCTGTTGCAATGTTAACAAAGCTGAAGTTCAAAGCAAGCCATCTTGACTTCTGTGACAGCAGCTTTTGACATAATAACTGGATTATGTGTGCACTCCTAAATAGATTCATAGTGTGTAAGGGCACCTTTGTTGCAAACTTAACAATATTTATTATGAGGTCCTGAGCGTGATTCAATTACTATTAGCGAATCTAACCTGAGGACTCATCTTGGACTCCAGATTTGGATTCCGCACCACACAGATTACACTTTTAGATTCTTACATTCCATTCTATAATCATTCTCATCTTCTTATATTTTAGCCCTAGACACAATGGATGAATTTTAATCCTGCAATCTTTAATCAGGAAAATCTTGCAGTGAAATCAGAATGGGTCCATGGAAATTAGAATTCAGGATTTGGCCTACTAATATGTATGCATGCAAACAGGTTAGGAAATTGAATCCATGGAAGATAAATGCATACACCACTGATTAGCCATTGTTATACAATTTTTCAGAATAAATTATTCAAAAAGTCTTCTAAAGAAGCTGAATTTTGGATATTTCTAAATGTGGAAACAAAATATTTGCATAAAACAGCTCCCCCCCAACTGTGTATTGATTATGCTACATAATATTTAGATTCTTTTAGATTCTGTGCCAGGGAAATGTGGTGGGGTGGTTAATGCTTAGATCCAAACAGGCCGGGGATGAAAGGGTTATGGAACCTTGTTTCTCCTTCTCTTATATTTCTTCCCATTTAAAAAAAAAAAACTGAAGAGACAATGTAACAAATAAATCCTTTACTCACACTTTTGTGCTGGCAGTTCCCTTTACAGCAGCTTTAAAACCAAACTTATGGGGAACTCGAGAGCTCTAAACACATCTGAATGATATATTCGGTCATGATGGTGGCATCCGGGGGGTAGGATATCATGAACTCGAGAGCTCTAAACACATCTGAATGATATATTCAGTCGTGATGGGGGCGTCCGGGGGGTAGGATATCGTGGATGCAGGATCTCTGGAAAGGGTGATCAGGCCTCTCTGGTGTCATGTGGAACCCTGCTGGTTCCAGAAATTTCTGCCCTTCTATAAGCTAGAGAGCCAATCAGATTGTGCCTTGTGTGTCTGCTGACTTTCGGTCAGGAGACTGTGACTGCCGGCCGTGTGGTCACACGCCTCATTAACACTGTGATTGTAACTCCCTCACGCGTCGAACATAATTCACTCTCATGTTTTACATCAGACTGGCGTTTGGTCACCTTTTATTTAGACAGATTCCATCTGAATCTACGTTCTGTACTTATCTTGATTGATATTTCACATTTATCCTATTTACAATTCTTTTCTTATTCAGAAAAATAATGGCCCATACTGCTACTCCATCAAGTGAAAGTCTTTGTAGGATGGCCCAAAATACTCATTGCACCTTGAGAAATGTTATGTATGGGGATGAAAATCTCCTTTTGATCTTTATGATCTTTTTTTTTATGTTTATTGGTTTTATCTCCAACTATACAATTTGCTTCTCTCTTAGCATGCATAAATACAAATATGTTTACTGACCATCAAATCATTTAATTTTGTGTCAAACCTAGTCACTCTATTTGCTTCTATTACCTCCTGCAGCAGTGAATTCAACAGACTATCCCACATACTATGTATTCCAAATGTACTTTCTGGTAACTTTATACAGTGGTTCTTTGTTGTATGGAATTATAACAGGGAACCTCTGGTTCCTGTTACTAAGAGAGAAAATGGAGGCAAGTTGTGCTCAGGCAGCCAAGAGGAGGGCTAGCTACAGAGTGATAGGTAACTAGAAACTTTTTAATAAGAAGTGCCTATTGCTGCACTGGTACCTCAGCAAGAGTATAACAAGGGAGTAACTTGGGGAAACAGCAACAAGTTAATTGTTGTAGTACTGGTTCTGTTACTGTAGGCCATCCTGAAAACTGTTAAGCAAAGTACTTTAGATAACACCTGCAAGTTGCTCAGGCAGTCACGTGACTGGAAGGGAGCATGTAAGCCCAGGCCAGATCCAGAGCAAACAGTTTGGCTGTGGAAGCTGAAGGGCTACGTCCAATGACACCATTACATGTCTTTTAACTAGGTGTAGAGACTAAGATACAGTTGTCCTTAACTATATGTCCAGGACTCCTGGTTCCTATGTCTGAGTTCTGCAAAGTATAACATCTTTGATTGATGATGGGATCTCTTCTAATCTTCAGGAGTGTGTGTTCTGAGGTAGGGTTTCTTTTCTTCTTACTATATACCTTATAGTTACTGCAGTTCTCATCATATAATTGGCTTAAGCCAACCTTTCCATGCCTATTAATACCATGTGTGGTATATGGTTAACCTTATCTGTAACTTCCCATTCTTAGGTAATCTTTTTCATTCTAAGGTGGGGGGAAGTTTCGCAATTGATTGTTCCTCTTTTCCCAAGGCAAATATCCTTATTTTAGTTTGCTAACTTCTTGTTTTGTTAGCAAGACAGGGTATTTCTAAACTTCCTCTTTTCATGAGGCATAGGTCATGGTCATGGACAGAACATATATCAAGCCTTGTTACTAATGCAAGTCAGTGGCTGTCTACAGCTTATGCTAAGTGCAAAGATAAAAATGTAGGCCCCTAGGCCTCTGGGCTTCTCTAAGGCCATTCTGGGACCTAAAAATCCCCACCTTGAGAATAAATTCCTACGAGGGGTTATTACACTGATGTAAATTGTCTTCATTGAGTATATCTCTTCATTCCTCCCGTACAAGGACTCATAGTAGGGATCTCACAGAGACTGGTGAAAAAATTTTCACAACAGATACACTCAGTGATATCACTGAGTTAACTTACAAATACACTGATTTGTAAGTTAAAGCAAGACAAAGATGACCATAGCAATGTCAACTATCACCACAACAGGGTGAAGTATTAGATTTAAAACTCCATGGGCTGTAGGACTCCATCCTAACAGAACTCCCCACCAAGAATGTTTCCCAGTGTTCTGGACTTTCTCCGACACCTGCAAAAATGTTTGTTATTATGTTTACTTTGGACCACTGTTCTGCAATTTTTCCTTTTAATGGACTTTACTATAGCACATACTTCTGAATGGGACAAGACTTGTTATAAGAATGGCACATCCAGGGACAGGGCTAGTAAGCTCAAGCCATAGAAGGAAAGAAACAGGGCTAGAGAGTGCAGAAAGGGGCAGGGACTGGGGCCAGAGGGGCCATAAGCCCAAGAAGGTGAAATATGGACTGGATCCCAAGGAGCCAGACCTGGTGTATTGGGTCTAAGCCAAAGGTACCAGCCAGAGCAGTAGAGGTGGCAGCCTCCTGGCCAGGGCTCCACCAAGGGAGTGGAAGCTTCAGGTGGTCTGGTGGTGTAGGGCAAGATGCCAACTTAAGGATGCCTGGAAACATCTGCAAGGCGTGGGTACAGCTTTAGGGGAGGCTTGGAGGCTGTGATTATTCTTTAAAGTGATGAGCAGTCACATCGGTGTTCAGGAGAGAGATCTTTCTTGTGGAGCCCTGGGGCATACTCCTTTTTCTAAAGACATAATAACAGCAAGGTGTGGAAGATGAGCGGAAGGAAGCAGAGTGGAAAAGGGCACACCTGGTTATTACCAGGCGTACACCAGGGGTTAGAGGGCAGACCAGGGGTATTACAGCCAGCCCCAGGGTAGGACCTGGTTACAGGAACCTTATAAAAAGAAATTAATATTAAAAGATCTCAGCCACTCCAACTCAACTCTTTCCCATTTGTGTGCATTAACTGGTCTCCAAAAATAATATGTCACTATAGCATTCATAAAAGGAAGTACAAAAAATCAACAAAGTTCTTCAAATACAGCTGTGGTATTGTGAGTTATTAAGCAAGCATAAGCTTTATTTTCTACTATTTATTCTATAATAAATATTTATATACCCTTTTATGTGCTGGTACATGCTGGACAGACATTTCCATGGCTGTGCATATTTGTTCTTTTATTTCCTTAGAGGTTTCTATATGTTCCGAGTACATGTGTACAGTAATTGAGGTATGCGGACTGTTGTTTCCTAATATACATTAACTTACAGTAATTCAAGTAGAACTTCATCTTCCATTGTGCTGCTGAATCCCCCAATGCTTGTTACTTCATATAGAGTTTTTCACAATTCTCTCCAGTTTTTATAGCATCTTCTGTACCTGCATTCTCAATTGCTTTAAAGTACTTTATTCAGCTTGTTCCCTAAGCTTTTGTTTATTTTTATATTTCAATGGTATAACTTTTGTCAAAGTGTATTCTATTGCTGTTTCTACCATAATAGTGCTGCCACTTCAGGTGCTTCCATTTCCCACTAAGCATTCCTGAACACCACAGAAAAATGGGAGAGCAATTAAATTAGTCTCTATAGAAATGAAATTGTTGCACTGAGAGCAGCAGAGTCAACAGCCACTCCCACCCCAATAGCAATGGAATGCCTCTTATAGGAATAGGATTAAATGTATTCTCTTAGCATCACCAATGTTTCTTATATAGGCATGAGGCATGATAAAGAATCTCTAAGAAGGAAACTCTAGTTCATGTTCTGATTGAACATTGTCCCACAGAGGTGGAAGGAGCTGGCTTTGTGTGACACAGACATCTGTTTTGAGTGACAGTCAAACATTTGTTCCTTGAATTACGATTTATTGGT
Organism: Caiman crocodilus; assembly: GCA_030014935.1. Classification (NCBI taxonomy): domain Eukaryota; kingdom Metazoa; phylum Chordata; order Crocodylia; family Alligatoridae; genus Caiman; species Caiman crocodilus. The sequence continues at coordinate 83,081,238 of JAGPOW010003648.1, forward strand.
CTTGATTCTCATTTAGATCCTGTCAAACTTACTTGATATCTTTTTTGATGAGATTGCAAATCTGGTAGATAAAAGTAATAGTGTCAATGTAATATACTTAAACTTCTGGAAAGCATTTGACTTGGTACAACATAATATTTTGATTAAGAAGCTACAGTAATACAAAATAATCATGGGAGACACTAAATTTATTAGCAACTGGCTACCAGCTCTTAAAATATAATTGTAAATGGGAAATCTTTGCTGAGTGAGTTTCTAGTGGGGAAACTCCAGAAATCAGTTTTTGGACCTATGCTATTAGTATTTGTATCAATAATCTGAAAGAAAACAGAAAATCATTGATCAAGGTTCCAGAAGACACAGAGATGAGGAGAGTAATAAATAATAAATGGATAGATCACTGATACAAAAATGATCTGCACTATTTGATAAGCGCAAATGAACACTGTGCATTCCAATAACGCCAAATACTAAATCATACATTCAGGAATAGACAGTGCAGGGTATTAGACCTGTGCGAAGCAGCTAGTATTCACTTTGGATTCAGATTTGGCCTATCTGAGGGACAGTTATTTGATTCAGTGATTCGAATCACTGTCCCAAATTGATTTGGCCAAATCTGATATGGAGATTCAGCCACTGCTGAATCAGCCAAATCTCTGAAGCAAACAGGTCCCATCCCCTACCCACTCTCCCAGCCCCATCAATGGCTGCCCTGCCTAGCCCCAGTGTCTCAGCACTTAAAAAAAGAAAAAGAAGAAAAGCCCCACATTCACCAGCTCCTGCCAGGCACTGGAATGATCCCCATTGCCCCCCACTGTCCTGTGCTGTGTGTGGAGGGGCTCTGCCATAAGACTCGACAGTCACTGCAGCAGCTGGTGAGTGCAGGACTTTTCTTTTTTAAGTGCTGGGGTGCTGGAGCTGGGTGGGGCAGCCATTGATGGGGCGGGGGGAGTGGGCAGGGGTGGGAGGTGTTCAGGGAGACTGGGACCCTCCCCCAACTCCTACCCGCTCTCCCAGCCCGAGGGCCTTGGAGGGGTCCCCCCTGATCCCACCACCACTCCACAAGTCCCCCACCTGCCCCCTATTTACCAGCATGGGATCCAGGTCCAGCTCCCTGCAGCAGCCAGCAGGGACTGCCCAAATCTCTGAATCTCTCTAAATCAATTCAGAGGCTTCAAATCAATTCAAATCTATTTATTGGTCTCCCAATTTGATTCAGATTCAGAGATTCAGCTGCCAAATAGGGTTGAATCTCCTCAGAATCGTATCAGCAACCAAAGCTTCACAAAGCCGTAGAGGGTATTCAATATTGAATGAGGGACTCTTGAATGCACAAGCAGGGAAATATTGAAAAAAGTACGAAATTTTTTTTTGTATTAACTCTGTATTAAGTATTAGCACAACTGCTTCTGGAATACTATGTCCAGTTCTTGTGTCCACACTTCAAATAGAAGATGAATATTTTGGAGAGGGTACAAAGAAGAACCACAGGACTGATTAAAAGATTAAAGAAATTGTGTAACCTCAAAGATCTTACTTGATTTTTCAAAAAGCATCAAAAAAGTGACTTGATTAGTCAATGTTTTGAAAACAAAAGTTGGGAGCCAAACTTTGATGAGAAGTTCTTTGATTTGGAAGACAAAGGCAAGACAAGATGAAGCAAAAGGAAGTTAAAATCAGAAAAATTTAGATTAGAAAGAGCATAGATTTTTAACATGGATGTTTTTGTCCATTGGAACAATTTAAGATAATGAATTGTTTGTCACTGACAATTTTAAAATAATGATGCCTGAAAGATAAGCTTTAGGTCAAACAAGAATTTCAGGAATTTCTAATGTTGAGTTACACAGGAGGTTAAGACTAGGGACAGAAGTTACACATCAGCTGGTATAAGTTATTGGAAACAGGTTCAAATCTGTAACAAAGCAAAGGTTCAATGCACATAAACTGCTTTCAAAATGGTCAAAACCAGGTTAAAATAAACCTGGACGGATGTAGCATCAGACTTAACTGATTTAGTTTAAATTGATGTATTGAACTTCTGTCCCAGATCGCCTCCAGATTCAAGTTAACTCTCAGTCCCCCAGGATTCTAGGATGCTTCACATCTCTGATGCAAACTGCACCTTGCTGTCTGCTCCTTCCAAGCAAGGAGGCATGCTCTAGTGCCCCAAGCCCTCCCATCTACCCCCTCTGGCTTTTTGTTAATTGTACATAAAATAGACTAGGAAGTAATTTCTTGATCTGAGACCATGAATGTGTCTCCCATCAAGAAACTAAACAGTTCCTGAAGTCAAACACTTCTGAAATGCTCAAGTTAGTAAAATATATTCCAGTACAGTGATCTCACTGTTGAATTCAAGTTACAGTAGTGGCCCCACAGAGATCTTTAAATTTAACCCGATTATGGCTTATTCATGTCCAGATAAACTCTAGTTGAAAAAACTTTGCCCCAAATGATACTATAGTTCTACACTCTAGTTTTGCATTGGTGGTTTTATTGAAGATGTGTGTGAAAGTGTAGAGAAAGATTTTATGTTATTTTGATTCTTCCTCTTAAATATTAAAACATAAAAATCCTATGTGTGTGGAAAGTAGCATATGATTTTGCAAATTAAAAATTATCATAATGCATCCATATCAAGGGAACAAATTAAAGGACCAGGCAACCACAACTTAGGCATTCCGGAACTTTTGAATGCCTTTTTTTTTAAATTTATTTTATTTTTACAATCTTTATTTTCTTTTAACTTGGGCTTTGTCACATAATCTATTAGTTTTCAAAAATCCCACTGGAGACAGAAACTCTACCCTGATCCCAAATTTGTCATCATCTCTCCAATGATCAGCAGATAGGATCCATATAGATCTGGGCTAGTGTTTTGGACCTGGTTTGGACAGCAGGGCTCCTTGCAGGTCATATCCAGACACAGTGATAATGGCAAATGGCAGTGACAAGCAGTGGAGTGACAGAACAAGAAAGGCAGATGGAGCTATCTTTGGCCCCAAACTGCCAGCACAAGTCCCCAGTGGGCTACTGGATTTAAGTAGTAGGCTCAGACCCTGCTTGCCCAACCTTTGAATTCCTGGTCCCCCTATCAGCTCTGCAGACTACCAGCCATGGCTCTATGGGCTGGAACCAGCCTATGGGCCACAGGTTTGACAGCTCTGGTCTGGATCATACCTAGGGCAGATTAAATTTTCAGAGATCTTTAGCTGCCAACCCTTGTTTAAACCTCTGTTAAATGTATGGGAGACCCTGGAAGGGACGAAAATATCTCAGTTCAACTTGGGTAATGTGTCATGGAAATGACAAAAAATTACATCTCTGGCATAAGGGCCTACCTCCAAATTATAAGCCCTGAAACAATTCAACCTGAGACAGACATCCGTCAAAGGAAATCTGAGTCTAAACAGTCAAATTTTGGTAGTTACAAGCAGCTGAAATTAGGGGCTTACAGAAGGAAGTGTCAGTTGGTCTCTTCCCACCACATCTGATCTAATTGGTCCATATTTCACCCTTTTCTTTCCTTTTAAAATCCTTTCTTTCTTCAGGCAGACAAGATTCTTTGGGTAAATCTGATCTCATTGATTAGACTAACTGATGTAGTTGGAAAAATTCTTTGCAAACTTTCAAGTACAAATATCACTCATCAAGCTGAGGAAGCTTCTGTGGTTGGTGTGTGCTTTTCCTGAATGGAATGAATAGTAAAGAAGCCAGAGGCTGGTCTGTGTGCAAGAAAGCCAGACAGTGAAGATTTAAATTGAGGAGTCAGTGCGTTAGAGACAGTGGGTGAGAGATACCCACTGACTCCACTCACTTTACATCTTCACTGACTAGCTTTCTTGCATGTATACCAACCTCTGGCTTCTTTACTATTCATTCCATCCAGGAAGAGCACACACCAACTGCAGCTGCTTCCTCAGCTTGATGGTGGGTATTTGTACCCTAAAGCTTGCTAAGAAGACTTTTTCCAATTATTTTAGTTGGTCTAATCAAAGGCATCAGATTTACCCAAAGAACCGTGTCTGCCTATGTCTTTAGACCAACATGGCTACAACCTACACCCCTTTCTTTCCTCAGTATATTCATAGCATCTGATGAAATATATTGTTTCTTATGCAGGTCCATACCTCGCCACATCACCCCCCAAGCTATGTTATTTGCCTCTACCACCTCCTGTGACAATGAATATCACATGTTAACTACACTTGGCATAAAAAGTACTTTCTCTTGGGAGATTTAAACCTGTTTCCTACTAATTTCATTGGGTCCCCCATAGTTCTAGTTTGGGACTTCATAAATAATAGCAACTTGTTCACTTGGTCAACACACTTCATGATCTTACTGGCCTCTGTCATATCCCCCTTCAACCTTCTCCTTGCCAAACTGAAGACTCCTAGGCCTTTCAGTCTTTCTTGGTATGGCAACTGCTCCAGTCCCCTGATTATTTTGGTTGCCCTTCTCTGCACCTTTTCTTATTTTATTACATCTAGGGCTGTTTGAGGCTTTGGATCGCACTTTGGATCCAGAGAAGACCCAGACACTTTGGACACCAAAGCAGCATGTCTGGACTAAAGCATTGGCTTCTTTAGGATTTCTGAAGCAGTTTGGAGCTTCCGAACCACTTCGGAAAAGCTTCAGACCCACTTCGGAGATCCGGCCATAGTGTATAATGAGGGATCAATGAAATATCAGTAACTTTGTTGGTTTTTCATCTGATTTGGGTGAAACTTGCATGTATGGTAGCCTATGATGAGAGCATGAAGCCTGCCAAGACTCAAGAAGATTGGTGCAGGGGTTTGAGGAGAACTGCACCCCAAATTCTTGAAAGCAAAACTCATGTCGTGTATGTGTTAGATGCAGGGGGGGTGGAAACTGCAGGGGTTGTGGCCCCTGCTGAGGACACAAAGCCTGCCAAGTTTCAAGGAGATAATTATAGGGGTTTGGGGGAAACTGTACCTCAAGCTGCGGACAAGCAAAACTCACAACATGGGTGACACTGTGTGTGTTAAGGCACAGCAGGGTGAAAGCTGCAGGCCTATTAGCCCCTGCTGAGGCTACAAAGCCTGCCATCTGTTAAGGAGATTGGTACAGGGGTTCCGGGTTCTAGCTGCTGACAGGCAAAACTTATGACATGGGTGCTTGTGCAACTGTGTTGCCACAGTTGCCTAATTTTTAACGAGAATGGGGTGAGAGACCGTGTCAAAGACCTTCCTAAATTCCAGAAAGACTACATCCACTGCGACATCTGCATCCAAGGATTTTGTGACCTGGTCGAAAAAGACAACCAGGTTGGTCTGACAGGACTTGCCCCTAATGAACCCATGTTGGTTGCCCCTAAGCATAATCTCCTCTGCTGGTCCCTCACAGATGTGCTCCTGGATAATTTTCTCAAAAAGCTTCCCCAGGTCCAAGGTAAGACTAATGGGCCTATAGTTTCCTGGGTCCTCTTTCCACCCTTTTTTGAAAATGGGGATCACACTGGCCCTTTTCCAGTCCTCTGCCACTTGGCCAGAGCACCATGAGTGCTCGTAAAGCCATGCTAGGGGTCCTGCAATGACCTCTGCCAATTCCCTCAGCATTCTGTGGTGGAGATCATCTGGACCTGCTTATTTCAACATGTCCAGCCCCTCCAGAATTTCCCTAACTAGGTCCTCTGTCAGTAGGACTGGTGGTGCCTCCCCTGAATCCGGGAGACGTCCCAGTCTCTGCTCACAAAAATGGAGGCAAATAATTTGTTAAAAAGGTCAGCTTTTTCATCTGGTGCAACCACCAGATTGCCAAGCATGTCTTGCAGAGCCCCACGTTACCTGGTGCCTTTTTTTTACTCCCTATGCATTTAAAAAAGGACTTTTTCTTATCTTTGATCCTGGTCACTAGTTCTAGTTCTGCCTTTGCCTTCACCTTCCTAACAGCCCCCCTACAGTCTCAAGCAATGGAGGTATAATCCTCTTTGGTTATGGCCCCTCTCTTGCACTGGGTGTATGCCTCCTTTTTAGCTTTCAGATGTTTCTGAATGCTTTTGGTGAGCCATGGGGGCTTTTAAGCCCTCTTGCCCCGTTTGATTCTCATTGGGATTGTCACCCTTTGGGCTTGGAGGATCGTCTCTTTAAGGAACATCCACTTACCTTCCCTGAAGATTATATTTTTCCAGTCACTTGGTATAGTAAAGAGGCAAGATAATTAAGGCATCTTAATTCTGCAGACCATACCTGCTGTAAATAGGTATCTAGCCATTTGGGTTGTTGAATAAAAGGTTGCCAGAGGTGATTCTAACCTGTGCTAGCTTGATAAGCCATCCAAGCTTGATTAAACATTTGACTTTTATCCAAGTCAATTTCCATCCTTGAAAGAACAAAATTATTTGGACAAAATCCCTATTTGAATATTTTTTCCAGGCAGATGGTTGACGCTTTATATACTATTGTTCATTTAGAAGAATTGTATAAAAATATTACATGCTAAGGGGAGAGGAAAAGACAAAGTTCCCATTTTTTAATTAATTTTAGAATTTACTACTTTGAAAAACTTATACTTCATGGTAATAGTTTTATTTTTTAAAGGAGACTATCTGTAGTGCTTATGTGAGAATCTGAAGTATCATATCTCTACTGTAACTTTTTTACTTCTTTCTTACAAAAGATAGACTGATAAATGTACAAACACAGAGAAATTTCCAAAACATTGGAAAATATAATGTGCTTTCTCTGATAAGGGACATCACTGAATGAAGAAGAACACCAAAGTATTATTCTAGGGCTGGTTGGAAAACTGGCATAAACACATTTTTGTTTTCATTTGCTTGAGCTTCAGGGACACTGCTTTGGAGATGGAATCTCTGAACTCTCATATTTTCTGTTGTGCTCTTACACTCTCTTCTCCACCAGATAGATTCAATTGCAACAATAACTGAATGAAGGCGTTCTATATGTCTATCAGACACTTGCACACAATACCTATAAAAGATAAAATGTCAAGGATTGTACCAAACTCTTCAATGGATAGAACTATTAATCTGAACACTGGAAACTGCACAGGTTAAATTGTACTTATCCCTTTATATGTTTTCTGAGGTTGTCGAAATTCTAGCATCTCAGTATAGAAAGTTTAACTCACGTTAACTCTCAGCAAAGCTAGGATAGCTCCTGATTCCTGAGTCATGATCTACTGAAATGGCAGGGAAGTGAGCTGGTTTATTTAATAAAAGTAACTCTAAAATGTGGCTTTAATTTTGTGGATGTTGACTACCTTGGTCATCTCAGACAAACTAGCCTCATTACATATGACTCTATCAAGATTAACTGATTTCAAAGGGGTGTTATGAGTGAGAATGAGTTAAATAACTGCACTGGCTATGTAAATCAATATATCTGGAGCATCCCTTGTAGTCAAGATATTTCAATATCCAAAGGGATTTCAGGGCTAAGTCAAGTGCTAGTAAAAGGATTTGTAGATGAAAATACTAAGTACTGTTTTTAAAAGATGCATTATTCAACCCTTGAATATGAAGTCCTGCTGCTATGTAAAGACAACATTAATTTTTCCTTTAAAGGAACTGTGTGTGGGTTAAACATTTTTGATGGCAGGTCTGTGCACAGCATGTGGGTTTTAAGTGTGCATGTAAAACTAGAATATTGTGTTATATAGAGAAAGAATGATAACACAATTTGGAAAAGCTGAATACTTCTCAAGAGCACTAAAGTCTAGATCCAAACCAAAGTTTAAGTCCATGAAGTAGGCTTAGATGGGACTTAAATGTCTTCATCCAACAATACCTAAATTTCTACTTAATCCCAGAATGGCCTTAGGAACATCAATCTTTGATACTAATATCATCCAATGTTCTAATCCTGTCTATCTAGACATGTACAGAAGTATTAGTGGTACTGAACAACTCAATTTTCCCCATATTCTAGCACTGTTAAGAACTACAGATGTGACATTCTGCCACCTCTTTGTCCTGAAGATCTTGACCTGGTAGATAATGTCAGAGGTTGCCTGTTGTAAGGCTTCTGCCCTGTAGTTTAAGTAACATGATCAACTGTGTAAAGCTCAGTCAAGCTCCTACCCTGTAACCCTTGTAAATAAGTTAGATGTACTTAAGAACTAATCAAGGCAAGTTGACCCCCTGACCCTTCCCTCTGATTGGTTCTGGGTCTGCTGCTAAAGAACTCCTCCAGCACGTGAGTCTTGTTACATAACCTGATAGTTTTCAGTTTCTAAATAGCAATTGTCTTGGCAACTTCTCTGACTTCCTGGTTCCTGACCTGCTTTTGGCTTGTTTCTAGATTTCAGCCTTGGATTTTCCTGTGGTTCTGTTTCCTTATTTCTGAGCATGTTTGGCTGTGTTCTTGCACCTTCCCCTGTGGATTGTCCATCAAATTTAGTAAGTAGGCCTCTAATTCTTGGATCCTGAACTGACTTGTTATTTGGTTCCTAAATTTTGGCTCCAACCTTGACCTCTGCTGTCTCTACCAATGGGGTCCACACAAAATGCAGAGAGAACTTCCAATTTAAACATCATCAGAAGAGGATGTGAGTGTGCTTCTCCTCCTCCTCCATCCCTGTTCCCCTAATAGAACAATCTAATGGTGTCAGTACTCATTCATTTTGTGGAAGACCTGGGTTCAGTGTCTTCTCCTGCCTGAGAAGATTCGAACCCACACCCTCAGGTCCTCACCATGAGGCTATAGACTGTTATTTGGGGGACAGGTGGAAAGGAAAGGATTCTCAGGACCTTTCTTGTGGGGAGAGAAGGCAGAGAAGGATTATTAGTAAATCATTTTAAAACTTTTTAACTCACCACAAACTACATAATGATTTTTGGGATTGGGGAGTGTTATGTCTATTCCTATAATTTACCAGAATAGAGTGCTGTGCTAAATCATTCTGCATATGCTCCCTCCACAACTGGAAATTTGTCTAGTAAAGTTCTCAGGATGCTGAGGGTGCTTTGGAGGTCCTTTCCAGCCCTACTTCTCTATGAATCACTTCTTTATGCATATTAGCTCTTCCTAGCCTGTCTTTTAAAATAAAAAAGAATGATTGGTCAAATTTTGTAAGAACACATATAGGCATCTAATTTCAGAAGTGGCTTTCAAGTGGAGGGAGAGGCTTCCCTGTAGCACTGAATTGGGAGCTAAAGTCCTGTAAAGAGCTGGAATTTCAGATATTATTCTGACCTCGAGGCTGTCCTAATGGCTATCTGGGTTGGGTCCCTGTTTGCTCTCCTGGCTTTGAAAATCCTGTTCTGAAGTACTTAACTGTTTCTTCATTCACTATATAAGGAGCCCATGCAACTAATGCAGGGATGGCAATTCTGTACAGTCAGTACCAAATATTTAAGCATTGCAGTTATGTAAGTTCTTTTTCATCCTGGGCCTACAAAAATAGTTAATTTTATGCCTGCAAGCATGGGCAACTGGTGCCTCCTGAGCCTGAAGGGGGCACAGCACAGTGGGAGCACATCACATGGGAGTCTGGAGGGGGCACAATACTTCCCCGCCTCTCTGGACCACCCCTCTCCCCACAAGAGCCCCAGAATTATCTTTCTCCCAGCAGCAGGAACAGCACCTCCGCAGGGGGGTATAATGTAGGGAGGGGGGAGGAGGAGTCACACAGGGGATGAAGGTGTCTGGTTGGCCAGACACTTGACACTTTGAGCTCCAGAGCACTGTCATGGAGGACAGGGCTGGGTAGAGAAGCAGAGTACAATCCCCGGCTGTACAATTGGGCCAGTGTGGATCCACTCCACACCTGGCCCTGTCCTGAGTGGTACTGAGTTGGGGTGCATCAACAGGCCCACCAGCACTTTTGGGGCCAATCTCATGGAGGATACATGCCCCCACCCCCATTCCCACCCTACCAGTCACCTGTGCCTTCAGGAACCTCCTTTTGCCACAAGCCGCTTGTTGAAGGACCTCAGAATTCCCCAGAAATACTAGAGATCCTCTGTGTTTTCTTCATATGGTTTATGAGTTCTTAGAAAAGATTATCAAAGAGGCCATTCTTAACAGGCTGGCCGATGACAACATCCTGAGGGATAGCCAGCATGGGGTTGTTGTGGGTAGGTCTTGCTTGACAAATTGCATTTCCTTCTATGACCAGGTGACCTATCACTTGGACAAAGAAGAGATTGATGTTGTATATCTTGTCTTTTAAAAAGACTTTGATCTGGTATCCCATGACCACCTCTTAGTAAAACTAGCTAAATGTGGCCTCGGCCACACCATGATCCCCACTGGCTGGGGAATTGGCTCCATGGTAGGACCCAGAGAGTGGTGGTTAATGGAAGTCAATCATTGTGGTGCCCTGTGACCAGTGGGGTCCCTCAAGGCTCAATCCTTGGGTCCATGCTATTTAATATCTTCATTAATGATGTGGACATTGATATCAGAAGCAGACTGGCCAAGTTTGCCAATGACACCAAACTCTGGGGTAAAACATCCACACCTAAGGACAGGAGGGTGATCCAGGAAGATCTTGACTCATGAAATGAGTGGAGGAGAACCTGATGGTACCATCAGGTTCTCATCCAGACTTAATAATACCAAAAAATGCAAGGTTCTCCACCCCGGGAGGAAAAACCTGCAGCATGCTTATGGGCTCAGCAGTGCAATGCTGGTTATCACTACAGATGAAAGGGACTTGGGGGTCATGATTGACCACAAGATAAACATGAGCTTTCAGTGTGATGCTGTGGCTAGTAAAGCAAGCAAAATGCTGGCTCGCATCCATAGATGCTTCTCAAGCAAATCCCAGGACATCATTCTTCCATTGTACTCAGCCTTGGTGAGGCTGCAGCTGGAGTACTGTGTCCAGTTTTATGCTCCACAATTCAAAAAGGATGTGGAGAAGCTTGAGAGAGTGCAGAGGAGAGCGAAGTGCATGATCAGAGGTCAGGAAAACAGACCTTATAATGACAGGCTGAGAACCATTGGACTCTTCAGCCTGGAAAAGTGCAGGCTCAAGGGCAATCTGGCGGCCACCTATAAGTTTATCAGGGGTGTTCACTAGGATCTAGGGAATGTCTGTTCACCAGAACACCCCAAGGGATGATGAAACTGGATGGTTACAAACTCCTCTGTGATCGATTCAGACTGGACATAAAGAAGAACTTCTTTACTGTCTGAGTCCCCAAGGTTTGGAATAGACTGCTGCTGGAGGTGGTTCAAGCACCCACTTTGAATGCCTTCAAGACACATTTGGATGCTTGTCTTGCTGGGATCCTGTGATCCCTGCTGACTTCCTGCCTGTGGGGCAGGGGGCTGGACTCAATGATCCTCTGGGGTCCCTTTTAGCCCTAATGTCTACAAAATATATGAAAACATCAGAAATCTCAATTCTGTCTGAATTCTTTATGGATGGGCTACATTTCTTGAAAATTACTAATTCTGTGGAGCGCTCTTTTCTTCCCTGGAGAAAGAGGATTAATTCTCACTTATATATTTGTCAGCAAGTATTTTTTAGGCAGAAGGCTACACTTTCAATCCATTCTCAATCTGACCTTCTTCTTCCACTTCTGACATAACATCAAGTTGTGTGTCAGGGGATTGTCCAAGTGCTTTTGCTCTAAAACTTAAACACAGAGATGCTAGGCCTATCTTTAAATGAGTTAATTCATGTACTAGAAGCAATTAAGCTACTGTCAGCAGAGAAAACTGGCCAATGATGAGCTCTATGGTGCCTCATCTAGATGGTTTTCAGTACACAAACTAGTTTGGCTTAAAGCTGTATAAATAGTTTTAGGGTGATGTTGCAGCCATGATGGTTGAGGAATTATGAGAAGCAAAGATTTATTTTAATGGACCAACAGCATGATTGGGATACACTTAGACAATCTTTCAACTACAAGACCTGATGCTCTTTAGATATGAAGAATGACTTGCATTTAAAATCTTGTCTAATTTTATCCCAAACATGACATCACGCCAATAAAAGATATCACCCTAAATAAATTATTGTCTTGTGGACATATAACCTCATTTTAAGAGAAATACTATTAAAATTATAAATAGAAAACAGTTTTTATAAATGAGTTGTTTCAAAGGTGCAGGCATTCACTAGCAATGTAAGTTATCTGGAATAAAACTTTTGCTCCTCCTTTTCTTTCTCCATATTTATTACCGTGTCTTCATGTTATATGTAAGCTAGTAGTGTACTGTTAGTAGAAATAGGTGAAAAATGGATGAGATAATTTATATTAATTCTCTGCTCTGTTACTTCGTTGCTCCTACTTAAGTCAAAAGAAAAAAAGGATTGCCAAAATTAACTGCATAATGTCCTGCCTGTTATAGTTACAAATAGGTGATCACTCCTTTTATGGTTAAGTAGAGTGTTTCTCTGTATCCCAAAATTTGATTACCATGCTATAATTTGCCCTTAGGCTTCATTCATCTGATGCTATGCATTTGAATTACATTTCAATTTCTTTTGAATGAAGAACCTTGATTCATGTATAAAATATTCATGGCACAATCTCTGAAAAAGTAATTGGGTCTTTAAAGTTCAGATGCTGCCCCATCCCCACTGACTGATTTAGATTTTTGCTAAATACAGTGTAAATTGTATTTTGTTACCATTCTGGATAAAACAGACACTTGAACACCAGCTGCTAATTAGATTTCTAGATACTATCACCATGTTCCACATCAGCCTATCTTAACAATATAAATTATTTGAAAAGATGGTCTAACTGATCGTATTACATAAATAGATTCTTTATCAATGGAGCAACAGAAAACTTTCTGTAAAGATCTCAGGTAAAAATGATGTCCATTGAGAAAATACAGCAGTGCCTTATTCTTGCTGCTAAAATTGCATCTTTCAGATCCAGTGCCTTCTTTGTTCAGTTGAATGTATAAGTGTGCATAGTTCCTTTGATCTGATACAGTAGATAGGTAGGACCTGATCCAGCCCCATAAGCTCAAATGAAAAGATTCACCCAGGCTTCAAAGAGGCTTGGAGCAAGCCTCTACTATTATCTATTAGGCCTATGTGAAGCGGCTAGAATTCACTTCAGATTCCGATTAGGATGATTTGGGGGACAGTGATTTGATTCAATGATTCGAATCACTGTCCTGAATCAATTCAGCTGAATCTGATTCAGAGATTCGACTGCTCCTGAATCTCCAAATCACCGAATCAGCCAGGCCCATCCCCGCCAGCCCAGCAATGACTGCCCTGCCTGCTCCAGCTCCTGGCACTTGGAAAACTACCCCTCAACTCAGTGGGTGCTGCCGAGTGGGGGGTAATCCCTGCTGCCATTCACTGCTCCACGCTGTGTGGGGAGCTCTGCGTGAGCCCCCCAACACCCTCTTCTTCCCCAGCCCCCCCACCATGGCTTCCCCTCCCACTGCAGCTCCAGCCCTTTAAGAAAAAAAGGGGTTGGGATCTGGCAGAGTGGGGGGGCATCAGGGGGTTCATACAGATTCCCCCATGTGGCATGGGGTAATGGGTGGGCAGCAGATCACCCCCCCACACACACCTGGCAGCACCCAGTGAGCAAACAGGGCTTTTATTTAAAGGGCCAGGAGATGAAGCAGGCAGGGAAGCCATACGGGGTGAGGCTGGGGGAGCAGGCAGGGAATGGGGGCTGGCCGGGGTCCACCCATGAGGTTACTCTTGCTGCCAGGGCATGGATTCCACAGTGGCAGGGGAAGACTCTAGCACCTTTCCTAGCGTGGCACCTGGGGTGAGTGCCCCGTCACTCACCTGTAATTACTCTGATTTCTTCTTTGATTAATTTTGCAGAAAATGTTAAGAATAGTCAGACTAATTTTTCAATTAAATGCAGAACCATTAATTATTTAAAGCAAACTTTGGAAATTGATTGCTGATAATTAGTATCTTGGGTGAGGTCACAATCCCAAACATATTACTCAGTCATCAACCTTGAAGTGTTTTTTTATTTTTAATTCTTGAATTTGTAATGCATGAAAACCACAGCTGGCACAGAGCTTTCTTGTCAGTCTTGAGCTTTTAATGAGGAGTATTGCACTGTTCCTAATTCTTAATCATGGAGTGTATTGCCACATTTCTAATAATGCCATGGAATCAGGTTAATGTGCAGAGAATTAGTCATAGAATCCAATTCACCTCTGCATAATAAATCTAGCTGAAGTCCACGAACCAATTGTAGGGATAACTTTTACCCAGTCCTTTTATTTTGCATAGTTAAATTCAGGTTTAGAGACCTGTTCTTCTTTGTCTCCTTCTTCTTAAAAATCTGGCAAAGATTTCACTGTCTGGTTATATAGTTGGTTACAATAAAACCAGTTGTAATAATTTAAGTGTTGATACTTCTTTATGTGTGCATTTCAATAATAGCATGTAACATTTATAGCATGTAACATTTATAGTATTTTAAAGGGTTTATAAATAATTCTATATCCTATGAGAGATTTCCTTCAGTGACTTCAGTCACTGAAGTTTTGGGGGCAGGTATAATAAAGAGCCCTTCTTCTTCTTAATAGTAGGAAGAATTTTAGAGTCCAGATTTACCTATGAATCTACTGTGTTTTCACATTAGCTCCACCTACTCTCCCTAGAGAAATCAACACTGAAATGGAAGTCAGGAGAAGTGTATAATGCTATACCAATGTTTATCTTAACAGAGTGCTTTGGGATCCAGAGATGAAAAGTGCTTTAGAAGTACTTGGTAATGTTAGCAGCTCAAAAGTAGTTCAGGTAGTTCATTCAAATCTCATGTGAACAGATTTCTCTTGAGTTTGTGCTGCTTTGTCTTGAATTACAATTGGAACTAAGTCATGAATGGACACAAAATAAACAAATGAATGCTATAAAGTGAAGAGAGTTTAATGTTGTGGTTCAGACACAGCACTGTGACTCAAAATATCTGAGTTTGGTTTCTCTCTTTGCTACAGACTTCCTAGCCATGTCATATTGAACCAGATCCAAATAGGTAAGCCAGGTATCTCTACAGACTTACAATGTAACTTAGGTTTCTAATGGTGTGCTTGTATTCAAAACTGGTAAAGTGTTCTCTTTACTTTGCTCCATACACTAGCTCCAGAATCATCATACTATGAAGGTTCAAGTCCACATCTGCCATTTTCTAGAGGAGAAACCCAACCCCAAACCCTTAGCATAGTTTAAATAGTGGCACTCCTTGCCCACGCTATTGAAGCTGGGTCATTGGGCAGTCAAAAATGTTAGTCATGGGCCAGAAAGAGAAAGTAACAAACTCAGATCCATGCCCTGGGCTCAGCTAGTCCTTATTGAGCAATCAAGGCAGTAAGATTCCTGAGGTTTTTAAACTCTGGATTAACTCATGGCTCCATGATTTACTGTGAACCTGGCTTTGACTCCTGGCTCCCTATGAACCCAGTTTCTGGACTTCACTTTACTAACTGGGCAACTTTTCCTATCCGCTAAAACCCTAGTCCCTAACAGCAAGCAAGAGGAAGCCTTGCTCTTTTCTAATCATTAGGAGACAGAGGAGACCTATGTTTAGCCCTTAGTCTCAGGGTTATTTAAGGGTATTTTTGTTTATGCAATGTCTGTGTAATTTAGAATTTTTGTTGAATCCATATCTCCCTCTCCCTCCCCACTCCATTTGTCTAACATTGCAGTACTCTCATTAGCCATCATGGTCTCTCTTGCTTTCTCTTCTTTTGACACCATGAGTCTTTCATTCACTCTGCGTAGTGCTGCAGGTTCAGTAGCATGTATTGGAGAGTCCCTTCTTTCCCCTCCTGCTTAATGTTTGGAAACGAAATTGCCCTTCAGAGATGTACACTTCTCCCCATTCAGTCTAGAGGGAGGTTAAATGTCTATCTTTTTATTTTGAATCACCATTTTGGAGGCAGGCAGTCTCACTTGGTTTTTCCTTTACTGTCTGGGTCTTATTTTTTTCCTGAAAAAAACCCATGAGGGTTCTGTTACCCTACCCCCTGTTTTTCTGTTTAGATTTTAAACTTGCTAAGGCAAACAGTGCATGTGGACCCAGGAAACTAGAGGTCTGGATCTTTGTTGGTGTTGGTGAAATAAAAAATAGAAATGTTAAAGAAAATGACAGTCTTAGAATGTTTCTTAAGTGTGCAGTCAAATTTTAAACCAAAGCATGAGGTTATTTCTCATCAGAGGAGCAATGGGGCAAGCAGTTGCAACTGTATTATGGTGGCATGGCCAGCTGCAGTAGTAGCTATTTTTGTACCTATCCCAAAGGCAGTCTGTTTCTCTGGGGTCTCCTGAACCACCTCCCCCAACCCTAAGTTATACTGCTATTTCTTATTTACCTGAAGCTGGGTTTTTTTTAGTTTTAATGAAAATCATTCGTGAAAGATATCTAATGCCATACTCTTAAGTAGGGATTACTTGGGCAGTATAGCAGCACTAAAGTAATTATTGGACTATGGTTATGGAATTGACAGAATGTGTCTCAAGTTCCAGAGAATAAAGATGATGCCAATATCAATTTTATCTTTTTCATACCAAATTTCTTGGATTAAGTTATTTTTTCTGATTGCTTATGCCCATCTTACCTTTTTTGCTTCTGTTTAGCAAGGGCAGCCTCTTTCAGTTAATGAATCAGCCCCCATAAATTGTGTCTTTAATATCCCACTATAATTCTAGCATAAAGTGTGTTTGTACTGTATGATGCACTGTATCCCTGTAATGTATGTGCCATATGAATGACTGATAAATTGGAGCTTAAAATTTTGATCTTTTCTTTTATCTCCAGTTTCATAGCTACTTTTATACCAACTGGCAAAGAAGGATAAAAGGTCAGTAATTTAGTCTGCATTGGCTATGAATAAATCTAAGATCGAGTGATACAGGACAATCCAAGTTTGGGATAGAAGCAGAAGCAGCCTTCTTTGTGTGTCATTGACATTTATCATCCACTGAAAGAACAATTACAGTGTCTACTTAATAGGGGCCTTGAAATACCCCTTACACATTCTTAAGTTCAAGTCAAAATTGTTTCCTGATGCACTAATAATGCCACAAATGTAGTCAAGTAGTATTGTATGAACAAGTCATTGTTATTCAGAGCAAAAGTATTTGTGGTTCCAAATCAGTTCCCTGCATGGGCAACTGATTCTGTCTTAGTGCCCCCCAGCGACCAATCCCATCGACCGAGGTGGGGACCAATCCCATGGGCTATGGGGGTGGTCCAATCACTGCAACCGCTTCTAGGAGTGGCTGTGGCTGTGGTTGCTTCTGGAAGCAAGCACCAGCAGATTGTTGAAGCAGCTCCCAGAAGTGGCCGCAGTTATCGGAACAATTGGCCAGTGCTTACAGGGGGGACATTGGTGCTCCCACTTGCCCTCCCTGCCCATCGTGAAATGGCAAGCATGGCTTGTCAGGGGGTGCACTGGCACTCTCAGGGGGTGCACATGCACCCCTGTGCACCCCCTATATGTCACCACTGGTTCCTTGAGTGATGGAGAAAGAGGGTTGAGAACACAAACTAGAATTGTCTTATATGGGAGTCTGTTGCCAAAGAAAGAATACTCCATTATCCATTCTCCCTACCCCCAGATGTGATCATCACATTAAATGATGCAGATCTTAGCGTACTTGATTACACAATGATACTGAGACAATTAGTTTTGACAAGAATGGAAATAAAAACTGTAACAATTTTTTCCAGATCCAAAGGGCTGGGACACTTGAATGTAGCTAGTTTTACTTGGAGAGAGAGGGGAGTTGCACAAAAACATAAGTGTTGCCATTTACCAGACCATAGGTCAGACCATAGGTAGGGACCTATCTAAATCATGGTGGAAGCACACTGTACAGTGAATCATTCAATCTTGCCCTTTTTGCCATGGGCCCCCCACTCCCCTGCTGCTGATTGGCGGAGGGGCCTTATTGGCAAACATTCACTGCTTGCTGATGATTGGCCAAGCAGCAAAAAATGCTATTTTAACTATGCCACAGTTTTTGTCTCCTGAGTGATCAGCAGCTAGCGGTGAGCAGTTGGGCCAATGAGGCCCCTCAGCCAATCAACAGTGTGGGGAGGATGCATGGGAAAAAGAGCAAGATTAAAAGAGCCGCTACACAGACCACTTTCACTGTGATTTAGGTAGGTCCCTAACCATAGGTCTACATTGCCCAGCATCCTGTAATCACAAGGGGGAGCCACCACTTTCCCCTGACTGCTGCTGGGCCAGGGAACAGTAAGTTCCTTGCTGAGCAGCTGCAGGCACCTGCTCTCCTCCATCATCACCACCATTGCCATTGCCTTATCTAAACCTAAAGCCCCCTGCTTCTCAACAGAAGGGAAAGCCTATTACCTCACCCTTCATCAGCCACCATCTGCTGCCACAGATGTCTGCAGTGACAGGGGACCCCACAATGCCAGTGGGAACCCTTCACGAACAACACCACCTGACTGCCTGTTAAGCTGTTCCAGCAGCAATCCTTGAATATACCCTCCTGTGGTGAGCCCTGTGCTCCACTCCCTCTATCCCAGGGTTTTGTGAATGGCTGAGTAAGTCAGCAGTGTGCTTTCCCCACCCACCCACTCCTGATCGTCTTTGTTCATCTTCTTGCATTTTAGCACCCCAGCCCCAGTCTATCACTGCCCCCCACCATACAGCCTCCCTATGCAGCCTCCCTATCCCCCACCACAGCAAGTCATCTTCTTCCCCCGAATGCAGAAAGGGAGATAACAGCACCCGCTCCCATATCTCACCTTAAACCTTCCCACCTTGACTCCCATGGCAGGGCAAGTCCCTGAGGGGACTGCCACACCAATGGACCCAAACCAGTGCAGGAGAGCTGACCTGATCCTGCTGCTAAAGAAGCAAGACCCCTGCAACCTGAGGAACTGGTACCCTGTCTTGCTTCTTCTCCATGGATTATAAGGTCAGAGCAAAAGCCATCTTACTACAACTGAAGTCCATGCAGGTGAATGAGATTCACCCTGACCAGATGTACACAGTTACCGAGTGGTCTGTCTTTGACAACCTGTACCTGGTGTGGGACCTCCTTGAGTTTGCTCACAGGGATGGAGTGTAATGCACCCTCCTATCCTTTGACCAGGAGAAGGTGTTTGACAGGGAGGTTCAGGGGTACCTTACAGGCACAGCCATTTGGCTTTGGTCCATGCTTCATGCGGTTTCTCCAGGTGTTGTAGATCTCCACAGAGAGTACGGTCTAGCTCAACTGGAGTCCATTCTGTTTGGGCAGGGAATGCATCAAGGTTGTCCACTGTCCAGTCAACTCTATGCCATTGTCCTTCAGTCATTACTCTGTTTCATGCAAAAATGTGTGGCTGGGCTTATGCTGAAGGCACTGGCCACAAAGATGCTCCTGTCAGTATGTGCCACTGATGTACTCCTCACTCTCCAGAACCTCAGTGACCTGGTGCAGGAGGAGGTTTACCAATTGATCTACCTGGCATCCTCCTCTGCGCAGGTGAAATGGGTCAGAAGCTTTTGCCTGACTGTGGGTGACAGGTGGCAGGTGGGATCATCTCATCTATGCTTCAGAACATCCAATGAGTTTGGGGTTATTGCTGTATATGGGGATCTGTTTGTCCCTCTGTCACCACTCTTCACTGGAGAATTGACACTAGCTAGAGGCCAGGGTGTCCGAATGGCTGCAGGCATGGGTGGGGTTGTTGCAGTGTCTCTTCCCTTCATGGGTGGGTGCTGGTCACTGACCAGCTGGCCTTGTCTGTGTTCTGTCACCACATCAATACACCAGCTACACCTCTGGAGCTCCTAGCCAGTCTCCAGAAATGGGCACTCGTGTTTTTTCTGGCCAGTATAGCACTGAGTCTCTACAGGTGTCCTGAGCCTCCCCACGTGGGAAGACAGAAAAGGTCTGGGTTGCCTCCACCAACACATCCACACCTATCACTTTCAGGCCCCACACAAGTTCATGTACAGTGCCAGTAACCAGGTGATATGGTGCCTGACTGGCCGCACCTTCCTTCACCACCTCTGAGGGTTATGATGTGACTGGCAGTTTTTCTACCTTCTGTATTTCTACCAGTACCTCCTCAGAGTCTTAAGTCTGGTTTCTGCTTCCAGATTCCCAGACATGTTCACCCAGGAGTTTCAACTTCCTCATTGAGCCACTGCTGAAAAGCCCAAAGCTGGTAGTACCAGTGATGGAGGTGCCCTGGGTGTACCAGAGTACAGTCCTGGCCTACACATCTTGTATTGGAGACCTCTTGGATTATGCCATGCAGGGGTAAACAGATCCCTCTGTACTGGTTGTTTGAGAAGGGAGGCAGAAGCCCCCCAGTGTGGCCTGGACCCCTGACCAATGCACCCCAGCACTTAACTTAGTAGTCGGGACAAACGGCAGTTGGGAGGAGACACAAATGCAGGCTCATCAGTTCTGCAGCTGCCTGAGCCTGCATATTGCAAATACTGGGTGGCTTCTGAGTAGTGCTGGCTGGGGAACCAGCTGAGATAGTGCTGGGAAGCTAGGTGAAGAACACCAGCTGCAAGACATTGGCTTCAGAGCTGATGGGTTCCAGCCCTAGCTGCCTCAACAAGGAGCCAGGTGCCTGCTGGAGGACCCCAAGCAGTGAGGCAGAGGGTAGCCTTGGGGTCCAACAGGGGTAAGGTATCCCCATGGAGTGGCAACAACCACAAAGGAAACCTCAAGAGAACAGCAGGGCTCTGACCAGGGGCCTGGGCACCGTGGCTGGGGATGGCTCCTCAAGCTTACAGGCATCCTCAAACACCCCTTCAGCAGGCAGAGCACAGGGGATTATGAGCCCCCAGAAGGGGGAAGTAGGTGACACAAGCTGGAAGGACCAGGAAAACTCGACAGGTCAGCTGGGCTCAAAGGAAGTGACACCAGAGGAGCTGGTAGAAGCTGGTCATAAGATGGTTGCCTGTACTCATGCCTACTATGAGAAAAGGGGATGGACAAGTCTCCCCAGGGCATCAAGGGCCCTGGAAACAAAGAATCTACCCCAGGGCCAATTCATGTGATGGAAGACCAGGCAGGGTCGATGGCAGGGATGGAGGCCATGCAGCAGATCCTGAACCTGGTCGCACAGATCCTGCAACAACAACAGTAGCAGGCAAACAGATGGATAGCCTTGGATGAGCAGATGATGAAACAACAGGAGTTGATGAGTCAGAACATAATAGACTTGAGGATCCTGAGGATGACTGCTGATGATGACCCGAAAGTGTTCCTGGAAAGAATCGAACAGGCTGCTGTGGCCATGGGCCATGACAAATCCAGGTGGCCTGTGAAGCTTGGAGTGTTGTTGGTAGGTCCTGTGCAGGCAGCCCATAGGGCATTGTCATGCCTCACAGCCCAAGACTATGACCATGTAAAAGAGCAGATCCTACACTCCTATACTGCCTGGACATTACTCCTGAGTGCTAATGCCAGCTGTTCCATGCATGAAAGAAGATAGAGGACAAGCCCCTCCAGGTCCTCCTCCAGAAATTAACAGACCTCCAGGGATGATGGATACAGCTGGCTCAGGCATCCCCAGAGGAGATCATGGATGCCTTCCTGTTAGAACAATTCCTCATAGACTTGGAGGAGAATACCCATAGGTGGGTGCAGCAACAATCACCCCAAAACATTGCAGGAGGCACTGCAGTTGGCAGAGGATTTCGATTGTGCTCAGAATGAGACTCCCCGGGAAAAAGGGGACAAGCTGGGGGCATCATTGAGCACCAGACCCAAGTGAGAGGCAAGGGGGCAGGGAAGGTAGGATGCCCACTGTTGGGATCAGCTTGCTTCCATTGCAGGAAAAGAGGCTACTTTGCATGAGAGTGCATGATAAATCCACAGCGCAAGGCCCTGGAACTGGAGGGGCAGAGAGACAGTTGAAGTAACTGTCCCATGCTACAGAAGCCCCCAGGAGTGGAGATGATAAACTGCAGCCTGGGCATTACAAAGGAAGCCACCCAATGAGATAAACCCATGGTGATGGTAGTGGTGGCAGGGTGAGCAGTTCGTGACATAGGGTGTGACCAGACATTGATCAAGAACGACCTGATTTCTTGAAAAGACGGTACTGAGGTTACCCCCATTAAGATGCTTTGCTTGCAGGGGCAGGCCTCTGTTTACCCTAGACAGAAAGTCCAAGTGACAGTGAATGGAGTCACTAGGGAAATGCCAGTGAGAAAATCTTCAGACCTACCCTACTTGGTGATCCTGGGCTGGGATTGGCCAGAGATCTATGAGATTCTGGAGGATAACTGGTCCTGGGGAGGCTGGCCTAGAGGACGATATGAAAAGAGGCCCCAGAAGATGAGGGAGATGAGGAGCCCTTCGGGACCTGGAGTCTATTGCTACTGGAGCCCAGTTTTGGGAGGCTCAGCAGGAAAAGCCTGCATTTCAGGCCATCTGGGAGATGGAAGTCACCAGGCACAACCAGTCCAGAACTTTGTGACCAGCTACCACGTTGTGAGGTGAGGAAGGGACTAGTGTACCGTATCATGATGGGATGGGGTGGGGCAGAGCAGGTGGCCCAAGTCCTTGTGCCCCAATTACAAATGTTGATTCTAGTATAACTGACTCATAGCAACACCCTTGGGGGACACCTAGGATAAGAGAAGACAATAGCCAGGTTAATGGAGAGATTCTTCTGGCCACATCTCTACTGGGATGTGGAACAATTCTGCACCTCCTTCCCAGAGTGCCAGCAGGTAAGCCTAAAGAAACCCCCCAGGGTGCCACGCCAGACCTTGCCTCTTATTGGGGAACCTTTTACACAGGTGGCATTGGACATTGTGGGTCCACTGCCCAAGTCATCTGGACGTCACCAGTTCACACTAGTAGTTGTGACTATGCAACACTTTAGCCAGAAGCCATTCCACTTAGATCAGTGACAAGACCTTGAGTAGCAGAGGAGCTGCTTAAATGGGTCTCTTGCATGGGTTTGCCCTGTGACATTGTTACAGACCAGGGTATGAACTTTGTTGCACATAATGGAAGGCCTTTGCTTGGTCCTATGCATAAAGCACCTATGTATGTCAATATATTTCCCCCAGACAAATGGCCTAGTGGAGTGATTTAAGGGGACCCTTAAGGCCATGTTCCAGCGCTGCATACAGCAAAACCCATGGTGTAGGGCCTGCTGATTCCTCTGCTTCTGTTTGCCATAGAAATTGTTGGGTTTCAGGAAGAATGAGAGAGAACAGAGGGAGAAGAAGAGGATCCTGCCATCTCTGTACGTGCAGACACTGAGGGAGAGGCTGTGAAAAGCAAACAGGGTGGCTGGGAACAACCTAAGGGAGGCCCAGAAACAGCAAAAACAGCCATATGATAAGAACATGAGAGAGCATGAGTTTCAAGTAGGACAAAAGGTACTAGTACTGCTACCTAGCTCCACAAGCAAGTTCCTGACTTGTTGGCAAGGGCCTTTTCAGATCATTTGTAGAGTCAGCATGGTCAACTATGAGGTACTGTGACCTGGACATAGATGAGAAAGACAAATCTATCATGTTAACCTGCTGAAGCAGTGGTGCAAGCTGGAAGAGTTTCTAGCGATGCCCATCCCAGAAAGAGAGGACCTGGGGAGGGACCTAGATGAGCCAACAGGGGAAGGAGTCTCTGAGGGTCAAGGCCTCATGGTGGAGCAGAGAGGACAACTGGCAAAAATAGTGCATGAGTTTCCTGATGCATTCAGTGGGATACCAGGTAAGGCCTAAGGTGTAATCCATAATATCGTGACACACAAAGGAGCCATAGTGAGGGAAAGATGGAGGCAGATACCCTACCATTGGTATCTGGTAATAAAAGAAGAAATAAGGAAAATGCTGGAACAAGGAATTCTCAAGGAGTCCTGGACTCCCTGACATAGGCCAATAGTAATGGTCCCAAAGGCTGATGGGACATTGCGGTTGTCTATCGACTTCCATAAACTCAATGCCATCACACAATGTGATACTTTTCCTATTCCCCAAGTGGAAGAATTGTTGGAAAGAATAGGTCAGGCATGGTTTATATCCATTTTTGACATGGCCAAGGGGTATTGGCAAAAAGCCTTGCATCCAGAAGATAGGGCCAAGGCAGCATTTGGGACCCTATGAGGACTATACGAGTTCTACAGGATGCCCTTTGGTCTCAGTGGGGCAGCAGCACCCTTCCAAAGGCTGATGGATTGGGTACTGGCTCCTCATCATCAATGTGTGGCCACCTATATTGATGATATTGTGGTGTATACCGGAACATGGGGCCAGCATGTACATGCAGTTCAGGTGGTGCTACAGGTGAGGCAAGCAAGCCTAATAACCCACCCCAAGAAGTGTGTGTTGGGCTAGGCTGAGACAAAATACCTTGGGTTTTTGGTGGGGCAAAGCCAAATTAAACCACTGGTTGATAAAGTGGCTACTATACAGAAATATAACCCACAGATGAAAAAACAAATGTGGACATTCCTGGGCCTGGCCAGCTACTATAGAAAGTTCATTCCCCATTTTGCAGAGCTCACAGCCCCCTTCACAAATGCAATCAAAGGGAAGGGGAACAGAACCATAAAACTTGAGGAAGGACAAAGGAAGGCCTTCGAGGAAGTCAAACAGACCCTCTTCAAGGGGGTACTACACACACTGGATTTTTCAGATTGTTCATCAGACTGTTTCAGACTGTTTATCCCGCAAGTTG
Organism: Caiman crocodilus; assembly: GCA_030014935.1. Taxonomy (NCBI): domain Eukaryota; kingdom Metazoa; phylum Chordata; order Crocodylia; family Alligatoridae; genus Caiman; species Caiman crocodilus. The sequence continues at coordinate 83,105,817 of JAGPOW010003648.1, forward strand.
ACACAACAGGGCAAGCACTGGGGGCAGTCTTATCCCAGGAAGATAGAGAGAGCAGAGAAATTGGTGGCTTATGCCAGCAGGGAGCTCAGTGATCAAGAAAGAAGGTACACTACGATTGAGAGGGAATGCTTGGCCCTGAAGTGAGTGGTGGAATACTTCCAATATTATTTGCTCAGCAGACAATTAATTTATAACAGACCACACTCCCTTGGAATGGCTAAAGTTGGCCAATATTGCTAAGATAACACATTGGTCCTTGGCATTGCAACCATTCCAGTTCAGCACAGAATACAAACCCAGGAAAAATAATGTAGTAGCTGATTTTCTGTCCTGGTGCCATTCAAAAGACACACCAGAAAATCCTCAAGTCCCTCAGAACAAAGTATCACGACTCATATACTCGGCACCAGGTAATAATGGAAAAGTGCCTAGTGGCATCTTGAGGCAGGGATATGTGTGTGAGTGGGGGGGGGGGAGATGGAAGCCCCTTCAGTGTGGCCCAGACTCCCAACCAATGCGCCCCAGCACTTACCTGAGGATCCAGGATGAGCGGCAGCTGGGAGGAGACACAAATGCAGGCTTGGCAGTTCTGCAGCCGCCTGAGACTCTGTATTGGCAAATGCTGGGGGTGTGGCTTCCAAGCAGTGTGGGCTGCTCAAGAGCCAGCTGGGGAACTAGTTGAGCCAGCACTAGGAAGCTGGGAGCAGAAAGCTGGCTGTGAGATCCTGGCTTCAGAGCAGGCGGGCTCCAACTCTAGCAAAGAGCCAGGTGCCTGCTGGAAGACCCCAAACAGTGAGGCAGAGGGCAGCCTAGGGGGCTGACAGGAGCAAGGGGTGCCTCCAAGGAATAGCAGGGCTCCAACCAGGGGCTTGGGCACTGTGAATGGGGACAGCTCCTCAAGCTTACAGGCATCCTCAGACAGCCCTGCTGTAGGCAGAGCATGGGGGATCACAAGCCCCCAGACAGGGGAAGTAGGTGACACTGGTTGGAAGGAATAGGATGGCTGGACCACAGGTTGGCTGGGCCCCAAGGAGGTGACACCAGAGAATGGTTGCCTGTACCCACACCTACTATGAGAAAAGGGGATGGATCAGTCTCCCCAGGGGATCGAGGGCTCTCAGAGAGGGAATCTTGAGAGCCATGCAAGCATGAGCTGGACATTTTAGTTTAAGTTGTAGTAGGGCAGGTTTATTTCTCCAGAAGTGGGGAAGCCAACCCAGAGATGACGGCAGTACCCCTTAAAGGTTGATGGCCAGGAAAGCCTGTCCTTTTCAAGGTGGGCAGTGAAGGAAGACCTCCAGGGAGCAGCAGGCTAAAGACGTGGTAAGGGTGGGGTAAAGAAGAGGTTTAGAGCCCCATGAAGACACCCCAGTGAAGAGGACCCCTTGGGTCACTGACAAGGAACTGCATCCCCAACAATATCAAAGACATGACAGGAAAGAAGGTGCAGCACCCATACCATCTAGGTGGCACCGAGACTGGGTCTCACCCTGATGTAGCTGGGGGGCAAGGTACCCACATAGAGGGTACCAAAAGCCTACAACATCTACCAGCGACAGGCCAGGTGTATGGACTGGATCACACAGCGTATTCCCTGCCACTTACTCCAGGATGGAAAGGCTGTCCTGGTACCTACTGCCCTTAGCTATATTAACCATTTCCTGAGCAAAGGCAGTTCCCACTCCCTTAGTATCCCCCAGTCCTCTGGAACTAGTCATGAGGCTACTGCCTCAGCAGGCCCTATGGTGCTCCCCACCCTACCACCTCAGCAGGGTGGGAGAGAACATGCTGGTTCACCTCTGAGCAGTCCACTGCTGCCATCTTTAGATATTCATGCTCTGCACAATCCATCAACCCATCTTTGGGTCCCACACTGACAGCAAGTGGCGGGACACCATAGACAAGAGCAGGGGCAGGGCTCCCTGGTGGCCAGTTCGTTATTAACCTTGATCCCATGAGACATGAAGGACCTCAGTTGGTGTTTCCTCCATGGATCCATTGCCCAGTAAGCGTGGGTCTGTCTTCCTTTTGCTTTTTTGCTTACGTCTCTGAGCAGAGTTTCACTGATTGGCTTTCACAGGCTCCCTTGACTCATTCAGGGGGCACGGGGTACTGGCCAGTGCTCTCTGCTCAGTGTCCCCTCCAGATCCCTTGTTATTAACGTACGACATCACTCCCATTCTTTTTTTTATTTTTAGCTGTCCCAAAAATTCGGTTTGTGTCCCAGTGGCCTTCCTTATTAAGGGAGGCTTATAGTTTTTTTCCTGACGGGCCTAAGCCTATGACCCTGTGGCATACCATGACCTGTGTCACACAGTGGCAGAGAGGAGGCTGAAAGGGATAGTGAACTGGGTATGACAAGGTTTGCAAGTGGAATGGATAGGTTTAGATCGAGGAATTTCTCTCAAGTCATCTTCTAAAATAAACCCAGCTCTGCCAGAAGTCTGAAAAAAGCTGATCTTTTACACAGGAACACAGGAATATAAGAAATGTCATGCATGGTCAATTCCATGGTTCATGTAGTATATTATTCTTGTCTTTGACAGGAGCAACTTTACTGAAACTTTAAAGACAGTGTAACAGGAAACCTTAACCCTGTTACTCAGCAGGGGGCAGGAGGAGGGAGAGAAGATAGAAGACCTGTAGCAGTGAGCCAAAAGCAGGGTGGAAGTTAGAGGTCCAGCCAGCAGAGTGAACAAAGACTCTTGGGGTCATGTGGGGATGCAGGAGATCTTGCCTTGCTGGGAACTTCATCAGCTCAGATGCTATAAGCCTGTGAGGAGATGCCAGCAGCTGCGGTCCCAGTCTAGCCTGTGACACTTTAATGCTATGAATGAGAGGATTTCCCTTAAAGTGGTAGTGTTCTTTTTCCTTTTTTCCCCATTTTGTGTGTGTATTGACTCCTTTATATTTAATTCTGGGAAAGGGAGAAGGTTATGTAAGGTGGCAGCCTGTATTTTAGGTTGGACTTATTCAGCTAAACTGGCAGTGTTGCTGCATGGAGTATGGAGGCCATGGTGAGGCACCTATGACATGCAAGAAGGTGTAGTGCCCTGCCAGGGCAGGGCAAAGGCCAAAGAAAGGTTGGAGACTGGGTGGGGCTAGAGCTCCTAAGCTGGACCCTGACAGAGTGGGCCTTTGTTGAAAAGGTTCTAGCTACATAAAGGGGGTAGAGGCTAGTGGATGGCCAAAACCACAACAAGTATTGGAGGTTATGACAGGTCCAACAATATTAAGGCAAGAAGCTTCCTAAGTGAAATACTTGATAACATCAGCAAGGTATGAGCATGGCTATGAGGGAGGTTGGAGATCACAATGAATGCTCTTACAGCTTGAATTGAGAGGTAGTCCTGAGGGACAAATCTTCCCATGGAGGGCAGTGTATGAATCTGGGACACCATGTACTATATTGGGACATCTGGAGTGGCCATCCTGTGTCTTGTCTCTAAGAACTCTGCATTAAGATCAAGTCATGCCATGGGGATTGGAGGTGGAGTAGAGATGGTAGAAGCCTTTAGACAGGCCAATCCTATTGCTAGTGGACCTCACATACTGAGTTGACAGTGTAGACCAGTTACAGGCAGTTGCAACAAACAGTTGTAATGAAATGACTTGGTCATAAGAAAACAGTTTTCCTAACTCCCAGGTTTATGTCTAGTTTACACTCTGAAGCATGGAGTATCCCTTAGAAACTACTTATCTTGGTTCTTGCTTCATTTTAGTGTTGCTGTGTACTTTTTCATTTAATCTGGGAGTGGAAATGGGAAATAGCATGGCCTAGCTGAATGCAGCCAGTAGTACTAATTAGATATGACTGTTCTTGTTAGATTTACAGACTAATTTACTGATAGAAAGCCTTTGTATTGGCACAAGGTGTTGGATGCTTAACCATTCCTCTCTCCCCACAAAAAGGCTGTGATCCTCTTATAACTACCATCACCTTTGCTCTATACTGCACTACCACTTCAAGCAGAGCAGTAAAAGCAAGCAGCATGACTGAATTTGGTCTGTATTTGCAGCAAGGGAAGTCAAGTTTTTCTAATGCATTCCTAATGTATAAGAGAATGCATTTTGTAGTAAACAGCCTCTCCTCTTATAGATCAGATCTTTTGGGAATGTTTCAGAGACACCATCTTAAGAACAACTATTATACTGAATAGCAGAAGAGTATCAGCAGCAGCTACAGAGTGAGGAGGAGATTCCTTTGTGTGATAGTGACAGTTGAGGATTATTTTGACAGAGTAAAATAAGAAGTTAAAAAAATATAGTAGTAGCTTTTGTATTAAATAATGTACATAAATTGAAACTTTTTGTCCTCTGATATTTGGAAATAAGGGTTGAACATTTTGGGTCAGATTCTGTTCTACTTTTTAGGCACCTAAGGACTGAAAACTACCTAAAAGAAGGTGGATGGTTCCTCCTCCTATTTGGTACTTTTTGGGTGTATTTACATGTGCCCCAGACTGCAGTTGTTGCTATGTAGTCATTTAGTACTTGCTTATGCACGTGGATTATGCACCCAAGTGTGATTTTATTAACCCACATACTAAGTCCCTGCACAGTAACCAACATTATTGCACAGTCCCAATGCCACATGGGTTGTTTCTGGCACTACTACTCAGTAGCAATGAGCTACTGCACAGTAGCTTGTTGCTACTGCACAGTAGCATTGGCATCACAGTTCATGCCTGCCAATGTCATGTTTCCATAGCAACAAGCTTTGGCGATGTAGCTTGTTGCTACAGCAACATAGTGTGTCTCATGTAGATGTACCCTTTGAGACTTAGCCTTATGACAAGGCTGATGGCATATTACAAAAGTAGGTGTGTTAATATTTTTTGAGGGACTTGAGCAAAGTGAAATCAGATGATACTTGAGTGTCTAATGCATGAAATAGTTTCTAGCCTTCTTTAATCAAGGAAAATATTCATTTTGTTGGAGTGGGCATTCCTGTGTTTTAATCAGAGGAAAGCAAGTCTGGAAGATACTTGTGAGGTCATGTACTCCAGCCCCCTGCTTAAGGCAGGGTCATCACTGATTAAATCATCCTAGGCATGTACTGAACTAAGTTGCTTTTGAAAATGTCCAAGGATGGAGAGTCCACAACTTCTGGATAACTTATTCAAATTCTTGACTACCCTCATAGTCAAAAAGTTCCTCCAATTCAATATCCTAAATTTCTACTGCTGCAGTTTGAAACCCTTGCAGCTAGTCTTGTCCCCCAAAGTACCAGAAAAAGATTATCACCATCCCTTTTGTAATTTCTCTTCAGGTGTTTTAAGACTTTATTATTCCAACCTCAGTCTTATCTTTTTCAGACTAAATAACTCTAAGTCTTTAAGCCTTTCCATATAAATCATGCTTCCCAGGCCTTTAATAATTTCTGTCACTGTCTGTTGGACTCTATCTACATCCATCTTGAAGTGTGGGGCCCAAATCTGGACACAGTACTCCAGATGAGGCTTCTCCAGTGCAGAACAGAGTGGAAGAATCACTAGCCTTTATTGACAAGTGACACACCTGTTAACATAGCCCAGCATGCTGTTGTATCAGTGAATAAAGATATTTTGTATTAGGTTTTGATTTAAGTTAACATATAGGGCTATATTACAGGATTAATATGCAGGAAACCTCACAATTATTCCCTCCCACTTTTAAAGTGTGCATGCTGAGGAGTATACAAATATCTTGTTTTACTGTCTGAACAAGGACATCTTATATCATTATTAGGCTCACAGCTGGAAAGGTGAAATGCTGGTATGAAAGAAATTAATTTCCTACCTGATCATGGCAGGAATTTTTTCCTTATGTAAGGGAATAGTAGGCTGCAGTTAGCTGAATGGAAAGCTACATAGCTTTACCTGAGAGAAGCATCCTTCTGCTTCCTCTTTGAGTCAGTGACAAGTTAGTGACCTTACATTTCATTATCCTCATCCTCCTGCCTTTTTTTAAAGAAATATCTATTTGTAGATAGTCATAGTCCATGCCAAAAAAGCTTTATAGTTCAAGAATAGTCCTATATGTAGGATTTCATTATAGAACTCACTCATTTTCTAAAATTGACACAGAAGTTTTTTTGGTATCTTTTCAAGAATATCAGAAAGCAGGCTTTGCTATGGATAGATCAGTCTTCTATTTTAAATCTGCATAGTTACAGAAAAACAATGCCTTTTTTGGAATTACAATAGTTTAAACCAGCATGATGGCTGACTCAAGGCTGACTCTCCTCTAGGAAGACATCCAGTATACTGTGCATTTGAAGAGAGAACAAACACATTTATAGTTAACTAGAGCAAGCTAACCCTACAAATATTTAAAGTTCAGCTTGCATTAGGTTTTTTCAGTGTGAAGTTAATATGAACTTGCACTGTTAAGTGAGTCAACAATGAGGTCTAGAAGGAAAGCTAGGGAGTGAGTAGCAGATCAACTAACTTACGTATGAAGTTGACATTTTTTGTTGTGTTTCATGGAATCCATTTTTGAGAGGAACAGGGATTTTGACACGCAAACTGGGACCTAGTCTGTGTTAATTTTCTTACCAGCCATTTCATGTAGTAGTTGGAAAGATACAGCAATAAAGACTGTGTTCAGTCTCAACACTAACTAAAATATTATTAGTGAGATTACAATAGTAGTGAGAGGCCTCTGTCATGATTGGGGCCTCCCATGTTAAGTGTTGCCCCTATCATAAAAGTCCTTTGTCTCTACAAAAAAAAAATGCAATTTGTAATTACTGGCACAAGGAGATTAAGTCATTTACCCAACTGATTTGAAATAGGGCCTGGATTTCTTGAGTTAGGGTGATGCCCATTGGACCACTCCAGCTTTAGTAAAAGTTTTCCTTAGGACCCCATTGCAAAGTAATTTTGAGTGCTGCCTGGGGTTGTTTACAGCTGGATTGTCCACACATTAACACCTGAAATTAGATTTCACCCCTTTTATGCATCTCAAAGTTATGACACTCCAGGGCAAGATTATCTCTGATCCGTGTTACACAGCTAATGTTACATTACGGTGTAGCCAATCTAGGCTAATCTTTAGTGTAAACATCCAACCTACCCTGCTCTCCTGCTAGCCTGAATTGGATCCACTGTTCCCCAGCACACCTTGTTTCCCCCACACTAACCGTTCCCTTGCCCCTTCGCTGCTTACTTATGGCTGACTGCATTCTCTATTCTTCTGCTACTGCCACTTGTGCTGTCTGGGCTGGGCTCAGCCCAGAGAATAGCAGTGACTGGACAAGTCATTTAACCCTTTCATGCCTGCTCCGTGGGACAACCAGCATGTGTAATCATAAGCAGAGGGAAGACTACGGTTTGGTCCCAGGGGTGGGATGCAAATTGTCATGCCAGGTGACCTGCTTTCCATTCGAATGGCATGCTATCCAGAGGGGAACCTGCTTTTCCAGTGTTCACCAGCAAGAGGAACAGGATTGGTGCTGGTAGAAACTGTCTTCCTTCTCTGTAGCTGTGCTGGGAATGAGAAGTCAACTGGGTTCCCTCTGGGTGAAAGAGCTGTTCTCTCAACCCGTGTTCAGAACCGGGAAGACTCATATAAAGGGCAGGGAGGGGTGAGAGGAGGCAGAAGTTGCAATGCTCAGATTCTCCAGGGACCTTATGAGGTGCTTTTGAGTATGTACTTGTCCTGCCCAGAGGTTTCAGAACAAATTGCTTCCCCTATCTCTCCCTGTAACAGACAAGCAAAGCACATCACTTGAGTATTTTACACTCTGGGTTTCAAAGAGAGGTGATAATTGCTTCTAAATAAGCACGTTTAAAGGCTGCTTGGAGAAAGAGAGCAGGGGTAGAAAGTCATGACATTTGCTACTATACCCTGGGGCACTAGAGTTAAGCATGGAAGATGGTGGGAGTAGGGAGTAGGGGAGAGAAAGCAGTCTTCTCTGGGATACTAGAGGACCTGGCCAAACACTATCACCCTGAGTATGACATGCCACATTTTTAAATTGAAGTTTGATATAAATCAGCTAGAAAGATGTTTATTTTTTTCAAGCCTGTTTGCTATGTTTATTGCGTGATAATTACTTTCCACATGTACCACATCTGATGTTCTTATGCAACTAGCAAATTGCCCATCAAGAATTATGGAGGAGAGGGGAAGGGTAGGTGGGAATGGAGTGCTGCCACCCACCACCCCGTATCACAGCCACCGACCCAGAAGTGGGAGGCGAGGGAGGGAAGTTTGGCCTGCCTTCCCCTCCGTCCCCTCTGCCAGTACCCCACACCACGACTGCCTCCAACAGCATTGGTCTTGCCCCCATCCTCCTGGCCCTGCTCTTCGGAAGCAGCAAAGCCTTGCCATGACAATGGGGATGGAGCAGAGGGTGAGGCCAGTGCTGCTGGCCTTACCGCCCAGCCTCGCTCCATCCCCTCCATCCCCACCATCATGGCAGCACTCCATACTCTAATTGGTTGTTTCACTAACCAATCAGAGTGCTCCACGAGTGTTATAGACAGACCAACAAGTGGATTAAGCCCTGTATTATATAAGAATTAATCAGTTAATTGTACAATAGGTGTGATGCGTGTAAAGGGGCCACAGCTACATACAGATTAAGGTTTCAAAATTTAATTCATTCACAATTGTCAGGGGAATTCTGTGACCAAAATGTCATCAAATGAAAGGTATGCATTTGGGCACACCTCTGACCCAGCCTTCATACTTTTTTGAATGCAGAGCTGCTGTTGGAAGAAGCTACTAAAGTTTTAGGAGTCCTAGTTTCACATTGTACTAACCAAATGAAATTTTCAGTGTGAGTAAATTCTTATCTGCCTTCAGTCTTCACTTGTGGTGTTCAGTAATCACTCTGCAATAATCTTGTGAAAGAGTTCTACTTTGCTGGTGATGTAGCAAATTCTACTTAATAGAGTATATGATTCCTCTGAATAGAACATATTGTATCTCCTAGACTGCCTGCACTGTGAAGCTGAACTATTCAGAGGGCATAGTTCCCAACACCATATAGTTGATTGTCATTCATCATACCCTAAATCTCATTTGGAAAAGCAAAAGGCTTTATTCCCCCCATACACTTGGCTTTCACTTGTTCTAAAGAAACTAAGAAAGGTTTCTTGTATTCTCATATTCCTTTAGCTTTTTCCATTGAAATAATGTAACAAGAGAGGTCATTCTAGTTCAATCAAGCCAGTGATTATAATCAATTCTGTAGGTTATCATTAATATCACTCACTATTGGGAAATAGTTATAAATAATAAGAATCACTATGCAAGGAATGGTTTAAATCCTAGATATAAAATAAGAAGCATTTTCTTTAAATACCTTTTCAAAGACTCAATACTGCTCTTATTAAAAATTTAAATGCAGGCTAGAAGAGTATTCATGCGAGCTGAACAATGAACTGGTTGGTCAGTGTACCAATACATGATTCATTCCTATGTGAGAATACTTACCCATGCAGATTCAATTATATATATCCTGGCTATTAAATAGCAACTGATTTTGGATGTTCAAGTGTGTGGTACAAGAATGCAGTCCTCCATCATCTCCTTTTTATGACCTTCAGCAAAACTTCACTGTATACAGTGCAACGTATAAAGTGCTGTGAAAATACCATTACTTTTAGAATAATTTTTCAGTGATTTCAAGCTAAAAATGAATTGTGGCAACAATGGAGAAACTAGTTATTGATGTTGTGTATTGAAAGCTAAAGAAAAGAAGTTCCCTGTTATAATAAAAATTGACAAGATGAAATTCTATGATATTGTTTTAAAGAGTAAGTTTAACGGCAAATGTTTTAAACCAAAATAACAACTGTGCTTGACAATGGGATGTTAGAAAGTAGTTTCAAGAAAATAGATCCTTTCTAGAGTATCTTATTAGGAAGAAAACATGCCTCCTCCCTGCTTCTCTTTCATACATACACACACTTGTTTTGTAGTAAAGACAGAACCTAAGAACTTCTCTATGGACTGCAAAATCCTCTTGGTAAACAACAGCAACATGAGACTCACCTTTGAAATAGCCAAGGAGATTAACAGGAGAGTTACTAGCATTTTTGCTATTTCAACCAAACTGCTACAGTTATAGAGACATAACCTCTAGTATAAATTGGCATTGTTCTATTTACGTGAGTGGACAATTAATGAAATTATAGATGCTGAGGACCTTTCCTAAGGGTTAATTCCACAGAAAGATTCAGCTGTCTTAAGGATGAACGTTGTAATACTTTACTTCTTGGCATCCTACCATTTGGTGTAATCCACACACCTGAGTTACAGCATAAATTAAGATTTTTCCTCCACCTATCTGTGGGGGAGGTGCAGAAGGGGGGAGGCTTCTCCTCTTACATTTTCATACAAGAAAACTTCATTAAATACATTGTCTGTCATTAAACTGCTACCAAAAGCAGCATTTGCTCAGTAATGGAAACCAAGAATGAACCACATATAGAATCTAATTATTGAGGGATATTCTGATAATAAGGTCATCTTGTATTCAAGCAAATATGGTAGTTATCTAAGCTCCCAGTACAATGCATGAGAAAAGTTTAGTGCATACAAATGAAATCCTCAAGACCCAGCACATAGATCAGGGAGCTGGCAGAGCTCTACAATAGGAAAGGCTGAGGACAAGGGGTTTCTAAAGTCCAGTCCTTCTCTGGCCCATATGCACATATGTCAAATAGGAAGTCAGAATTCTCTTCAAGAATTGGGCACCTAAACTACTGTTTCTCACAAAATACTGGAAGGAAAAGAGGTGATAGTGCTTTCAGTCTACAGTGAGCAACCAAGGGACTTTGTCAGTCAATCCCATTTAAATTATTTCAGTTTGCATGACTGATTAAGTATTTCTTTTCCCAGGGACAATGAGTGAAAATAATTGCATAGTTATTATGACACTTGATGAACAGATATTCCCTGGGCAGATTTTGGAGGCCAGGTCTCTGCCCTCCCAATGAGTATCCCGATCAGCAGGCAACGGCCCTGTGCTTTCTCTGTGTGTCAACCACATCCAGAGGTTTGAACACAACCACTGGTCTATTTGATTGAGATGACCAACTCCATGTGCAGATGTATTTAATAGGGAGAATAATACATTAGGTCTGTTTTGAAAGGGTTTGCTGGCCCAATGTCTTGCTAGTAAGATAGGTGATGGTAGGCATCCCCAAAAAGAGAAGTTTAGGCACCTGAGGAATGTCAGTTGCAGAAATTTGTGGACCCCTTTGTAAATCAAGCCCCGGGCCACCATAGTCTTGCCATAGATAAGAAACAGAATGCAAAACTTTACTTATTAGCCAAAACTACATAATCCTTTTTTCCATAAAAAATATGCTGTGGTGTAACAGCATGCAACAATGTAATGCAGGAATTTAGAATGGAAAATTGATTTTCCTAGCCAGTGAAACTAGCAATTTCTACATTAAAAAAATTAAATTTATCCAAATTTTCACTGACATTCATATATTTACAAACATTCACACAGAATCTTTTTTCATTGCTTAATAGCTGTGTTTTATAGGTCCCACAAAATATGGACAACTGATAGTAAAGTAGTAGAAAGTTTTAAATTTCTGGCACCATTTCAAAGAATGCCTAATTCAGCAGTTTTGTAGGTCAGTGTAGAAAGAGTAAGTCAGTATAAAGCCGTATTTCTAGTGCATGAATACCTGAATCCAACTGTTAACTGTATTAAGGTTTTGAGGCTAAATTAAAAAAAAAATACAACTAACTTTTAATTAAACATATACATATAGCAAAAATGAATTAATTAATTACTTTAATTACTAAAAAGAGATAATAAGTCATGCATCATTGTAAGATGTAATGGCTTTTATTATAATTCATAATATATTTTAAATACTTCATATAGTTTATCTAATGGGAATTTAACATACTGAGGTTTTTTTCTGACTTCTGTCATACTTTAGCCATTTTAAGTATTGCTTAGGTATGGAATGAAAACATATCCAAAAAAGGAATCAGCTTACATTTGTTTCCCCTACTAATACTAAGCATTCAGAAAGGGGAAATGAATTTATTTCTCCTCTGTCATATCGGATTGATGTTTGACTGATTCATTGCTGCCTTGTTTGGGCTATACCAACCATTCTGGATTATTTTATTACTTGTATACGGTTCAAAAAACAAAGTCTATGAAAGTGAATCAATTCAACTGCTAAGGCAGGTTTTTTTTTTTTATAAAAGCTGTATTTCTGGCTAAATTTTATCTAAAAAGTTCCTGTTCAAGATGTCCCAAGAAGTACTATTGCAGGAAGACTACAAAGGAGAATGCTTTCCTCTCCCTCCATGGAGAAAATACGTGCAAGATATGTGAGCTCTATAACCAAAATGAAAGCATTCTCCTATTAAGTGAAAAATGTTTTCCTGCCTCGTGTAAAAAACAGATTATTTTTTGCATGCTACATAAAGGAAACAACTGACAACGCTGAAATATTTTGCAAAAATAGAGTAGAGAGAAACATTAGTCCAATATTTAGGTCATTTACATTGAATGTGGCAGACACAGATCTAAGTTTTCGTTATCATTTTAGCTTACCCCCAAAGTATAGGCTCTGTCCATCTCAATCTCTCCTATCGGAACTGTTCCGCTTCTCATAAATAATTAAATATGCACTGGGCCAGACAGACTGACTCTATGCCAGTCATTAGGGGACTCCCAAATGGAATAGTAATTATGTAAACTTTAATTTTAACTGGTATATTTCTTGAAAAGTTTCAGTTGCTGACAGGTATTTTCCACTGAAATGCTTCTTTTGTCACACAGTTACTGGCCAATTGTGTTCTAGCAGATGAAAAATAATAGCTGGGTCATAAAGGATCTTGAAAATTATGTTTAAAGAGCCTATTTTTTGAGACAACTGAGTAAAGAGAACCATTGGAGAGATTTAAAGACAGTCACTCCCATGTCAGTGGTCAAAGAGATGAGTTAAGAGAATGATCATTGCTGCAACATTATGGATGAATATGAGTGGGAAAAGATCACAGTTGTCAAGGCTAGAGAAAAGGATTTTGCAGTGATTGAAAAATGAGATGATGTGAATATGGAATGAGAGCTTTAGCTATGCAGATTAAATATAGGAAAGGCCATTGCTTAAAAATGTTATGCAGAAAATCTGAAAAATGTAGACATTGCTTGAATGTGAGAAAAACTTATGTCAAAGGTGATACCTTGAGTGATAGGAAGACTGCTGATGTCTATTATAATCAAGAAAAAAGAGTTACATTGTGGATTTTCAAGGAAACAGTAAGAATCCTGCTTAAGTCTTGATCTAAGGTGGGCGGGTGGAAATCTATGAGAAGGTGTAGGAGACACTGGCTCAGACTTTAGTCTGGACAAAAAAAAAAAAAGGACAGATCTAGTATACAGAGATTTGAGTTACAGTTTAGGGATAATGATTCTATGGATAATTCTGCAGATTATATTGCCCAGAGATAAGGTGCAGAAATGACAGAAGGAGACCAAGAACAGGGTGCTGATGAGTCCCTGAGGAAGATGAAAAGAATCCATTGATAAATACAGTGAATGATCTGTTAGAGATGTAGGATAAGATTCAAGAGAGGCCAACATCATGGAAGCCACAGAAGGGCAAGATTGCAAGGTAAGGGTAATAGTTAACTGTGTCAAAGGTGGCTGAGGAGTCAAGAAGGAAGAAAATGCAGTAGTGTTTCTGAGCTGTGGCAAGAAAGAGTTCCTTAGAAACTTTGGTAGGAGTAGGCCAGTGGAGTGCAAGGGGCAGAAATCAGACTAGAAATGATTAAGGATGGAATTAGAAAACAGTGTCTTCAGGCAGTGACTGAAAACAATATACTCTTTGAACTTACATGTGAAAGGGAAAAAGCGATAAAGAGATAAGTGGGAAGGCAAATAAGGTCGACTACTATGTATAGTGAGCATAATTATAAAAAGGAGTGAGTTTAAGGAAGAAAGGCAGGGACCAAAGTAGTCATGAAGGAAATTGGGAGGTGGCATGAGGTCACTCCTGCAGATAGAGGGGCTGGAGAAGAGCAAGCTGATCAGAAACTTCTGGAACTGTGTTAGGGGGGAGCAGAAAGGGAAAGTTTGTGAGAGAGGAAAGAAAGGCAAGGTGAGGTGAGAAAATAAGACATATTTGTACAAAAGTATGTTGTTTAGTGTGTGGGAGATGCTAACTACAGACAGGATTTGCTAGAATTTCATTCTGAGTAGTTTGAAACCCTGGAAAAACATTACAAGACATCCTGCTAAGAAGACAGCCCAGAAAATAAAAACACTTCAACTAGTTGAGCTTTGGAATGTAATCAGGAACAAAGTGAGTCATCACTGTTTCACTTCCCTGTGAAAACATATTTGCTTGCTCTCTCTCTCACAGTCACACATCTACCTGTGCCAACCAGTCAGAAGGCACTAGTCACTAATCATTCCTTGAAATGCCAACTTTCTTGTTCTGCTGCTTTGGGTAACTGCCAGTTTTGTTTGTAGGATGGTGTGGCCCCGGTTAGGAGTGGTAGAGGTTTTGTTCTTGTTGTTCATTGTTACCAAAATTGGTTTCTGTGCCACTTTTCTGCAAGTTTGAGTGGGAAGTAATAGACGTACTTGCAATCCCATTGATTTCTGAATTCTGCTCTCCTGCATATCCGTGTAAATTGAGGGTAATGCTAACAATTTAAATGGAGCTATTTCAAGTTCACATTTGTAAAACTGGAAGTAGAACTTGATTCTTTCAACTTACATTTCTTTCACATATGCTATGTGTCCAATTGCATTAAGGAGAAGAAGAAATAAATCTAATTGAAAACGTGTCTAGAGTTTTAAATTTGTTTTTATAACTACAACATTCTAGACAATGGATATTTCTGGTGCAGACTTGTAGAAAATACGCCGTTATTTCTCTAGGTTCCCTTGCAAACCCAGTGTATGTTTCTTGCTCAAGATTCACTACTTAAAAAAAAATTCCTGAATGTCCCTTGCTGTCCCAAAAAGTCCACACAAATTAACTGATGTACTTAGTGCAACTAGCCACATTGTATTTTGTATTTGGCACTAGGGCTATGCAAAACAGCACCATTTCAACTCGCATTTTGAGGTTTTGATGAAACAGTGTTTTGTTTTGAATTTTGTTTCGATTCGAAACTGCTGTTCCATTTTGTTTCATCAAAACAGTGATACTCTTTCAATGCTGTTTGGTGTTAAATTAAATTAAATATTTAATTTAATAAATTAAATATTATTAATTATATTATTATATTATTATTGTTATTTATTTAATTTTTTTATAGCCCATTAAATAGGCTATAATGGGAAAGCTTAAAACAGCCTCTTTCATGTGGCAGGCAAATCAGGGGCCCACAACCCTGGGAAGGCTTCAGGGGCTGTGCCAGTCCACCCGGGGTTGCATGCCCCCAATCTGCCTTCCAGATAAGGAAAGGAAGCCGGGTGCTGCTGCCTGGGACTGGGGAGCTGGGGAAGGGAACTGAGCCTGATCACTTAGTTCCCCTCCCCAGCCCTACGATCATGCTGGGGAAGGCAACTCAGCCCAGCTGAACTGAGTTCCCCTCTGCAGTACTGTGATTGCTCTGGGGAAGGCAACACACGCCCAGTGTTAGCATCCTACCTTCATTTTGTTGTGTCAATGTACTCTCTGAGTCATACCTGTAATATACAAACCCTTCAAGAATTACTTCTGTAGTCAAGGCTACACCTAATCCACAAATCTAGGCTAATTTATCATTTTGTATTACTTTTGTTGTTGTTGTTTTCCTAGAGTCAGAAGTTGCAAAGGAGTAGCATAATTAAATACTATAATAAAATGTTATAACAATAATCATACAACAATATGCCAAATTCTTACTTCTTCCGTAATTCATCACTAGGTGGATATACATTTTAAATGTTGTAATAACTGTTCCAGATTATACAGCTACACATTTCCTATAGTAGCTATTAAAGCCGTTAGATCTCAATTGTCATAGTATGGATACACAAGAGCATAAAATAATGGAGCATAAAATAATGTGGAAAACTACATGTATGCACAATCATTCTTCTAAATAGTACAATAAATTGAAAATAGGGATATACTAAAATAATGTGCATAGTTGGCAAACTACAGACTTTTCATGTTGGTAAATAGTAGACACACCTCAGTCTTCTGGCTGATCTTGCCTGCTGTACTATATTAAGACAAAGACATTTAATACCCACTTCCACATTCCTGGTAGATGAACCACTAAAAATCACATTAAGAGAGTGAAATTTCTAAGAGTTTTTTCATGTGGTTTTGGCTGCTAGGGAAACGATTTTCTTGGCATACAAAATGTTAGCACATCTGTCTATTTTTGCATCTCACTTTCAGACAAGAAACACTAAAGATGGAATAGAAATTCATCAAAATCTGTATATCTATAGATAAAACTACAAATGGAGGAACTAGTTAGAGCTGTTTCAAATAACTGTAATGCGTCAAACATACAGCCTCCTACTAAGCAAGAAGGTAAATATAATTTGAAAACTCTTACAGAAGTCCAGTTATGCTAGGATAGATGGACCAGTTAATCATAAATGCTGCTATCAAATTCAGTTTTCTTGTCTATCATTTCAACTGCGTGACTCTCTCTTTTCTATCTTTGAATATCTTCGCTGGTTCTCAAGTAAATGATACATCAGATTTCAAGTCTCCCTTGTTTCTAACATATAGTCCCTGGCTACATGTCAGATCTAATCTCCTTTCATTGGAGATGAAAGAGGTCCTTTTCCTCTAGCAATGATCCCAATGTATAGCTATGGGAAAATATTTTCATTCTTGGTAACTGCTCAGGCGGAATATAGGAATACTTCAATTCTGGAATCAAGCGTAAAATAATTCAGTGTTGCACATTTTGATCAAGGAGAAATGGGGATGAGTGGTAAAGATCTATACTGGAAATTATGGCTCTGACATGGAAGCTTCAAATACTTTTCAAAGTCTGTGACATAGATTGGGGCAGGAAAAGGACACTGAATGGGGCAAAATTAACAATAAAGATACACTAGTTGACACCCACAAAACATTTGCGATTACATTTTTTTTGCAGAAGTATTTCTTTAAACACGGGATTTTTAGTTACCCTTTGACCAAATTCTTTACCAGAATCAAAACTTCTTACCCTCAAAAAGGCTACATACAGCCGTCTATGTATAAACACAGGCTTAGGAATATAAATATATATATTGTCAAAAGTCTGACCTTGTGATTTGTTTATAGTCACAGAATAAGAGGGCCCTTTTGCATGTGACTAAGGTCCCTTGTAGATGTGAGGAAATTGCCCCTTTTAGTGATTTAATTGCCCTTTTTAATTATTGCCTTTCATAACAGTGTACATATGCAGCTGCATATTTTGATTTAAATGGCTTTTTCACGTAGCAAACTAAAACACATCCTATGTATTTTAGTTTTCTACATAATAAATTACAGCAATATTCCTCATGTCTACAAGGTCCCTATCCATAGAAGGTGGCAGGGACAGTGCATGGAGCACTGGAAGCCTGGGCATGATCAGAGAAGCTCGGGCTTGAGGGGCTTCCAGCACCCTATGCACTGTCCCCATTGCCTTATCTGGCTGCCAGCACAGCCAGCCACCCTCCTGCTGCCTTCCTGGATGGTCCTGGGTGGCAGGAAGGCGGCAGAGAGTGCATAGGGTGCTGGAAGCCCACCAAGCCCCAGCTTTATTGAGCACACCTGGGCTTCCAGCACCCTATCCACCACTGAATCTGGTGGGTGCTGCCTGCAAGGTGGGGCTGTACCTACGCAGCTAGCACTGCACCCTGGCAGTCCCTGGAGATGCCACCACTGCAGAAGGAAGCACCAGGACCCCCTGCAGCTCAGGGCCTTCCAGCAATTCACCCCCTGGCTGCAGGAGAGGTGGGAAGGCTTGGCGGGTGGAGTGGGGGGCAGGGGGAGGAGTGGAAGGATCAGGACCCTCACTTCTTTTTTTCCCATTGGTGAAGCCGGCCCACTCTGTGGCAGTGGGGCCTGGTGCTTCATTTTAGTTCTGACTTGCATGCATATTTTTTTTTAATACTTCAGGATCTATAATAATAACACACTTATTCTGCCTGTCTGGAGCACTCTGATTGGTTTTTTTCAGTAAGCGTTGTGATTGACTGCCAAAAAAAAAACAATTAGAGTGCTCCGGGCACACAGAATAAGCCTATTATTATATAGATAAGCTAACCTCTGCATGCAGAAATTGTTATGCTTTTCAGCCTGACTATGGGCCTTTTTTTCCTTTTATAGGGTAAGTTCTTAGACAAACAGAGAATACTACTGGGGAAAGACAAAAATAAGACTAGCAAACAGAACCCTAACAAGGGAAGGAAAGTGTAAGTGCCAGTCTTCATGCAATAACGTTTTTATTCATTTTATGATATTTGGAGTTCCCTTTTAACACTTCTAGTCCCTTACATTCAAAGAATAATGGTCTCAACAGTCTCCTTTTTCTCTTTTTTTTCTAGACCTTCCTCCTCTAGAGTGCTGCTTTTATTTTTTCTCCCCTCCTCTCTGTCATTTGGCAAGCAGGTGTATTTCAGGGGTGGTTTATATTAGGCTTTTTTAATTACTTGTATTTATTGCTAACCACATTTTGAATTGAATTTCATGAACTACACAATACATAATATTTGCTAACCATTCCATTAATTAATTTACACAGAATTGATACTAAAAGCAAGCATAATTGCAATCTCAATGTGTGTCTGTGAGAGAATTGTTGTTTTGAGGGAAACATGCATCTGGATTCCCAGGTGGTCTTGTTTAAAGACCATGATAATTGGGGATGAAATCTTCCACTCTGCTCTGTACCAGAAGTGATAAGTTAGAGGGGAGAATGAAAATAATGCTATTGGTAAGACATCACAACCTGGGTGCCAGTGCAAGGGAGAACTCCATAGTGCTATGAGCAAATTTCACATAAATACTTGATTGGTCAGCAATCCTTGAGGCACAAAGGAGTCATTCAGGGCAAGGAAAAGTAGAAATAAGAATCATGTTCAATACCTTTCATGAGGATGCCTGCATTTTTTAAAATTAACCCAGCATTTTTTCAAGAGCCATGTGAAGAGTATTTTAGAGAAAGCATAGACTCATATGCCCAGCACGATTAAGGGATACCTGTAGAAGTGTGAGAGCACCTAACTGATTTAAATGAGACTATTTTTGCTATAAACTCTTCAGGGCAGGTCTATTATCTCTTTGTGGCTGTAGAATGCCTAGTACAATGATGTCCCAATTTTAGTTGGGGTCCTTAGGCATTATTGTAATAGAAATTGTAAATAGTAATAGGGCTGTTCAAATATTATTTATCACTGCCTCTCAGACCATTATTGCAGCTTATTCTATTTTGTACATGCTGGAGAATCACACACTGTTGCTTCAATATGCACATTTAGTGCAAGTCAGAGGTTACACCTGCATTATTTCTATTTTAAGAATGCTAGAGATTTTTTTGCTGAGGCGCACTTAAGTTTGGGCTGGACTATACATGTTTCTCTTTAAAACCTTTCTTTGTGATCTTTTAGGAGTAATTAGGAGCTATTAGCATACTGTTCTACATTGTCTGGGTTTTTTTCTTGTACTGTCTATCTAGTTTAGATCTGGAAATCAGCAGAGTCTGATATGATACTTGAGTGTTTCCCCTGAGGTATAACATTACAAATAGAGACTACCTGCTGATTGAAAAAGTGTCCATGTGCAAAATATGTATTTTTAACCCCATGTAGACAACATCCAGAAGCCAGAGGCAAGAGCATATTTAAAATGAGTGCTATTACTTTCTGGGGGCATGAGTGAGAAAAAATGGATTTATGGAGATGCTTAATTTTGTTTGGGTCTTGTGTTACTGTTTATTATGGGTGGTATAAAAGGTTTCTTCTGATATTTAAATCTGACTACATTTACTCCATGGCCACAGTTCATATGTTTAAAGTGTATATTTATGTGCCCAGCTGCCAAAAGCAGGGCCCAGTAATCTTTTGAAGCCACAGGCCAGAACAATCAGGCTGCATTCCAACATAGGCTGGGTGGCTATGGCAGCGCACCAGCAACAGTAGGGATTTCCCTGAACCCCTACCAGCTCAAGGCTGCACCCATGCTGACCCGTTGGGTTGGGGAGTAGGGAGGCATAGAGAATGGCAGCAGTATGGACACAGCTTCCAGCTCCCCAGCCCTGGCACAATTCCTCTCCAGCTGGAAACTGTGCCCATGCTGCAGTCTTGGGGAGGAGAGAGAGGGGCAGAAAGAAGTGGCAGCGCACAGCTTTTAGCTCCCGTCTTGTGAGTTCTAGTGTAGGCTTCATGGGCCAGATCCAATGACTCTGCGTTTATAGCACTGGCCCACAGGTTGTATGTTGCTGACCCCTGGTTTAAGGAACTTGAATCTGATTTCTGTTTTAATGAAATTGCTGAGAGTTTTTCCATTGGCTAAAGTGAGCAAAGGATCATATTTTAGTGAGCAAACATCCTTGTCCATAGAATAACTCTTACTGAGAGGAGACTCTACCAAGTCTTGAAGAGATCCTTTTTCTCTTTTGATATTGCTGTTTTGCACCTCTTGCTTTGCACTCTAATTTGCCAACCACTGTAGAAGGAAAGATAACAATGGTAAAAAAAAAACAACCCAATTTCTACGAAGTGCTGGGCAGATTCATTGTCAAAGCTGCAATTCATAGGAGCATAGCAGCTGTTAATTATACAACTTCTAGGATCCCAAAGCAAAGCATACTCGAATGTGCGTATATGTAGAGGTATGGGACACATCCTTCTACCTGCATCTCCCTAGTGATACCCTAGCAAGGCACAAGTCCTGGTATTCACATCAGGCTTCTTGTCTAAGACTGCTATCACTTCTGCTATTGGTAACTATGCCCCTGTTCCCAGCTGCACATAGGTAAGGCCACCTACTGCTCAACTGTGCTAAGGGGAGAAAACAGAGAAGCTCCCTATGCCCTCTACATATGCATGGGGCACAGAATGTATGTGTATGGCATTGTGTATATGTGAAGACAAAAGCGATATGGTGAAATCGTAAGAGAGTAGAACACCCATTATATGAGAGTGCTTTCATCACATTGTGCCAAATATGGAAAAATATAAATCATGCTGTATTGCTTCAAAGTCTATTAAAAAGTAGCAGAGTGATGTATAGTTCACCCTAGCATGTTTCACAGTGACTAATATGCAGCTTTCCTGGTGTTCACTAGGATGACTGGTGATAATGATAATGATGAATATCCATGCAAAATATCTGAGGTATTAGGAAAATTGTTTCCTTTGACTCATTAAATACCTAGGCTTCACCAGCAACTTAACGTGACAAAAGCTATTTCCAAAGAAAACAGGCTATTACTTCATTTAAACAATTCTGGGTAATTTAAAAATGACTCAGTGTGTTAGGGGATTACAAATATAAAGTGGGACTAAATTTTGGTCTTGTAAGGCTTGTCTTTACATTAGCTGTGAAAACATTGCATTGCCCTAGCCGCAGTAATATCTCAATTTTATATTCATAGAATTTTGTGTTGGTAATACATTTCTTGGAAAATTAGTATCCCCACTACAAAGAACTACAACTAAAGCACGAGGTTTCACATAGAAGAACCACAATTTGTTTATAACACTTAACCTGGAAAGGTGATGAATATAATGATTCTCACTCTCTGCAACCCTGACATAAAACATAGACACAAAATAATGACATACAATCAAATCCAATACCTAGCTACACGAAAGAACAAGCAGATCTGACTGGCTCAGAACTGAGTGAATATGGAAGCTGCTTCTGTTGTTTGAGTGGAATCAGATGGCAGGTAGTTAACTTCAGGCGTGATGTGTCTCATATATTTGAGCCTGAAATATAATGAAACAAGTAATTGGCATTTTCCCAAGAAGTGTTTATATTAAATGGGCACACAGAGTGGATTAAAGCAAGCATAAAAACTTGCAATGCTCTTTTCTGGCAGGAAACTGTAAAAGGTTTGAACAACAACAACAGATAAATCACATGATAGTGTAGTAAAATTGGTATGCAATCTCATACAGGGCACCTCATAAAAAAAAGCACGAGTACTGCAGAAATATTTAAAAACTGAAATAAAGCAACTGTTTCCAACCATCCAGCTTCTAACATTTAAGAGTCTGAGTCTCTGACTCAGAACAGCTATATTGGTGTTTTAAAACCTCAGTTGTTTGTCTTCTCCTTCCTTTCCGACCCCCCCCCCCGGTACTTTTTGTCACATCCTATATGATTGACTGCTTGTTACTAATGTCAGCTTCTTCAGGGGGACATACTTCCTCACCTCCCCCACCTTCAATCCTACTTTGAGGTTGATGAGTGTAAAGAAAGCTGTCAGTTTAAGAGTTTCCACAGCATGGAAACATGTCCTGCAAGAAGAGATGGAAAGAACTGCTCTGTGCTTCAGCTCTTAGACCTTAGAACTCTTTCCTTGACAGTGTGTTAGAGACATATTGATGGGCAGCTTTTTCATAAACTGAGACAGAAAGGTTCATCAAACCCTGCTTTAGTTGTTCAAAAATAGAGCAGGAATAAAAAATAAAGTCTGGGAGATTTGGGAGATGCAGAATGTTATATATGTTGTTTATCTTCATTCATTTGGACTATTCTGCAAGAAAATAATGCTCCCCCCAAGACAATCTATAAATAATACAATAATAAAAAACAACCCTTTCAAATATACTGACAATATAATAGATATAACAAAATGCAATTTACTCTCTAAGTTTACATGTTTTGCTATCTAGCCCTGCTTGTTACCTGTTTGCTTGAAAGGGAGAGAAATTTGGTCTACTGCATCCTTACATTTAATGAACTACAGAGCTTCTATATGTCCTTCAAATATCACATATCAAATGGAAGAGATTTATTTGAGGGTAATTCTCTCAACTGATATCTAATGTTCAAACACTAATGAAACATATTAATAGGTTAAAAATAACATTCCCAGTAACCTGAATCTTGGCTGATGTCTTTAGCCTATTCCATTTGGTTTAAAGATCTTAAAAATAAATGCCAAAAGCTTCATCATGAGGTGCATAATGTACATGCATAAGAGTTTTGGCTAAACCCCCAAATGATGTTAAGTTTAGAAAATAATGTTGTTTCTTAACGTAGATGCAAGCTGCCTGAATTGGATTCCTATAATCAGTCATCCAAAATAGACTATTTATTTAAGACTTATTTGTAGGCAGACAAGCTGAAAACCTATTTTTACACACACCAAAATAAAGTTTATAGTATCTCATCAACATTGAAATTACTCCTTTATACATACTCCACATACTGATTTTTGTTTCATGGTTAAGATTACTGGTAGAGCTATGCAATGCTTAACAATTTCCATTCACAGCCACGCATGCTAACATCTCCATCAACTTTGCTCCTTGTGAATTTAAATCCAACTGCTACACTGCATCCCTTCAACACACTTTATTTTCTGATACAGGTACAAATTAACTCAGAATACCCTTTAAGCCTGTGTCCACACATGCAGATGTGAACTTGCTCAAATAGCACAAATTGCATTTGCTCAAATAGCCACAGCACAAATTTGTGCCAGGGATTTGTGCCTCAGCACATGTGCCTGAACAAGCACTTTGGAGCTTCTGAGGCTTGGCCAGCTGATATATGGGAACTCTAGCCCCCTGTGCTAGCTGGATTGCTGCAACAGCCCTGACCTACAGTGACCCCTGCCGCTTCACCCATTGCAGCAGTCTGACAGTGGGGGGCTGCTACCTGGCTGTCACCTGCAACAGCATCTGTTCCCTTGGACCTTTAGCCCCATGGCTGCATGCCTGCCAGATCTGGGCAGGGACTGCATGTCTGCCTGGGCAGTGGTATGGACACTGCAGGAAATGGCCAGGAGGCCAGATACCTGGTCTGCCCTCCAGCTGGGTCCCTGGTATCAGCCTTGGCAGTCTCCTTTTCTTTGTCCTGCCATTTGCCTCACTAGCAGGAATCCTGGTGTTCCCTGTTTAAAAATTCCAAATTCTCTGATAGAAAGCCCAAGTTCACTCATTAAAATACCCCAAAATCTGTGTTCTTCCATGATGAAAATGAAATACCACTATATATATATCTATATATATATATATAGATATATATAGATATATAAAGAGAGAAAGAAATCAGTCAGGCAATGCTTTATTGATATACTTACAATTTTAAAGCATTTGGGAAGCCTACCGATGCCTCTGTTGTCATAATAAAATAAATTATAAATATCTATATGCTTTGGTGTTTGCTTTTGGTTTTATTATCATAGAAAAATTAGAGCTCCCCTTGCCTCCTTCACTAACCAGGATGTGGGGACAGCTGCCCGTGCAGCCACAGCTCCCACCAGGAAGTCCCATTCTGTCTGGCAGCTGGGCATGCAGGGTGTGAGATATGGGGGTGGTGTGAGGTTTGTGGGAGGGGGATGGGTGTGAAGTTCTTGGGAGTAGGTGTGTGAGAAGTATGGGGGGGGTGTAAGGTTTATGGGTGTGTGTATGGGGGTCATAGATGGGTGTGGAAGGGTCTGGGGTTTGTTGGTTGGTTTGTGGGTGTGTGGTTTGTGGGAAGAGGGGTTGAGGAGGGCTGTCACCTCCTACCCCACCGTGGCACACAGCCCCTGGCACTGGCAGCAGCAGCCAGACAGGTTGCCAGGGAAGTCATGGACTGCAGGGCTGTTCCTGCAGTGGCACGATGCCATCTAAGACAGAGGGGATGCACGTGGAAAATGGAGCCAACCTAGCCCAGCATACCAGCGTGTGGTTTCTGTGTGCCATGCCAGCAGTACCGGGTCTTGGAAGGAAGTAACCTATCCAAAGGTACATGAGCTAGCTCCATTTGCCATGTGCAGCCCCAAGTCTCAGGCAGCACACATCACTGTAGGGCTGTGTCTGCAGTGGACCATGAGTGCCCTGACAGCCCAGCTGACTGTTACTGCCAGCACTAGGAGCTATGTGCCACAGAGAGGGGTGGGAGGGCAGGTGTGTGGTGGCCCCCTCTCAACTTCCCCCACAAATCCCACACTCACAACTCCACCCCCACAAACCTCACACCCCACCACGCACCCACCAACAAACCTCACAGATCCTGGGTCCAAGCCACTGCTGCAACCTTTCCCTACTTCTATTTGCTCCAGCATGCTGAGGCAGTGTAGTGGAGCAGTAGAAGCATGCAGGAGGCATAAAACCACTCTGGTCAGGTACTAGAGTGTCTTCTTGAGGACCCAGCCTCCATTTGCCTCCAGGCATGCTCCAGAAGCACACCCTGCATCACTTGTTTCCAGGGTGTTCAATCTCAGTAACAAATTTAGTGCCCGTGCTGCAAATATGCAGCATGGAGGACATTTTTTTCACTCATGTTATGCCACCTGTGACATCTTACACTCCTTTGAGATGCTGCAACAAGTGTGTGCTTGTTCACCTTGATGTGGCCTAGGTGGCTTTTTAACAATACTATGGCAAAATCGTTTGTTCAAAAGTCAGACAGGACCATAGTCACCACATTGGTGTTAAGCAAATATGTACTTGTGCAAACTGTGTTGCAGGCAGTGATCCATGACACCACCTAGCAAGCCAAACCCCCGTAGTGCCTGAAGCCAGCTCTAATACCAAAAAAGGAATAGAAAGAAAACACTAGATCCAATAGGCTGACTCTGACTATATAACCCCGCCCGTAGTCAGCCGAGGCAGAGCTCTCCCTCTCACGACCCGCGGACGGAGGTCGTTGCAGAGGTCGGACACGGGTGCCTGCTAGAACTCACTTACTAAGCCATAGTAAGAAGCTGCAGCAACGCCTGAGACCCCTGGGACCCTCCCCCTCCCCCGGTGATTAAATACTTGTAATCCGATCTTCAATAAACAGCTACTAACAACAAGCTGCGTAAGTACCCTCATCTCCTGCGGTCTCGCGAAATCTAATCAATCTAGCAGCCAGATTAAGGGGAAACCAGAAGCTAGCACGGACCAAGCTAGGGTTCAACCCAATTCGCATACAGGGCCCGCCGGAAACAGGGCCCCGATCCGCGACATGACGTCACGAACAGAATGCTCATGGACAGTTAATATGCTTCTAGAAGCCTGTCCTTGGCACAGAGGGGACAGGAAAGCCGAGACGAGTGATCAACTCTAGGCACATATAGTTTACCACCAGGTCGGTGGCACGCTGCCGCAGGGAGACGGAGTTGCGGGGTACCTCTCCCTCGATGCCATCCGATGTGACACCAGCGACCCCGAGACCCACTCAAAAGATTGGACGGTCTCCGGCCTACACCTGGCCGCCCTAGGCTGCCTACTATCCAACCCCAGGGTACTTTTCCACCCTGAGGATGCAGCTGGCATGGCCACTCTCCATAAAGTGCAGCCGAATAAGGAAGGGACATCCACGGAGGTGCAGGACCTCGCGGCCTGTGTCTGCTACGCCCGCGAAGTGGGGGAGCCCACCCCTGTGGACTTCAACCCACCCAGGCTCAGGCAGGAAGGGGCAGGCCACGCACTGCTGCACAAGACACGGGAGGAGCTAGAAACAGAGTGCTGCCACCGAAATAGACTGGGGAGGTATAAATGGAACCAAGGGAAAATGGTCAATGTTCTAATGCGTGGACTGTTTCACACCACATGCTTGCTCAAAAACTGGGAGGGTCAGTTGGAGACAGCCACTGCGCAGGTGAGAGATGCCCGAGACTGCCAGCCAGGCGAGCCACCGCCCAAAGATGGCGCTGGGAAGGAGGGCCAGAAGCACGCCGACAAACTGCCTAGGCCCGCTGATGCGCAAGTACCACCTTTGCCCCGCCTCCCCCTTACGCACCAGCCCCGCCCTCTTCCCCCATTAAGCCAGACTGGAAATGAGCTGGCACCAAAGCCACCCGAACCCCTGCGCCTCTACCCCTCCCTCCCGGTGCAGGAGGATCTGGAGGCCAACTGCCGCGGGCCCGACCAAGGTCAACCGCAGGCTTACGCCTTCCCCATCCAAGTCACTAAGTGGTCCAGCACCTGACCACAAGGGGGGGCTCAACAAGCCCAGCAACTCCAGGAGACAGTCACCCTGCGCTCCCGCACAGCCACTGAAAGAAGGATCTTTTTGAAAGCACCCGCCGCACATCGGACGAGACTCGGGTCCAGTGGCTAGGAAGACTGTGCATAGAAAATTGTGCCGACATCCTCGACATTGAGGAAAGTTCGTACCTAGCACACCACTCGTCTTGGGGAGGGGGTGTCCCCACTCATGTCCCGATGATGCAAAGAAACACACAATGGCCAGTTCCCCTCCCCGCCCAAGCAGCCGCTATGCTTCTGCATAAACCACATGTGTGGCACCAAGGGAAGGAAAGTGACTTGATGAGCGGTACTGCCTTCCTGCGCGCGGTGACAGGGTTACAATACCTGACCTGGGCTCCCCTTAATGACCCGTGCAACCTCACAGATACCAACAAGTACAAGAGTGGACCCACAGGTTCCTACCGAACACGGGGAACATCACTCTTCAGGCAGACACCCTAGATGTCGCCATAGAAATCTGTGTCAAAGGCCCCCAACAGGGAGCCATCACTGCACTCTTGAGCCTATCACCGGGGAATAGCTTTACTGCACTCCTAGTAAAGGAACAAAAACTCGCCCTAGCCATGGAACCAACCACCCCAGGAGCAAAAGAGTGTCCTGCTACCCAGTGACGCCCGAACAGTCAGGACCCCTACAGGGCAGTCCCCGCGACTCGAAAGGGGTAGCCGCAACTGCACCTAGTCGCACCCTCAAAGAGCGAGCACGATTCGGGTTCCTGCTCAATCACTCCGGGTTGACAAAGCCCCAAATCGGGGGCTAGGGGATGAAGGCCAGATAGCTCTAGCTAAAAGCCTTGGATTTGTTTTCCAGCAGGACAAGCCAAAAACGAGTGACGGCTGCCGGCAAGGAAGACGGCAGCCCAGACCCGCCTCATCCGCCCAAGCAAGCCTTCTCCAACAACCTACCTACCCCCAGAGATCTTCATCCCTACACAACCCTAACAGTTCATGCCTACTGCCGGCCGAACCACAGTAAGACCATTCGTTTCTTATTAGACACAGGGGTACAAGTCAATGTTGTGACACCAGACACCCCACACGACCTCACCAGCCGTGTCATTAAAGTCCAGGGACTCAACTCCGTCACCGATGCACCGGTCGTGCACTTCTGTGTAGATGGATATCGGTGGCCACTCACCGCAGTCAAGGGAGGCCACAACCTCCTGGGAATCCCGGGGATCAAAGCCCTCAACCTAAAGACCCAAGTGCTCGCAGCTCTCCCTGTCTCCATCCGCCTCCAAGACCAACACACCCCACAGTGATTAATCCCACCCAGTGGAGGTACTGGCCCATAGAAACCAAAGGACCTCAAACTAACTTGCTCCAGCGGTTACTCGAAACCCTGGAAGCAAAGGGCTGTATACAATGGGTACAGAACAGTACGTACCTGTCGCCAGGTTGCAGGATTCAGAAGCCAGGCTGCCCAACAGAGGCCAGGCTTGTCATCAACTACCGGGAGGTGAACAAGCGTTGCTTCCCCCTTAAACAACCCCACCCTCACAACTTTCCAGCCCTTCCGACATTCTGATTGATATGGCAAAGTATCAGGCGCGTCCGTGGTGGGGGGTGATGCTCGATCTAAAAGACATGTTCTTCTCCATCCCCATCCAAGACTGTAAGGGAATTCTAAACATGTGTGTTGGCGGTATTATGTACAAGTGGAATGTGTGCCTCTAAGGGTACCGCAATTTGCCGGCTCTCACCACAACCGCGCTCAATAACTCTTTGCGGCTCTTCGACCCCCGTTCAACGACGCTCCAAGTTTGGTCCTACGTCGACGATATCGCAATCATGGGACACGACTCCACCGAGGTCGCTGATGCCACCGAAAAGTTAGCAAACCTCCTTGAACAGGAGGGCTGGACAGTAAACTGAGCCAAGTCGCAACTCATCCCGATTCAAGACATAACATTCCTAGGAACCCGCTTCGCCCGAGGGGTCCATAAACCCATGGCGAAAGACAAGGCCCCGTTTATCACCCCTGACCCACACAACACCCTCACGCCCCCCACGGACTTGAAAGGGGTTCAGCAGCTACTAGGCCACCTCAACTGGTATTGACATTACATCACACCCCAACAGCTGCCGGTGCTCGCTAACGTTCAACGGCGTATCCGTGAAAAGACAAGGCTTAAAACACCGTGGACAGAAAGTGACAAAAAGAACCTCAGCAGTCTCCTCTTCACAGTAGAAAACACCACTCTCGCAGCCATCAACCTCGCAGCACCGCTCGTGACCACCGCCAGCTACACCGACACCATCTTTGGTTCACAGCCAAGAACGCAGATGGCCAGCCCGTCCTTTCAGTGCACCACACCCTCCAGGGGCCCGAACTCCGGTATGACACCATAGCCAAAGTCCTACTAGCGGCTGAGCTGGGCAAAAAACTGAGATGTGGTAACGGCACCTTTCAAGCACCAGGAGCAACCTTGTTCCCCCAACTTCAGCCTGGAACCCCTCATCCGTCATTCCTGGGTGAGCCAGCCACCTGGGCCACCCTTGTCCTAACATTCCAGTACCGTTGGGCACATTGACAACTGTGAGCCATACCGACACCTCCCACCATGCCTCCCAATCCAGCCCCACAACTATATGGCACAACTAGCCCTGCATGGATGGCCTCTGATGGAACGTCAAGGGGACAAGGAGGCTACGGATATGTCTGCGCACCATGCAAGCTATCCAGTCTACAGTCGGGCCCAGAAGGAGAGTCAGCCCAGCTCCTCGAGCTCCGCGGATTTCTCGAAGTGCTGACCCACTGCCTTACGTGTCATGATAACACTTCACCCGTCCCGGTGATCACTCTTGACTCTCAATACATCTACAAAATTGTCACCGGACAAGCTACACCAACAAAAAAAACCCACGTGTGGGAGGAGGTGTGGGAGGTGCTCTGCCAAATGACCACCCACTCCTTCATTAAACACACCAAGTCCCCTCACACCGACCCAGTTCATGAAGCCATCGACAAGCTGCTAGAAGACCTGCCGAGGAGCGACGTCAACTTAAACAATCTACATCTCAAGGTCCTAGCGGTCGGCCTACCCGAACAACCACCAACAACCAACCCCTTCTTGCGATGGTTACACACACAGTGGCGGCATCCAGGACCCAAAGCCGTCACACAACACTGGATCCGCGAGACCGGTGGGCCAGGGAGAACAAAATATGGGACCCACGCCCAGTGTACCCTTGCTGCACAAGCGTGCCTTCCATGTGCGAAGGAAAAACTCCACCCTCATCGTCATCAACAAGGGGCACTCAACCCCACTTGTTTTGCACCGGGAACAGTTTGGCAAATAGACTTCATGGGCCCTGTGCCATCAAGCGGGACCTCAAACAAGGGGCTTGTAATTGTGGATCTAGGATCCCGCCTTATTAATGCCTTCCCCATGAGAAAAACTACTGCAGCCGCCCTCATAAACACGCTTACCCATGCCTTCATGTCCTGGGGGATCCTGACAACAATCCACACAGATGGTGGCCCTCCATTCAACTCATCAGCCCTCGACTACTTCGCAGAACACAACGTCCATCACCACCTTCACCTCTTTTATCACCCCCAGTCTAATGGGGTCATGGAGAGACACATCAGACTCTTAAAGGAAAAATTACGCCTCCTTGGAGCCAGGACCTACAAAAATTGGACAAAGCACCTTTCCAGTGCTCTCTTATCACTAAATGATGGCAAAAGCCTGTGGGCCAAAAGGCCTACTGAGGTGGCCCCCAAATGGACTGCAAAATTTTCTCCCCACGACTTGGTGTGGGTTGCGATCCCCAACCACACACAATGCCACCCCACGCTATCCCCAGGCACCGTCATAAAGCCTGAAGTGTACCCCAACACGTACACCATCACGCTCGATGACAGCGACGACACAGTTCAACTGCCAAAGCCCATCCTAGTACACCATAATTGGCTCTCCTGCAGGCATAGACCAAAGCATCCATCTTAAATTTTACCGAGTTTTCTCGTTTCAGGTAGAGCTCCGTTGGAACCATGAAAATCTCCCTGCAAGTCCTTATGATCGTCACGATGTTCACTGCAGGTCAACAGCCCGAGGACCCCTTCCTACAGAACACCATACTTAGAGCCGTGCTTGACAGGGCCAACGCCATGAGACCACACCCGTAAGGCCTCACCGCCTGCTTCCCCAAGCCAAGGAATGCAGCGAATAAGCCTCTAAAAGTCAACGTCACCCCGCTAAACTCGACCCAATGGCTCCTCATCCTGACCTGAAAGCCCGGAAGCTTCACATGGATACGTCTGCCCGCGAGCCCCGATAAAGAGGGTTACCCGGTCACCTGGTCCTGGAACACCACCTTGAACTCAACCAACCACTTCTACGGCCGCAAATCCACCTTCTGCAACATAACATCCCTCAACATCACACTGCCACAGAGGTGCAGTGACGTGGAGTGGGGACTGTTTTCCGGCCAAGGGTTCTTCCCAGATGCCACTAAGAACCCCATAGTCACCCTCCC